>PVIA01000967.1:0-331752 GCA_004024845.1 Tonatia bakeri
GGGAGGACTTGAATGGGAGTAGGGGGGTGAAAACTGTACTTGAACATTCATTTAAATTAAAAAAAAAGAAAGTTATGGGTAGTGCGCACAACTAATTTTCCACAATTTTAGACTTTGTAGATTCACTTTATTAATATTATCTTTGGGACTTCTGAATTAGTCCATTTTGTGGACAACACTGATTACTGTAATTTTACAGTGCACTGCATGTATAGCCAACAGAACATTTCATTTTCTTCTGCTATTTAGAAACTGAACTGTCATCCTTCTACAGGCTGGAGAAATATGGTGGTCCCCAAGTTGAAGTAAGTGCCATTCCAGTTCTCTCTGAGGCAATCCTTACATTTACTGGATAGATGAGACTATCTTTACTATAGATTAGAGTTGTATTCCTTTTCAGTACAAAGAGAAAGTGAATTTAATGAGAATAGTTCATTCTAGAAGGGTCCCCAAGGACCTAGCCTTTTACCCTTCTCCTTATATTAAATGAAATTCTTTACAGTGAGATTCAGATATTAAACTGAGAAGACACTGCAGGGAAAGTAACAGCACCCATTCATTCCTGGAGATGGTTCAATGCTAAGCCGTTCATTCTCCTGATCCTCAAATTCACCCCATTAAGAAAAAGAGCAACACGAGTAGTTGTTTCCTGTGCGTACCTGTTTAGTTCTACCTGCAGGGCAAAGAAACAGCTTGTTTGCAAGTAACATTACAGTTGGTCTGCAATACAACCTAATGTCACACATAATAATGTAGCGTGCATGCAGCACATTGCATTAAAGATTTAATGAGGCAGAGAAGTTTTCCCTCATGAGTGGAAAAAGGCTAAAGGTAATTCATAAAACTAAAGTATTTAGAAAAATATTTAGAAATGAGCTACTTGTGCTGTAGTCTTTCTTTTTCTCACAATCTCAAGAAACATGAATTGAGGGGGAGGGGTGGGTGATCTACACATGGAGGACAATATCCCTGGGAAAAATTATTTTCATAAAAATAAGCCTGGAGTATTTGGTTCTCTGATGTCAGGATATCATTACTCTTACTCCACTAAATGGGGGGTAAAACCTAATATTTGCTTTGGCTTACCAGAGTAAATATTTCAGAGGGAATATACTAAAATCAAATGAGGAAAAGGCTTCGTAATATTGAACAGAGTAAATGAAACATATCTGTCAATTTCAATTCAGCAGCACAAACAGAGCAAGTGATTCACTGTCTAGATGCCAAAGCCCCAGAGGCTTAAACTCTGAAAAGGTGTTCCTCCCACATAAATGTTTATTAATGCATCTATTCATGGAGCTGTCTTTTAACATAGAAACAGTATTCCATTTCAGATGTTGTTATGCTTTTCTGTACATTTAAAACACTGAGATAAGAACATGTGTCTCTTTTTGCAAAGCTTGATAATTATTTGAATAGAACGGATGCAAGGAGATGTTGAATTAGAGAACAGGGGGAATTATACATGAGAAGTCTTAAAGCCATATCACTTTGCATGCACAGAAAATGAACTGGACGTTGTAGGTGTCAAACAGAGACTATGCATTCTAGAAAGGTTGGTTTGGAAGGCAAGAGGCCCCGTTATGTAGTACAGGAATACAAAAAAAAAAAAAAAGTTTTACAGAACTCCACTGCTTTCCACTTTCACTCCTCCCTTCCTTCTTTTCTTCCTCTCTGCTTGCTTTTTCTTCCTTCCTCCTTTTTCCTTATCTTTTCTTTCTTCTCCTCCATCCCTTCTGCCTCATCTTTCTTTTTGTTTTTGGCATTCAAAGTAGTTTTAACAGCACTTATTTTGCAATAACAACAATGTCCATTTTACACATGCAATAATTAGAACTAATATGAGGAAAGGCCTGACTTTGGGACTTTTTTCCTTTTAGATTTGGCCACTTCTAACCCGGTGAGATTACATTGCATTCCTTTGTATGGTGCATCATTTGAATTTCATGAGTATCCAAAGTAATGATGAGAATTATCAATGTGACAGGTCCAAGGACAGAGTTCTACAGCAGCCCACCAGAGATAGCCCCTCAGTACAACACTCACTGACCAAACCAGTGTGCTTGCAGCCCAGACCTCCCACTGCTTATGAAATTTCTCAATCTCATTTATTCTTCCCAGCTTTCACCATGACTTTTCAAATCCTTACACCCTTCCTTCTAGACAATATTTATAAATAATGTTTCTTACTGAAAATGCCAAGAGATATCCATCACAGTGTTTTGGACGGCAGAGTGAAAACAAAGATAATTGTGAGACATATCTAGGGGAATCGTGACACCAATGTGAGTTTCCTATATAATTTTTAAAAAATTCATAGTTTATTCACTCAAATGATACCAACCTAAAGCTTCAGTATAAGTTTTCTGTCTCCTGTGTAACAAGGTAGAGTCCAATTATACTCTCCCTATGTTCACATGATCCTTTTGCTTTTGTGATCCAAAGCAAATGGAATTATAAGGGTTTGATCAGGTGAGACAGTTTTTGGTTGTTTGAAAACCAGATAATGAGGGCTTCTCATAAATAAGTGGTCCAGAGGTAGACAGATGGAATTTTAAAATACAACAAATTAGTTTTACCTGTTTCATGTATTTTCTACAAATAATTAGATCCATTTGTGGACACATATATAAACACCCCATGAATAGATTTGCTAAAGAAAAGATGATAAAAAGCTTAGAAGTACAACATACCGTACAATAAATTAGTGTTGGGTGTTGATGTAAGTCTTCTGACTTAGAGAACTATGTGCTACACTGTGGCATGTGCTGATCAAGTATTGAGTTGAAATAGTACAATCGGAACAGATGTCAGTAAATGGTAGCAGCCAAAATTCTCCAAACTGTTATCTGTTATGAAGCCCAGACTCGAAAACAGGGTCTTTGCAACAGCTGTTTCTCTTCTGTTTACTTACTTATGTTTAGATGGAACGTTCCATTAGTACTTTTGCTGTGGGTCGCATTACTTTATGTGTAAGTATTCAGCACAAAAATACATGTAATAATTAAACATTGGTCTAATCAAATAATGAATTGTGAATTTACATATACATGTGTTTCTTATTGGCCCAGTCTTAATTTTTTTAGGTCCTCTGCCAAGAAAACAGAAAACTACATGTACATGATGTATCATATTGATGCTGATTAAAATAACAGGACATGTTTTAATCTAAGTCCATTAAGTTAAAGAGAAACACACTATTTTCACACAAACTAAAAATGAATAAAAACAAAATATATTGTACTTGTGTGAAATTTGTGAGAACACTGTGGAAAAGGATACCATCATTATTATTTTCTATTTGAAAAAGAACTTTAGTTAGCCTTTCTCTCACTGCCTAACTTTTTTGTCTTTGAAAGATATTTATTACTTGGGGTAGAATGCAGCTAGTAGGTAGCCTTTTCTACTCTTCCTGCAAAAGTAGGGGAAAGAGTGTTAAAAATAGAGCTCTCATCTTGCCCATAGGCAGTCTTCAAGGATAAAACATGGAAGGACACTAAATATGGCCAGAAGACCTGTATGTTTAAATGAGGTTACATTATTTAGATACAGGCTCTTTTGAAATAGCAGTCAACTATTTCCCACAAAAACAGCAGCCAGAACACTAGTCTTGCAATACTATTTTCATTGGATGCTAAGTTGACTTACCACTATTCCCTTTTCTCTCTTCCCCCATTTGTGAACTCTGCAGGTGAGCTGTGACTACAGCAGTAGAAGCTGGTTGTGAATTTCAGAGGAAAAAGTTCCCAGACATGCAATGTAGACTAAGTTACACCCAGAAGAGCATCAACAGGCCAATAAATTCTTCCATAATGAACAGGTAGAGTTGTGTTAGTTTTCTGACACGTCTATTAATATAAGAAATATAATCCACACGAAAGATCAAGCTCATACCTGGAGATTTTCTAGACCTGGATTTGGATTGTGTTTCTGCCTTTAAATGCTCTATGGCCCTTAGGAAAGTTATTTATGTTTTCAGAGCCTGAGTCAATGTTCACTAAAATGAGCTAAATTACACCTATCTCAGAAGCTTGTTCTGAGGATGAAATGAGACAATACACATAAAATTCCTCACCTAGTACATAGCACATAGTCTATATTCAACAAATTTTGTAAGTTATACTATTTCAGTAAAGATCATTGAAAAACTTAAAGCACCATACACACTTTACACAAAGCTAATCATAATAAGATTTATTTCAAAATTCTAAATGCAGTTGAAAATCTTAGAGTCTTTGGAAGAGATCCCAGTCATGGCAGAATTCAGATCTTGTTCATGTTTGAATGTTTCCCTACAGTACTTTGCACAGGCAGCTTACAAATAGTACATGCTACATAAATACCTGCTGAATTTTAATCAAATGCAACACTATATAGTGTTTCAGTGAATTATAGATGGAGAAGGCATAAAAAACTAGGACAAATTTGCACCACCCCTGTAAGATGCTTTGTGGTTGTTATTGAATTAGGTCTTTATTGGTTTCTCTATTCTTTTCTTCATCAGTTCTAAAAACAGAACAAAGGAAATATATCTAGTTGAGTTTTTTGGTGATTTGAGTTTATTATAGGAACTTACTGTACTACTGACTGGCAAATAATGCATGTTTTTTTAATAGGAAACTTTAAGAATTTTGGAATTCTGAGCTGTAGTTAAAGGGAAAAATAAATATTTAAGTCATTTAGACATTTACATACATAAAGGAATTACTGTATTTTGCCGTGTATAATGTGCATTTTTTTGCTCAAGTTTTTGAGGGGAAAATAAGGGTGTATGTTATACATGCATAGTAGTAATTTCATATCTGTATAAATGTTTAATTCTTTTATTTATGCTTATATGTTAAAAGCACAACTCTAGAAAGCAATAACAATATACACATGCAAAATAATACACTGGAATATGATAATTGGTTTTGTTTCTAAATATAAATAAATAAATAATTGAATAAATAATTGAATTAAAAATTAAAATGAAAATTTTCCTGAAAGTTTGGGCCAAAAATGTGGGTACATATTACATACAAGAAAATTTGGGTATATTTCATTACTTTTTGCCACCTTCTGCACGTTGGAATAAAAGTGTCAATTCCAGCAACCCACTAATATATAGTTTTTAAGTTGTAAATACATTTTCAGTGTGTTCTGATATAGTGGCAAACAATACACTCCCTGCATTAAGAAGACACTTAGCATACTCATAAAAGCAAGCAATGATCCCACTACACTCAGAACTTGACACCACCACTTAAGAGAGGAGTCGACACATTAGAGTTCATGCAAAGAGGTGTGCCCAGAAAGTCAATGGCTGTAAAAGCTGAGCGAGAGGCTTGGAAAGATCATGGAAATATCTGACTTTAAAAGGAGAAGACTTAGGGAAAACATGATAGTTTTCTTCAAATATTTGAAGGCCTATCATATATAACAGAAAGAAAATTTGCTGTTTGTAACACAAAAATAGAACCTATATGGAGTGGAATGGAGGAAACAAATGCCTTTTGATCCTGTGTAAGAATTAACTTCTGATATCTGGAACTACTGATAATAGAACACGCTAACTCTCTAATTCTCTAAATATATATGAATTGAAGTCCATCTGTCTGAGATGATGGGGAAGGGATGCCTACATCTGCTGAGAGGGTAGACAAGATCTGATATCACTGGACAACTCCAATGCCAAAATGCCAAGTTTTGGAGTGAATTTATTAATAGTTGGTTAATTAAATGGAAGGGCAACTCTTTGCAATGCCTATTGTTGAGTACCAGAATAGTAATTAGCTTTCTACACACCTGCTGCCTAATCTGTGATGTCAGAGATGAGGCATTTACAGGACAGAACAACACATTCATTAAGAGAAAACTACTTCTATAGACAAATTTAGAGAAACAGAATGGCATAGTGGGAAAGATTACAGCATCTACCGCTAGATTTCTGGGAAGAAAATAGTCAGCTCTGCCTCTTAGTGGCTGTGTGTAAATAGGGTAAATTACTTACTTTCTCTTTGTCTCAAAATTTCATGTGGAAAATGGAGATAATACAGCAATAAATACCTATTGGGTTCTTGTGAGAATTCAATGGAATAATCTAGAATAATGCTTGACATGTTATGAATGTAAAGTGAAGGCTAGCTGCTACCATTACACGTGTTATTGTTGCCATTGTACAAATCAGTCTCCAGCAATTTATAACCACACAGAGCAAGATTCTCTGACTACCATGTCATTCATTGCAACAAATCCCTGTAATCTGGATTTTTAAAGTTTTAAAACAAAAAATACCACTTTTAAAATAGTGACATGTAGATAATACAAAAATATAGTTGGTTTCAAAAATTAAGGGGATATAATTACTGAGCCATATATAATCAAGCTAACATTTGTATGAAACTTGAGAACTTCAATAGTACTTTTCCATATCATTTTTTAATCTACAAAAACTATATAATGTAGACTTACTATTATTTATTATTATATTGTATAGATGAAGAAATGGAGGTTTTTCCTCTCTTCTGGGCTGTGATTTCATCTGCCTTTTGTGAAGGTGCAGTTCAAACCCATGGAGATTAACCCCAAAATTCAGAACTAAGCGCTGGCCTGGCTGGCGTTTGCCTGGCAGAGGCTTTGTGGACAGGCTGGAGCTGCAAGAGGAAGCTCTGAGCTCGGTTATGCACCTGCCTGAGCATTGCTGCTGTGTCCATACTTCAAGAAAAAATAGATGAAGAACTGAAGGGGTAACAAGTCAGTCCTAAAGCGTACTTCCTGAAGCAGACCATTGGGAACTCCTATGGTATCACTGGCCTTACACATACAGTGGTCAATAACCAAGACAAAATGAAATTTGAGGATGAGTCAATGCTGAAACAGCTTCTTTGTGAAGTGAAGTTGTCTCCTGAAGACAGAGCAAAATGCTTTGAAAAGAATGAGGCCATTCTGGCAGCCCATGATGCTGTGGCACAGGAAGGTCACTCTTGGGCAGATGACAAAGTGAACTTTCATTTTATTCTACTTAAGAGTGTGGATGGCCACCTCTGTGAGCGTGTGGGAACAATGCTTTTCTTTCCCAGCGAACCACAGCACCGGTGCACAGGACTGGCTGCTGCGGGAGTGTGAACGAGTGACAGTCTGCTTTTCCGCCAGGGCTCTCTGCAAGCCCACCCAATACCCTGTCTCAAGGTACCAAGTTTTCCACCTCTCTTCTTAAAATGCTTCCATTCTTGTCGGAAACTGCTGCTCTCACTTGGCTATGTAGCTGTACTCACCGTCAGCCACACCCAAACACCAGCCAAGCTCAGCTGTGATTAAGCAGTTTGGTGTAAGCTTCAGATGGCAAGCATTTCCCCCATCGTACGGCTCACACCTCAATATCTAATGCTTTAACTAGCTACTTTGGTTTGTGTCTGTGAGCTAAGGCCTTGAATATGGTTTAAATTGATTGCCTTAATAAGGAATAAAACTTTTCTGTTGATAAGAAAGAAAAGAGATTGAGGCTGTAAGAGGTTGAATTCTTCAGAGTCACACTGTTCCTTTAGTGATATTGAGATACGTTTTTGACTTCTTTTTATGTTTTTAAATATTCCCCATGGATTCTCTCTCTCTCCCCCAACACCACAACGCCAAGCACTATTAGCAACCATCAAAGATGTTAAACATTGGCTCAAGTGCTACACAGTGAGGTTAAAACCTGCTTTCACTACCCAGCAACTTTTTTAAAAATTTAAATTATTTTATTGTTGTTCAACCTACCAACTTTTTAACCTTGAGCAGATCATGTAATCTTTCGATGCTTTTCATTTTCTCACCTTTAAAATAAATGTACAACAACAACAAATCTCATAAGGCTGTATGAGTATGGTTTTGAGGATTAAATATTAATATCCATATATAGTCACATTGAAGAGTGTTTGGCTTCTCCATTATAATTATTAATATGTCTATGAACAATCACTATTGATGGATGTCTATTATTAATATTTTCCCACTACAAACACTGTTGCAGTGAATAACGATGCGCTTAGCTATATCCTGTATGTGCAGAATTAACCAGTGAATAAATTTCCAGAGATAGAACTGCTGCGTCAAAATGTATATGCATCTGTAATTTAAATAGATATTGCCAAATTAACCTTTAAGATTTTGTACATACAACCAGCAGTAAAGGAAAATACTTGTTTCCTTTAAACACTCACCAATAACGTTATCAAACTTTTGGAACTGTGCCGATCTAATGGGAAAAATGGTATTTTAGCAAAGTTTTACTTTGTTTGCTTTGTCGTATTAATGATGGCAGTATATTTTCACGTTTAAGAAACAATAGTATTTTCTATACAAGCACTTAGACTCAATTTAACACACTTATTTGAATTTGCTGAATTCCTAGGTTAATTAGGAGAAGCAGCAAGATAATGTTTACATTCTATGAGCCTGCTAGAGAATGTAAAGGATGTGTTTTACCTAGTTCCTCTCGTGAATTTCTTATGAAAACCCTTCAGTGTAGATGTTTTCATTCTCTTTTAGACACAATTTATACTTCAGAACTAATTTAATTTACCCAGAGTCACGCAGTAAACATATGGACTAAGATTAGAGAGGGGATTAGTGTTATTCTGGAGCAGATGAGCTTTAAAATCATCTTTACTGTACATACCTCAATGATTTTCCTGTTTATTTCATTGTATTATTTTGAGATATGAAGTAATGTTAACATATTTTGAAAACTAAACATACATACACTTCTATTATTTAATATATTTTTTAAAGATTTTATTTATTTTTAGAGAGAAGGAAGGGAGGGATAAAGAGAGGGAGAGAAACAGCAATGTATGGTTGCCTCTCATGTGCCCCTACTGGGGACCTGGCCTGCAACCCAGGTATGTGCCCTGACTGGGAATCGAATTGGCGACCCCTTGGTTCGCAGCCTGCACTCAATCCACTGAGCTACACCAGCCAGGGTTTATTTAATATCTTTAGTTATCAAATTCTCTAAGTTAAATTGCAATAGAAATTTGATGCTTACCAGATAATAAAACTTCAATTAAGTATTTCAGACCTCTTGCTTCACTAGGGAAATGCTCTAAAATGCAGAAATTATTGCATTCCATTAAATACATTACAGAGTATTTTAGATGTGTCTTCATTTCTTTTATTTTTAATAGGTAAGTCATTAAGAGACAATAACCTCACCAGAATCTACAAATGTCACCAGATACATATTAGCAGTAGGTCAGATTACAGTCTCCCTTGGACAATAAAGAAACACAAAACCAGAAGTAAAAAAATAACTGTGGTCGAAGCTTCGAAATATAGCTGAGCATTTCATGGAAGCTATATGGTTTTCCTACTAAGTTCTCCAATTTCCCCAAACCAGAGGCACCCTTTTATAGAAAGAGAGTACAAACAGTATTCTTTACTATTTTCTAAGAAAACAGAGTTCCTGCCATACAAAGGCAGACTGATTCTCAGGACACTCCAAAGTTCCTGCTAAGAGTTCAGAGTGGTTCATAAAAGCAGTCCTATCAATCACAACATGAAACACACACGTTCTCACACTCTCACGGGGGAGCAAGTATTTATGCAGCTTTGGACACTTATTTTCCTCATGCACTTTCACGTCAGCATGGCGACTGTATACTTCCTGGCGGGGAGCAGCCTTTAGACATCCTGTGAACTTAACACATTGCATTGAATTTTGTAGTATGTTCTTTATTCTACATATTATTTCTTTAAAGTTTTAAAGTTTCTGTTTTTCTTCTCAGTCATAACTGAACATCCTTCCCACACAGACCAGCTGTTTCTCTACTTAAAAGAAGGCAAGTAACTTAACATCATAAATACCAAATTGCATCTCAAGGTCAGAGTCAAAAGCTTTTATGTCTCATTAATTTTCAGGCTCCTCATCAGCTTTTCTCATTGAGTTACAATTTAGATGTTGCTATCTGGAAAAGCATGGGATTTGTGTTACCAGTTAAAACACAAAGCTATCTCCAGATGCTAATGACTAACATAAAATATTTCCAACTAAATATACAGTGCTGCATATATTTTATAAATGGCAACAGAAAACCTTTGTAAGATTTCTATTCTACGTAGCAGTGACTTCTCTTCACCACGGAGAAGTCAACAAGCTGGGTGGGAGGAATGTTTATTCATAAGAGCCAAGGGGAAGATGAACGCAACTTTCCCCACCTGGGTGTCTACTGACAGGGGACCTACCTATCGCAGTGCATGTTGGCCATATGTACTAACAAGAGTCAACAGAAGAACAGCAATTTTTTTTCCCAGAAAGTGTCAAAACTATACTTTTGATTAGTTTATTTAATCCACTGTGGTAGAAAAGATACAACTCCAATAAATGTATCATTTAAATTAAAAAATACATATACAACCTATTTGAGTTCATCTATACCTGAATACCAAGACATAAACATACTGACCTTTATTTCTCTTCTGAATCAAACCATTTAGATCATGCATATAATTCTTGGAAGTGATAGATTTAATTTGAAAATATTAGATATTTCTTAGAAATTCAAATGGATAATGAAAAAAATCTACATGTACCACCATTTGATCTTTAATAATCTTCCCTCACTTTAGAGTCTACATCAGCATTTCTCAAAGTAATCATGCATAAAGAGGTTGACTGAAAATCTTATTGACTTCATTTACTTCCTCTATCAAAGAACTGTAGACTTTTTTTACCCCAAAGCACTTATTTTATCATTAAGAAAACATGGGGCCAGAGAAGATACACTAGCTGCCCAAGGCCAAATCGCAAACACTGGCAGAGACTCTGGGTCCTGGTTTTCAGTCCTGCATCTCTGCATGTGTTCATAGATCCCATTTGCTTAGGACAACATGTTTCCTGTTTTATTTTATTATGTCTTTTATTACATTCTCAATAGTTTTCAACTGTGATGTTATGGTTTAAAATCCCAGTGAGTGTCATTAGGGTCTCTGTCCCTTCTCTAGAATCCTGCTAGGTTTATGACTGCTTTGACCACTGCAATATTGCATGAGACTTCTAAGGTAAGGTCATAAAAAAGCATTGGGCTTTTGCCTTGTTTCTGGATACATATTCTATTGAAACTCTGAGCTTCCATGAAGCGAGTCCCCCTACCCTGCAGCCACCTGCTTTGAGGAAACCAAGCTACCTATAATGGCCATGCATGGGCTGTCTGGTTGTCTGTCTCATGTGAGTCCAGTATCTGAGTTATAGCATTTCAGTCACTAGATATGTATATGAGAAGCCTCCAGTCTTTCAATTCACCCACAAACATTCCAATCTTCCTAGCTGAAACCCAAGATAGCATGGAGCAAAGACTAGCCATCCCTGAAATGCCCTGTCCAAATTCCTTATTTGAAAAATTTGTTAGAATAAAATGGTTGTTTTACACTACTAATTTTTAAGTGGTTTGTCACTTATCAATAGATAACTGAAAAACTCTCAGATATTAATTTTGTCCTATATAGGTTCCAAACACTGGCTAGTTTGGTAAATTCAGCAATTGCCAATCAAAAAGCTATGTTAAATGATTTTTATTTGAACCTATTATTGTTCCAAGTTTCCACATATTATTTTTATGAGAACATAATAGAATGCTTTGCGCTATTGCTTTTACTGGACAATTATTTTTAAAAATGTTATTCATTCATTCACTCACTAAATATTTATTGAATATATAATCCATGTTTTAAATATGGATAGATTTGAAAGACACAGAGATGAACAGATTTAACAACATTGCTCTCCAGAGGAGCGGGAGGAGAGGGACAGGTTGGTTGCTCATCACAAGAAGTATGGTAAGTATTGCAACATATTTTTTCTAGATTCTTGAGTTAACTATTTGATTAATTTCTCCTCCTTTTTATCTCTTCCCCTTCTCATTTATAATGAAAGCATTTAGGACTTCAGATTTACTCCTGAATACTGTTTTTGCCTTACCTCAGAGGTTTTGCTTTATGATACATTGTTTTATAAAGTATATGCAGGGTGGGGAAAAGTAGGTTTACAGTTATTCATATGGAAAGTAGTATAATTAATAAATAATAATACAAGAATAAACTGTATTTCACATACTCATAACTTTAAACCTACTCTTGGCACACCCTATATAGTTACAATTTTAATTTCTTTTTGCCAGAATAAGTGCTATATAAAATGCTCTTAAGGTTTTAAACGTTTTTTTATTTATTATTTTAAATTTATACTTGACCACAGCATGGTCAGAGAATGAAAACTAAACATTTCCTGGTTTTAGAATTTGTGTATGGTGCGTGTGTGCACCAACATGTGTTTGTGCTATTTGTCATGAGGCTAATGTTGAAAATATTGCCTTAGTATAGGTCCTGTTTTTGAATATAAAATGAAGAGAGTGGTAAAAGAGAAATACCATATGATGTCACCTGTAAGTGGAAACTAATCAACAAAACAAACAAGCGAACAAAATAGAACCAGAGACATGTAAGTAAAGAACAAACTGACAGTGACCAAAGGGGAAGGGGAGGAGGAGGATAACAGGGCAAAGAAGGGGAAGGGGAAATCAAGAAATGTGTATAAAGGACCTGTGGACAAAGACAAGAGAGTATGGGGGAAAGGACTGAATGCGGGAGGGTATGGCAGGGAAGAATAATGGGGGGAAAATGGAGACAACTGTAAGTGAGCAACAATAAAAAACATTAAAAAATCAATGTGCCTCTATTGTACATTTTATCAAAATAACAAACATATTTAAATGTATATACGTAATAAAAATTAAATGTTTTAAGATAATAAAATATTATTTTTCATTGTTTTAATTTTCAATAAGATTTATTTGGCGAATGTTTACATTCTGTTTCTTTACCTTTCAAAGGCTGTTTCACGTATCAAAGTCTACCATTACTGTAATTGTTTATTTGCTCATAGATATGAGTATCAAGGAATATGCAATGAGTACTCCTCAAACACAAGAAAAAATTCATGATACACTGTCAAAGTTTTTAATGATAACAAGGAAGTACTGGGGAGAACTAATGGTATTAATGATTTCATAGCAATAAGACAAAATTAGGAGCATTTCTAATTAGCAACTAATTTTAAGAAAATATGCTAATAAGAAAAGTCTGCCTCCCAATTTAATCATGCAATTTATTTATTTAAAATAATAAGTTAAGAATCAAATAGCTAAACAACACAAAACAAGCAAGGAATTTTACTCTTTCTAAAAAAGCTGTCAAATAATATACTTAAATACATTAAAATGTTCAAAAACAAGAGTAAAGAGAAAATCCCAGGAAAGTGTTCTTTATGCAAGGTAATTTGCATAATACATTTTTAACAAATTGAAGTCATCATAGATATTTTTAGACTTACATTGTATTTAACTAATGAGAACTAAAGAAATGTTAATGTGTATCATAATCATCAGGCAAACACATTAATCATTTTATTAACTTTTTCTATTACCTTATTTTATACACCTGACATTCAAAATTTGATCATTTTCTAGACCAAATAAAATTCTGTTATAATTTTAGTTGCTATTAGGTAACTCAATAAGCATATTTACACATATAACTTGGTGTTAAGCTTGACCTTATGCAAAACCAATATAAGTCTAAAGATGTGCAAAGAGAATAATGTGTTTTTATTTTGTGTAATTTACAAAAATATAAATATCTGTTTTATATCAAGGTAGATATAAAACAACTTGGTAGCTTTGTCAATGAATGGGAGAAGTGGGGTAAAGCGAAGTTTGTCCTTTTGCAGAGCTGCTGACCGTGCTCAGAAAGGGCACCAAAGGGTCTTTGAATCATCTTGTTAAAGCTCATGGCTCCTCTCCCATGGCTTGATAAAAGCAAAACAAAACAATCCAAACTACTGGATACCCTAGTAGCATAATAACTGAGAAGAACCCATTGTTTTTGTCCACAAACTCTATATGTGTAAATACCTAATGTTTGTTTTGTTCTAGTTCAGGTGTTTCTATGCTTCCCAGCCCCTGGAACGTTCTTGCTCGTCATTCATGTTAGCACGAGCATTCAGGTATAAAACACGCCCAGATGAGTCAAAAAGTTCTTTTAAAGGTTAGAATTATAAAATTATGTTTTTAACATTTCAGAGTTTTGTTTAAGATTTTACTTCCAGCTCTTTTAAATCATACATTTATGTCCAAAATAAACTACAATAAGATAAGATTAACTTAATCTATTGAATCTCATCCACTCAAACACACAAGCCACAATTTGCAGTAGAGCTACTGATATGAACTCGGTTAAATCAATAACATATTTTTCTTTTCTACATGCAGTTTCATAAAGACATGGAGTCAATGATCAATTTTATGCCTCCTAGTACAGGACCAAGGTGACTTAACATTGAATATTTAAAACACATTCTATGTAACTGAATTTTATAAATAGCATAAAAGAACACGTGCAATTGACAATGAGCATATTAACTTCGACTTATTTGTATCAAAATGGCTTAATTTTAAAAATGCAGTTTGACTTTGTAACTGTTCATGAATTTAATCCAGAAATATTTTGTTGTTATTGAAAGTATATTAATCTTAATGGATTTCTTGTCATAAAAATAGCTTCAATGAAACATGTGTATGGAGAAGAAATGCCATTACTACATTCTCTTCTCAACTCACTGCTCATTTTTATCATACTTTGAACATCCTGCCTCTGTGTTCTAGTGAAAAACTCAAAAAAGTCAGCAAAACCAAGGGCTTCTACATAACAAATAGCTAGATGGTAGAATTATTAAGATGAATAATTCACATTTTGGGTTTTGAGGTTTATATGTGTGGCATTATACATACCTCATTTAATATGGCTGAATATTTGGACATTAATTACTTCAGGGTTTTCTAATAATAAATATAGTCTTTTTATGTAATGCACATAATCCCAGTTCTCACAAACCTGTGGATAGAATGAAGTCCCACTGATACTGTTATCCAATAAGGATATTCTTAGGCCCCTTTACATCTGCAAAGCAAATCTGTCCTGGTCCCTCATCAAGGCATCTCTCTTCAGTAGCAGCTGCCAGTGCTCATAGTGGGCGCCCAGCTTCATGCAAAGTTGCCCTTAACCCTCAGGATATCCAACCTGCTCTTGGTCAGATGTGGGCAGTATGGCCTTTCCTCCACCCTGTCTCACAATTTATCTCATGTTTTTCACAAAAATTGTCTCCTTGCTTCCTGTCCTCTATTTTTTTTCCTCTATTGAAGTTTCAAACCATTTCATACACCACATCCTCACCCCCCAACACCAGAAGGGGAGAGGAGAAAAAGGAAAAAATGTGAGGACATCTTCTCCATTGAAGTTTTTCATCGTATTCCTCCCAGTCTTATGCACAAAATAACTCCCACCCCCTTCTGTTCAAAGATACAAGCCTCCATGTACACTGCATTAGTGTCCCACTGCTACCATAACACACTCAGCAGCTGAAAGCAACACCAAATTAGTTCACCTTTCTGCAAGTGAGAATTCCCACAGGAGTTTCACTAGCCTAAAATGCCTAAAATCTTGGTGTCAGCAGAGCTACAATTGTTTCTGGAGGCTCTAGGGGAGAATCCATTTCCTTGCTAGTTGAGATTATGGGCAGAATTCAACTACTGCGGTTGTAGAACTGAGGTTCCCATTACTTTACTGGCTGTCAGCAAATGCCCATGCCCAGCTCCCAGAGATCATCCACATTCTTTGGCATACGGGCTCCTCAATCTTCAAAGCCAGCAATGATGGACAGAGTCTTTTTCAGGCTTTGACTCTCCTTACCCTTCCTCTATTGTCACATCACCCTGACCCCCTTTTCTGCCTTCCTCTTCCACTTTTTTGGCATTTAAACTTTATTTTTATTGCTTACACTATTACAGATGACACCATTGTTTCCCCTTTGGTCCACCTCCATCCAGCCCTTGCCCCTCACCTACTTCAGGCAATCATCACACTTTTTCTACAGGTAATGCATACACATTCTTTGGCTTATCTCTTCACCTTGTTTCATCCAGTCCCCCTCCCCCTCCCCTCTTAGCTGTGATGGGCCCTTCTGGATAATCCAAGATGATTTCCCAATCTCAAGGTCCTTAATCATATTTGCAAATTCCTATTTTGCCACACAAACTAACATATTTGCAGGTACTGGTATATAACAAGGACATATTTAAAGGGATCATTATTAAGTCTACCATATATGGTATATCAATCAATATAAATAAATTCCCCAAGGGTCACCAGCTACCATATTTGAAAACAGACCCAAAATTCCAATTGAGAATCAGTTACTGTGATAACAATTTTGCAATAATAAAAATAAAACATTTTGGGTAGGCAAGGTATGGAAGAGGAGAAAAGAACTTGCATAAAGATTTTGTTCTAAAATACAGGATGCCTGCACAGTTTTCAGAGAGCAATATGAATTAGCAGATTAAATCATAACATCCAGAAAAGGAAGCCTTACATTGAAAATTCTGACAGGTTTCTAACAGAACTATAGCACTAGCAGACACAGCTATAATAAGAGCATATACTTTCTCTATATATCCAATGTAATTTTGCTGAGTTTCAAGCAAGAAGAAGCTGAGATTTCTTTAGAATATAAATTATGTCAAAAGTAATAGTTAAACTCCAAAATAAATTAAGTAAAACTTAAAGTGGCTTTTCTATGCCTAGCACATATAGACACAAATTAGGACCATATTGTACCCATGCTGACTGATGATAATATTCTGCCAAACAAGAATATGTTTCCTTTAAATAGACAGCTATATTTTTTAAGTATTGAGCTGAAAGGAAAGAACATTGCATAATACAGTTTCAATAAAAGGGACCTTAGTGACAATTATTATTTTGATATCAATTTTTATAACAAAATGTGGAACTCCATCTATATGGTGTTGATATAGCAATGGTAACTACATAGATGCAGAAGACATCTATTCATTTATAAGTAAATGTCATAAATCTAATGACATCCCACTTCCAAAGCTGAAAATTTATTGAAGTAGTTGAAGCATTCTATGTTTAAAATGCACTAAACAATATTTTGGAGAACATATGTTTTACTGTTTTTTTTTTTGTTAAAAAACCTAAGCTCTCTATTTTAGTCATCAACGTGTAAGTAAAGCAGAAGAAAGTTCATGAGAGTTTGAGGAACTAGAAAACAAAAGAAGAAGGTGTCTTTATGTCTGGGGGAAAAAGAAAGGTAGACACACTTCCTTAGCAGCCTAGAACTATGCAATGTCAACACACACAGATGGGAAGTGAACAACCATATTATGATACTGTAAACATTTCTTCACTCTACAGGTAATAGGCACATTTTTACTGTTTGCTACAAAATGGAGATAGTGATAATACATACTTCAGAGCACTGCGTAAAGATCAAACCGGATAATGCAGGTAGAACAATCAGCACTGGGCCAGGTATGCATGAGAACACTTAATACATTCCAGGTATGCATATGGATAGTAAAACACATTTCAATTAATGTATTTAAGAAATAAGATGACTATTTTTCTCTTTTATATTGAATTTATTGGGGTGATGTTGGTAAAGGGGAGCTAAATAGTGAGGGAATGACATTTGATGTGGGGTGGTAAACATACAATACAATATACAGATAATTTACTATAGAATTGTACTACTGAAACCTGTATAATTTTATTAACCAGGAAATAAGGCAACTTTTGAATGATTCATAAAAATTCTTTGGTGCCCAGTAAAGTATAATTTTTAAAACACTACAATTTTTTTCTTGTTGGCATACTTTGTACTCAATGTAACAAATGGATGATTGGCTTGGGTTTTGTGCTTGCATAAGTGTTTCAATGTTACATAAACTAGCTTTACTTTTGGGGCATGCAGTAAAAAAAGTTCATTTCAAGGAAGAAGAAATTGCAATGACATAAAATAAAAACTGTCAAAGAGCATGTGCTGTCCCTCTAATTTTGGTGAAGTGCTACTGATACTTATTGTCTAGGGGCCAAGGCTGCTAAATGTTTTCTAATGCCCTGTATAGCTCTATGAAACAAAGACCTGTCTTACCTAAAATAGCAATAGCCTTTCAGAAGGAGGGAAAAATGGAAAATTGCTATGGTCTGAGGCCTTTTTATCGCCATTGGGAACTCCATGACCAATGACTTGAATCTCCCCTTTGTACACAGTTTTGACTCCTTTGCCTCCCTCTAGCTTCATGGCACTTCCTTAGCTAAACCACACACCCTAGTTAAATCCAATTTTCTACTGTCACTGTACCTGCAACTCTGGAGCTGTACATATCTGAAAAAACACATACCACCTCGTTGACAGACCTTGCTTCAAATTCATGATCACTAAACTCATGTGGTTCCTTAATACTGCCTGGTCCATTTTCTCTCCTATGTTCCTACAGGCTTACTTTCTCTTTTCTTCTCAAAACTTCAAAATTCTTCTTGTATTCAACTATTTTCTATTTTTCTAAGGATATAAGGGCAAACAGAACTTCAAGACTCTCAGCACCACTTCAGTTCATGTACATGCATATGTGTGTCTTCATTTCTTTCCTAGGAAGAGGGGTCTGTGCTTCCTGATTTCAAATCCTTTCCTCTCATTCTCTCATAAATCCACTCCTGTCAACTTTTGTGCCCATTGCTTTACTAAAAGCGCACTTTTCAAGGCCATCAGTAGTATTCACTGCTAAATCCAATGGTCAATTCTCATTCCTTACCTTATTGTACAATCAATGGTATTTGACAAAGTTGAACGCTTTTTAAAAATATTTTATTTATTAATTTTTAGAGAGAGGAGAAGAGAAGGAGAAAGAAAGGGAGGGAAACATCAATGTGCAGTTGCCTCTTACACAACCCCTACTGAAGACCTGGCCCACAACCCAGGTATGTGCCCTGACTGGGAATCAAACCAGCAATGCTTGGGTTCTCAGTACGGTGCTCAATCCACTGAGCCACACCAGCCAGGGCTGAACACTCTTGATGAACACAACTGGCTTTCAATACACGGCTTTCCTGGTTTTCCTTGTATTTTTGGCCACTGTTTCTTAGTCTGTTTTCTGGCTCCTCCTCACTTCCCTATCCTCCAAGTGTTGGAGTGCCACAGAGCTCCATCCTCAGATCTCATCTCTGGTCGTTCTCTTGGTTACCACATCTAGTCTCCATGCTTAAATGACATCTGTATTGATTAAATTATTAAACGATTACCACATTTAAAAATCTTCAGTGTAGATTTCCCTGCCACCAGTACTGAACTTCAGACATGTATGACAATTATCACCTTAACATCTCTTCTTGGATACCTCAAGGCAATTCTCACTTAATCAACCAGGTAGACTGAGCTCCTGATCTTTCCAAAGAGCATCCAATAGTATGCTCTTCCCAGTCTTCCCCATCTAAGCAAAGAATAACTTGATTCTTTCAGTTGTCCAGGCTTATGACTTTGATGCCATCCTGGACTCCTTTCATGTTCTACAGCCAACTTGTCAGCACACATTTTGTGGCTTTACCTTCAAAGTATATCCAAAATCAAATCACTCTTCATTACTCCCTTTGCTACCACTCTAGTTCAAGTGATCATAGCTTTTGGTATGATAACTGCAAAGCCTCTGGTCTCCATATTGTTGTCCTTTTCCCCTTTCAGTCGGTTAGTATAACAATGATATTGATCCTGTTAAAGTATGTCAGATATTATACTTATGTGCTCAAATCACACCAATGACTTTCCATTTCACAGTGAGAAAAATGTAAAGACATTACAATGGCCTAAGGGCCTATAATATTTCCAACCGCCCTGTCTTCTTCTACTCTCTCCTCAATCACCCCTGCTGCATGTTTTTAGCACACCAGGCTTTCCACATCTTAGGACCTTTGCAGTTGTTTTCCTCTAAGACCCTTCTGCTCAACATATCCATACAGTTTGCTCCCATATCATCTTCAGTTCTTTGAATAAACATTCTACCTAGAATTTGACACCATTTACTGACCATCACTTTTCCTATCCCTTCCATACTCTATTCTTCTCCTTAGCATTTGTAGCCATCTAACATGCTACATTTTGTGTACTTATATAATTAATTTTCTCTCTTCTAACTAGAATGCATGCTCTAAGAGGGCAGTGTTTTTGTCTGTTGTGTTCACTGCTCAGAGACTAGAGAGTTTCTGAAAAATAGTAGGTGTTAATGAATACATAAATCAGTCATCAAATGGTAATTTGTAATGGTAATACTCTCAAGTGTCTATCTTCAGCACTTAAGACTATATAATGGTATAATTAAGCACAATAGAAGAATGTTATATAACTCTCAGGACAGCAAGAGCCTCAGTTGAAAAGATGTTAATTGTGCATGAAAGACAAATAGATTTTTCTTAAGGCTCAGTTACCTAGAGCAGTGGGCTCTAGACTTTTGGTTTTGCAATTTATCAATAAAAATGTTTTTTAAGGGTACTTATACACAGATATATGAGAATACATATGTACATACATGCATGTATCTACATACTATATATGTGTATTTATATAATATATAATGGGATATGACATGAACATTTATTAAAAACAAAGATTTAAAAGTATTAAAAAGTATACTATTTGAAAATATTAAAATTGATTATTAATGTAAAATTCCTTTTTACTCAATGATATAATGGTCTTTTTTTTAGAAAGTATGACATAATATTCTTTTCTAGATTTAAAAACCTTCGTTTACTACTTAGTGATATTCTCAATTGTTAAAGTTTTAAGTTCTGTTTCTAGGTTCAGTTTAATACTTAGTATTAATGGTTTTCACAGTTTAAAAGAGATACCACACACACAAAAATACACAGATCCCCTATAAAAATTACATCATTGTCTGAGTATACTAAATTGTGATACACATATGTAATCCTGTAGACCAATTATCTTAGGTTTTGTTTAAAATTTGGCCAGTAAATTCTCTTTTGATAATAGTTTTACTTGAAAATTATTTTTGAAAATGTGGCACTTTAATATACTTAACAAAAATCTTCAAAGCTCTCTGAAACCATGTTCAGAAAACTCTGAAAATAGGTTAGATAATTTTGTTTTCTGGTTCCAAAATGCAGAAAAGAGTATTTGTGGTTGATAAACTAACATTAATTTGAGCCACAAAATGATAGCAAACTTTCTGAATAATTGCTTTCAAAATTATTTTTGTATAATAAAAATTATTTTTGCAAGACAATTAATTTCTCACTCATTAACCAATTTTGTGTCAGGTTTGATGTCATGTTTTGTGGCTGGAGAGAAAGTCTCACATAGAGAAATGGTAAGCTATAGTGTTTACTTGTTTTTGGCTTATGTGTATATTGTCAATTCCGCCTTCACTATGGGGATATATTAATTCCATGTGTTCCTTTGGTGAGTCCTCATCAGTTGGAAAAAAAGGTGCTGTAACTGATAAATCAACTTAGCTGAGCAAAATTAATGTACAATATTTTGTAATGCATCAATTAATGAACAAATGACGTTACCACTAACATTATTTAAAATCTACCCAACTTGTAAATGCTGATTTCTCACTCAGAACATCTTGAGCATGGTATGTAATTTTATTCTTTCTTATTTTTTAGATTAAATAAATATATATATAGAAGTCCTAATGTTTCTCCTACAGACACTTCTATAGAACACGTACTTCCTGGGTTCTTGAAGACCACTGACTCAGAGTGCCATTTTTACCAATATGCTTTGACATATATGATTTAGAGCATTATTTGCTTGAACACGAACTCATGAAAACTAGCAAATTACCAGAAATTCTTAGAGGAATAATTGGCCAATCCCTACTATACATGGGTACTATTATCACTAACACTGTTAAGTTATATATGTTTGATAAATATGTATGTATCTATATTTACTGATGTAAATATAAATATTTAACTGATTTTAATAAAAATGATTAGTTTTAAACATTTAAATGTTTAGTATTACAAAATGATTAGTATTTAAGCAATTTTAAGTGAAAATATTATCTTTCTATATGACATTATTCAACATAAAAATAGAAAAAATGCTAAAGGATTTTAGAAATATAAATTCATCTTTCCTCCAAATTAAATGCTTTTTATATTTGGAACACCATAACTCTCTCATTTATTTTACCTATGACTAGATGACAATTTTATAATGGCCAGGAACTTTTCATTATAATCAATTTTCAGAATGTACCAAATTACAATAGGCATTTAATGAATGTTACTGAAAATGAGAAAATCATTAATTTAACATGGAGCCTGTTGCTATTTTATGTTGTGGAAGTGGTTCAAAACTAATCACATTTTCTTTCCTAGAATTTTAACAACTAAATATGTTTTAGCCAGTTTGTAAGGAAGACTTTATAATTTGTACTAGTATGCTGAATGTGTATCAAACATTTTACACCCAGATTTTTATCATTTAATTGGATACCCTAAATATGGTTTAATAGCTATCTATCTATCTATCTGTCATCTATCTATCTATCTATCTATCTATCTATCTATCTATCTATTTTAGAGGAGGGTGGTATGGTGGTAGGGGAGAGAGACAGAGAGAGGGAGAAAGAAAGGGAGAGAAAGAGAGATTTCTTCTTGTATGTGTCCTGACCAGGGATCAAACCCACAACTTTGGCCTGTGGAGATGATGTTCTAACCAACTGAGCTACCTGGCCAGGACTAAATAGCTATGTTTAAGGCAGCATGGAGATGGAGGGTCACCACAAGATGAATAAACTAATCTTCCTCCCATAACAAAGTTTAAAGTAGTGAGGAGGAAAAACACTGTGCACAAATGAATCATTTTCACCATAAAATAAGACATTTCAACTGGAATGTCATTATATTACCGACATTATAAGAGTACACTTGTGGTTTTGGTACACTGAGTCGTTTGTCATGCCTTCTGTGTACTAGCAAGGCTGCCCTTAATGTCATCTGCAATAATGAATTTGGGGATATTATCTGTCTTAATCTAGTTCACACTTTACATTTCAGTGCTTTATTGCTTTGATTCATTACCCACAGTTTCTGTACTTTGATTAAAATATGTCATGACCCTATGGCAATGACAATTTAGTGTTTCTGATATGGGGGCCGGGGGGCGGGGAGCCATCAAATCTGATGAATCCTGGAAGTGTGAACCAAGAACTTTTGGCTTTGGAATGAGGCTGGTTGGCCTACACATAACCATAACATCCTCTTTTGTATACTTGTAAGAACGAAAAAGAGAAAAATACTTCTTGACTCTACTAGGTTAACACAGAGTCTTTGGGAGCAAGAAGAACTCGCTACTCATCCAAGTTTATTTTTTTAAGGGACTTTTAAATACATTTTGTGAAACTTCACAAGATCCACTTGTATCTAAGCTTCAGAACTACTTCAAGTTATAGAGGCTGAACTACCCCAAACCCTTAAATAGGAAGCTGTCTTTGTCCATGAATGACAGTCTAGAAGAGATCACATTTGTAGCTTCTCAGAAACTCTGACATTTGTTTAAATCTGTCTTTATTTTTCTCTATGAAAAATATTCAGAAGCATCTCAACGAGATCTTTTAACCATCTTGTTTCACTGAAGGAAATGGAGTATTTTGAAAAGAAAAGGTTTGTATTTATTCACAATGTGGTGACAGATAATCTCCACGGAAAGCACTGTTGGAACATTTACAGGAAAAAGATATTGTGGTAAACCACTGTGTAGCTCTCCATATTACTATGGTGGTTTTATTGAAGGTAGTTTGTTGGCTCTCTTCTCTAATTTAAGTAAAAGGCTGAATTCTACCCCCAGGAGAGTAGATAATTGCCAAAAGATGTTTAAGGTTGACCAAATGATTTGGTATTCATGTGCATTCACAAATTAACGTAATTACAATACAATCCTTATAGATATAAACTGATTATAGAAACCAAATATTGGAACTTATATACAAAAAGAAGTAATTTAAGGTTTAAAATTTTAAAAAATACATATACATTTTTATTAAAGTATAGTTGATATACTATATTGTATGAGTTTCAAGTACACATCATAGTTATTCAACATTTACATACCTTATAAAGCAATAATTCTGATAAATCTAGTAAGAATATGTTATCATACAGTGATTATATTATTGACTATATTCCCTATGCAAAAATATATATTTTGTATTCAAATCACACTCTCTGTATTTACCTGCACTTTCCTGCTTCAAAATCTCATTTTAAAACAAGGCCTTATAATATGTTTAGGTGTAATATTTGTTTCTGGTAATTACAACTTTTTCAAAGCATTCTCAATAACATTATAGTATTTTCTAATTGTGCAACATAAATCATGGATGATAAATAGAATATTAAGAACCGTACTTTATATTAGTGTTCTTTTACTATATATTAATTTAATATTCACTGTATTAATAAAATAACCTCTGTTAAAAATGAAAATGAATCTTATATATCCCTCCATGATTCAACACTAGCATTTATCATGATAAATACCTCTAGTTGTAATGTAGATTATTACATAATCCTAAGAAAAAATCCTTTGTATTTCAACCATTAATTAACACCTACTTGTAACATAGCATTATTCATTACATATTCTAGAAAGGTAAAAATCTACTTATTGTAAAACTAGCCCAAAGCTACTCAGGTAATCATGTGCCTCCATCCTCATTCCAAGGAACATCATTTTAATTAAAGGGATTACTTAATATTTATACAATCTGCCAGAGTATGCTCTAGGCAGCCCTAATGTATAAAAGGCATGTTATGCCCTCAAGATATCCTTTCTCTTCAATTGACATGAAAACAAAGGAGAACAGTTTTCATATCACATAAACAATACAGTTTCTACCTCTGCAATGGTGTTTTGTCTGTGACAGGTAGCTGCCAGGGATTGTAGTTGTATAACCAGGGACTCTGTTTCCTAGTTGCTTTGCATTATACATAATTTTAAAACAAAATTTGATTTCTGATGTCTATGATACATTGAGGTCACTTTTACTCTGCACGGTACAGCATAGTCACCCATTTCTGTCCTGGTTTACGCTGAATCAGTAGGGAGAAATTTGTTTGTAGTCAGTGATTCTGTTTCTTTCTTAGATGGTTTTTTATTTTCTTAAATGTTTTATTTATTTATTTTTAGACAGAGGGGAAGGGAGGGAGAAAGAGAGGGAGAGAAACTTCAATGTGCGGTTGCCTCTTGTGCACCCTGACCTGGGGGCGTGGGGAACCTGGCCCTCAAACCAGGCACGTGCCCTAGACTGGGAATCAAACCAGAGACTTGTTAGTTTACATGCTGATATTCAATCCACTGAGCCACACCAGCCAGGGCCCTAGGTAGTTTTTTAAAAAACAAAATGAAAAAGAGTAATACAACTTCCTCTGCATTCAGTTAACAACTGGGATCTATCATATAATTTTGGATATTGAATCAAGTTAATTTTTTCAGGAATATAAAAAAGGTTAAAATACAGCAATTATCCAGTTCTTATTACAAACCAGATGTTTAATGTATTAAGTAAAATCATCATGACAATTTTATGAAGTACCATTTATAGTCTCTTTTTTTAGAGCTAAAGTGACTAAAATTAAGAAGTAAAAAAATCATCTAAGATCTCACAGCTAGTAAATGTAATAGGTTTAAAAACATAATCAGATTTATTTGACTCCATTATTTTTGATAGTGTAACACAGAGCCATGAGAGATTGGTACAGATTGGGTTTCCTAGCATTTGCCAGAAATGCATGATTATGACATGGAGTGGCAAAACAATATCTCTAGTTACTTCTTATGAAGGAGAAAAGAGAGAGAGAGAAAGAGAGAGAGAGAGAGAGAGAGAGAGAGAGGGAGGGAGGGAGGGAGGGAGGGAGGGAGGAAGGAAAAAGAAAGAGAAAGAGAAAGAGAGGGGAAGGAAGGAAGGAAAGAAGGAAGGAAGGAAGGAAGGAAGGAAGGAAGGAAGGAAGGAAGGAAGGAAGGAAGGGGAGAGAAAGAGAGAAAGAAAGAAAGCCTTCTAGACAGGAGGGAGTAATCTAAATCAGAAGTTATTACATTGGGTTATTTTTGCAGCTAACATACTATGCATAACGCTTTAGGAAGCCATTTGGAATAAAAAATCTCTGATTTGAGTAACCTCTTGGGGCCCTACTCATTCTTTAGATAATAAGCTTTCGAAGAATTTTGTAGATAGCATTTTACCCATAACCTTAAAATGCATAGGTTATGGTTCTAGAAGTAAGTTGAGGATTTTCAAGATATTCATTGTACCTAGAGCAACATAGTCTCTTTCTAAGCTGTTTTATTTTAAGAAGAAAATCATAAGAAAGTTAATTATTTCACTGTATATGGGCAATAAAAATTAAACTTGAAAAAAACCCCACAATATCATTTACATTAGCACCCCAAAATTGATGTGTTTAGGAACTGATCTAACAAAATATGTCAAGATCTATATGAAGAAAACTACAAATTTTTAATGAAAAAAAATCAAACAAGAAGTAAAGGAAAAATATTACATTATCATATATAGAAATATTCAGTATTATTAAGATGTCAGTTATTTTCAACTTGACGTATAGATTTAATGAAATCCCAATCAAAATCCCAGAACGTTATTTTGTGGATTTTAAGACATTGATTCTGAAGTTTACATAGAGAGACAAACACTGAGAACAGCCAGCTCAATGATGAAGGAGAATGAAGTCAAAGTGATGACATTATCCAAGTTTTTATAAAGGTACAATTGTAAGGACAGTGTGCAGTGGTACTGAAGCAAGAATAGACAGACAATGAAACACAATATGAAAGCTAAGGGATAGACCCACATACAGTCCTCTATTTTTTGACAAAGGAGCAAAGGAGCAAAAGAATTTGCTCCAATTCTTTCTCTACTGCAAGAAAGAATAATCTCTTGGTACTAAAGATCTACATGCAAAAAAATATTGACTCTAAACATTGACCTTATACCTTTCACAAAAACTAATGCAGAATGGAGATAGACCTCAAAATGTATCTCATAAAACACAAAACTATACAATTCCTTAAGGATAACATAGGGGAAAATCTAGAAACATTAGGTTTGGCAATGATTTTTTAGATACAATACCAAAGCATTGCCTATGAAAGAAAAAAATGACAAGTTGAACTTTATTAAAATTAAAATAATCTCTCTGCAAAAGATACTGTCAGGGGAATGAGAAGCAAAGCCACAGTTTCAGTGAAAATATTTGTAAAACAAGTATCTGATAGAAAACTTGTATACAAAGTATAAAAAGAACTCTTAATTCTCAGCAATACAAAAATAAACAATCTAAATAAAAAAAATAGGCAAAAATCTAAATAGGTTGCTCACGAAAGACTGCATGGAGATAACAAGTAAGCATATGAAAAATGCACAGCATCATACATTATTAGGGCACCACGAATTAAAATAAAGAGATGCCATTAGGCACCCATTAGAATGCCTAAAGTCCAAAACACTGACAACACCGGCAAAGATGAGGAGCAAGGGGACTCTCACTCACTGTTAGCGGGAATGCAAAATGGCACAGCTACATTGGAAGGACACTTTGACAGTTTCTTAAACATTCTCTCCCACATGACCTAAAGAACATGAAAACTTAAGTCCACACACACACACACACACACACAATCTATGTCCATAGATATTTATAGCAGTTTTATAAATTATTGTGAAAATCTTGGAAGCAACCAGATGTCATCTGGTAAGTGAATGGAGAAATAAACTGTGGTAATCCAGAAAACAGTGTATTACTCAGCAATAAATAGAAATGATGTATCAAGACTCGAAAAGACACAGAGAAACCTTAAATGCACGTAACTAAGTAAAAAGAAAAACAATGTGAAAAGGGTACATACTGTATGATTCCAAGGACATGACATTCTGGAAAAGGCACAACCACGGAGACAGTAAAGAAGAAAATGGCTCAGCCCATCTTTGTCACTTTTTTAAATTGTCCTGTATGCTCAGGGGGTGCAGAGCAATAGAAAGAGAGCCAGAGCTAGCACATCATAATAAACATTAGAAATGCTTTAAAATGCGCACACTTCTTTCACAGACAATATTGTACAACCCAGCAGAATAAGTAGCGTTAAGTCAAACATTTAAATTCAAAGCCACAGCTGACTAAATATTATTGTATCTGTTTATTTTATTATATTGAAAGGCAGCTGCTTCCTAAGTGAAAGCAAATTAAACTTAGTTAGCAAACTTCTTTAATTTGATGGTGTGAACTCTAAAGTGATGTTTGAAAACATGTCACAATTTACATACCTGGACCATAAAGTAAACAGCCTACTCTTTTTCACGTCTTGAACAGAAAAACAGAAAGAGATCCGCAGTGGAAGTCATGGTGTCATGAACCTAATGTTACCCTGGTCTCTGGAGGAGCAGTATGTCTTTGTTCAAGTGACTTAGTCTTTCACGGTCTGTTTCTACATTCCATTCCATGTACTCTCAACACGCAAAACATAAAAACACTCTGGTTTAAGAGGAAAAGGGGCTCCCTGCCTGCTCCATCCTACTTCCTGTCCTAGCACAGGGGGACCACACAGGACAGTGTGAAAACCGTTTACTAGAGTACTGCTCAAGTTCTTTCCAGTTCTGAAATTATTTGTTTCTATATAAATATCCAAGACATCTTAACTTGCAATTCACAAAGAACAAGACTTTTCCCCAAACAATGCTGTTCAAGCTCATAAAATTTGAGGGCTAGAAAAGAATTTGGCAGACTATTTAGGTCGTCTGCCTTGCTTTGAATAGTTGTGGCCTTAAATGATCCTGGAATTATTTTAAAAACTATTTAGAAAAATACAAACAGATTCTTCTTAAGAAATTCCAACCAAATACTTTCTCTAAAAGGAGGATTCTATCTATATTGCCTATTGCTCAACTCTTATGGAAAGAAAAATAATTACTATTCACACAGAACATCCTTTTGTTCACTCAGAAGGAAATTATTAAGCTCCTGTGCTGTCTAGAACAATCCACTAGCTGCTAGAGATACAGAGGTGAACAGAATCCAGTTGCATTCAGAAAAGCACAGATTGGGGAGGACTATTTCTGCGTGCTGGGTGGTGGGAGGTTTCAGGGGAAGAGCACAGGGGGTGCCTAACTCAGCCTACCCTGGGAGGGGGGGTAGTCAGAAAAGTTTCAGGTCAACCCTTCAACAGTATTGTGAAAGATGAAGGAGTTAGTCACTCAGGAAAAAGGGAAGAAGTGTTCTCAGTAGGAAATCATGAGATGGGAAAGTATGACAGAGCACGGGATCCTTGTGGGCATTTTAATGGCTGGCCCACAGGGTTCCTTCCTAAGCTACAAGTCCAGAATGGAGCTCTGCGTCTAGAATGGTCTCAGAGATTTCACCATATCCTTAAAACAGTGGATTTTAAACTGGGGACTGAAAAAAATCAAATTTGAGTTTTATAAAGATCTTCCTCCATCAGGTAGGTGAATAAAGCAGTATCGGATTGGGGAGGTGAGAGGCAGAAGCAAAGTTGGATGGGTTTTTCTGAAATCTGGGTGAGAAATCCTGTTGGCTGAACACCAGCTGCTCAGTGTCTTGAGGCACTTGGTTACTTTGCTCGGACATATCCCTCATTTTCCTATGCCCGGGCTTATGATTCATCAGCACCTCAGACATGGACAGTAGCTGAGAAACAGTTCTTTCTTGAGTGTCGAGTAGTCACTTTATCGGATTTTTTATCGTTATTATTTCATTGTCAGTAGTCAGATGATTGTGTGATTCTATGTGGTATTAGAATCATAAAACTGCAATTTGCAGGAGACCTTCTAATTCATCTGGTCTGTGTTCATACCAGATTTCTCCAAAACCTAGGCTTCTTTTGGGGAACCACAGACAAGACCAAGGGGATATGATGTAGACAGAGCTCCCAACCCTGCCACCTAGTACCACAAGGACCGGCCCTGCCAATCACTGGATCAGTGCCATCCCTGCCACCTGCCATAACTGCACCAGCAAGGTCACCCACTGGAACCATTTTTCTTGTTTTTGCATGTTCTAATCAAGATTTTGTTTGCAAAACAAGATATTGTTGCTAAAATTATTACTCCCTCTCCACTTCCCCAATGAAGAATTGAGGCCCAATGCAGTTTAAGGTCTTCACTGTATTTACACTTGAGTAGTGGGTAGCAGGGCTCAAGTTACAAAACTATTGACACATATTCAGGAAGAGCTGGAACCTCTTCTAGAATCTGAAACTGGCCCTAACCCCCCCGCCCCCACCATATAATGTTCTGATCCTGCCAAGAGTCCTCATTCTAGATATTAATGACAGTGCATTTCACACTTCCTATTTTATAAAAAAGTCACTTCTGAGATTTCCTTCCTATGTAAATGTGTATTATTTGTGTTGCATGTTTCTGTGTGTAATGATGTTGATAAATAGATTTGGATTTATGTGTTTTGTGGTGGCTGAAAAGGGTAATTTTAAGGTCAGCTTGTACAGGCTAAACTAGTGGATAAGAAAGTCAACTTCTGAATTCGGACTAAGGCATGGTGCAGAAATTTTTTTTTGCTTTGGGAAGTTTAAGTTTTGGGAATTGTGAACAGATATTTAATTAATTATCAGTAATTTTAATAAGCGATAGTACAAAAGTGGCCCTCAAAATTTTGTGGTTGAAATATCACTTGGGAAAGTTGTTAGAAATGTAGATTTCCACACATTTCCTCCAGATGTTTTCATTAAGTGATTCCAGGATAGGGGTCATTAATCTCCATTTTCAATAAAGATTCCCTATGACTCTAAATGAGACTGATGTAGCTAATAACTGGATTTAAAAGAAGGGATTAGGCCCTGGCTGGAGAGCTAAGTTGGTTAGAGAATCCTCCCCATATGCCAAGTTGTGGGTTCGATCCCTGTTCAGGGCACAAGCAAGAATCAACCAATGAATGCCTAAATGCATGGAAAAACAAACCTCTCTCTCTCCCCCACCTCTCTCTCTTTCTCTGTCTGTCTTGAAAATCAATAAATACAAAATATATTTAAAAGAAGGGTTTAGTTTAATGGTTCTTCTGAAGCCCTTAACATGTTTCCTTTAAGTAAAAATACATGAGTCAGGAACATGGACTCAAACCTCAGCCCTACTAAATCTTATGGGGTCAAGCTGTCTTGGGGTTCACTCCCTGCACAGTTTACTTTCTCCTTAGCCTAAGTGTCTTATGCCAGGCACAAAGTTCATGTGTTTGCACAACAAAAAATTATTTCTTTTTTCAAATACTTATTCCAGCCACCATTATCTAAATAACTGCTAGATGATGAGACAGGTTAAATTGTTCTATTGTCTCCTGTTTATAAAGTTTGAAAAGAGTTTCTAAATAAGAGAAAAATTAAGAATAAACACTAATAATCAAATTGTATTGCTATACTTGTTTTGAAAGAAAAATAAAACATTTTAACCTTTATACAAAGTCATCACATCTGAATTTAGAACTACTTGATATAAGAAAAATATCCTTTACTGACTTTTTTTTTTCACTGTGATGATAAATAAAACTAAGCTTAAGGCAGTAAATGGCCTGGAGAACCTTTAAGGGCCTGCAAAGCTTCCTGTTTCTGGGTTATTTCCAATTCCATTTCATTAAAAAGACTTATTTACAGAACACAGAGGCTGACTACTTCAAGCCCAGGCAAAGATGGAACTGGAGAAAAAGCATTCACTTGATGACCAGACCACATCTTGATAGATTTGGGCTAAACGAGAGGGGACCCTGTGGATCTATTGATAGTTACTTTCTATATTAAAATATGGTAAAAAATGAAAACAATATATATGGAGAATTTTTCTTATCCTTTTCTTTTTGTTGCTCTATTTATGTATTCATTTCCTTTCTTCCATCCCTTCCTCCCTCTCCCTCTTCTCCTTCCCTCCTTCCTTCCTTCCTTCCTTCCCTTCCCTTCCCTTCCCTTCCCTTCCCTTCCCTTCCCTTCCCTTCCCTTCCTTTCCCTTCCCTTCCTTTCCCTTCTTTTTTTCTTTGTTTGTGGGGAACTTTTCTAAAATTTCCATGCATAATGTCTGATCTCAAATTTGGCCCAGCTGGAGTTAGTAATAATGACTAATATTGAGTGCTTATTATTTATCAGGCACTGTCTTGAGTGCTGTTTATTTGTTAATTCATTTAATCCTCATGATAACTCTGTGAAGTGAGTTACTATTATCTCACTTTACACATGAGGAAAACAGTGGCACAGAAAAACTAATCTACTGTAGTATAATCGCACAGCTATGGTCTGTAAGAACTAAAGTCAACACAATTCCCTATTTCTGTGTTAAACAATGCTGTAGCAAGCATAGTTTTCAACCCCATTTTTAACAATTCTGCAAAAGTAGTCCACAAAAACCTGGTTCCTGAACTGTGATCCATGTAAACTAGCTAACGTATAGTTACAGATAGACTAATTGCTTGCCCTTCAATACTTGATCCAAGACTTTTGCCTTATTCTTGGGAAGTATCCAAGGCTAAGTTATTCATAAATTCAGCCCAACTGCCTGCAGTGCAAGATCCCCTTAAACTCATGACTGGCTTCCCCTGATCTTTGTCTTTCAAGACACTGCTGAGACCCTTTCAAGGTGACTAGTTTTCCACTTACTGAAGTACTTCATAAACTTAGTTTTGCTTGGTCAATAGGTTATTTCAAGAATATATTTGGCAGCTGACTTCTGTCTAACACTTATGATGAATTAGAAGATTATATTTTGTTATAAATACGATAAGTAACTCACCTCTAATTCTCTTCAAATGAAAAATATCACTATTCCATGTAAGAAAATATTTTTATTCTTAAAATTTACTCAAGCAGGAGACCAAAAAGAATGAAGAATTCAGACACTGAAGACATCAAATAAAAACTTGAAAAGAAAAGAAAGAAAAAAAAAAAAAGAAAAGAAAAACCTAGTTATATCACAATGATGTAGCCAGGAAGGAGTTCATTATAAAGGACGCATCACGTGGTGAACATTTTGGGTGTGAGCACGCAATGCAGAGGAGGTCTCACTTTTCAGAAGTAGCTGTAAATATATTCATCTGAGTAAAACAATCATCTGAGTAAAACAATCATCTGAGTCTAGTCATGCGTGCATGCTCTCTGCTCTCACGGCTGTCACTGCTGCCGATCTGGAGTTGAGAGGTAATGGCTTCATGATTCAGGGAAACTGCTGAAGTGTGTACTCAGGCTTCAGTTGGAGAGATGGGTTCATTTATCATCATAATAAGCTATTACCATGGAGAGGTCACAACTCATTGAAGAGACAATCAGTCTAATTGGCTCAATTCCGTTAGCTTTTGACGTGCCTCAAGGAGATAAGCACTCTTTTGCAAGTAATTTTCAATCACCCAACAAAGTACCTGTTTAATAATTTATCACATTTCCAATTGGACTCTTATCACATAGCTCCTTTCTCCATGTGGCAAATGTCAGATTGTAGGCCCAGGTAACAGAGGAAGAACTTCAGAAAAAATAAGGTGAGAGAGCATTTGCTTTGACTCAAGTACCACTGTAAGAAGTGATGAGAAGACCTCAGGAATAAAAATTTAAGCTTTATGCTTCCCCAAAAGGCCCTGGTGATAATAAGAATTTCCTGAAACTTTCAGAAGAAAAGTCCTATTTGAATCCTTGTGATAAATTAAACATGCCAACCAATTTTTAGCTTGTAAGATTGGGGTACTTACCACTTATTAAGTAATCATATCAAAGCAATAATTTTTACAACAAAGTCTAGAATTGAAAAATAATAGTTTGTAATAGATTAATATAAAAATAAAAGTTGTTCTAGTTAAAATATCTTATTTTACAACTTTGACAACATTCTGTTCTTGAGTGGAGCAGTAGGCAGTCTCTGAGGCAAACTCACCTCAATTCAATGGCAGCTGTTACTCTAAAAAGCTAACTAACCTGATATCTACAAATACATACTATTTTTCTCTACTACTATTTATACAACAGATGGTCACATATACACTACTCTGCTTCTAGGTTTAGGTACTTAACCATATACCTTGGACCATTCCATATCAGTAAAGAATGTTATTTATTTATTTATTTATTTATAGCTTTATAGTGTTAGACTCCATGTATGTACCCCAAACTCTCTCAGTCTCTCAGTGACAGACATTTTTTTCAGCTATCACAAACATTTATGAATGGATAACTGCATCTTACATATTTATATACATCTGTAGGATCAGTTCCCATAAGAGAAATATGTAAGCATAAGCACATTTGTAGCTTTAGTGAAGACTTCTACACTGGTTTGCTTGGACTGCATCCAGGTACATCCCCACCGATAATATATAAGAATCTTCATCTTTTTAAAGTTTCAGTAATAGCATGCTATCCTTTTTGTTGACTTTCCTAAAATAGATTACAAATGATTTCTCAGTGTTATTGTCATCTTAGAAGTCAGTTTGAGTGTCATTTCATACATTGAAGAGACACTTGTGTTTTCTTTCCTATGAATGGTTCATTCATATCTGTTGCCCATTTTTCTGTTGTACAGTTGGCCTTTATCTCACCAGTTTCAGCAACCTCTTTAGGTACTAGAGAGATTAGCCTTTGGTTTGCTATAAATTATAACAAGAAAGAAATGTATGTTTTTTTTAAATAATTGATATTTTATTATTTACATTAGTTTTCCAGGGCTGCCTAAACAATGTACCACAAACTGAGTGTCTTAAGCAACAAAAAGTCACTGCCTCACAGTTCTAGAGGCTACAGGTCTGAAACCAAAGTGTTGGCAGTGTGGGTTCTCTCACAGGGCTGAGAGAAAAGGATTTGCTTTGCTCCTGCTTGGCTCGTAGGTGGCTGTCTTCGCATTCATATGGCAATCTTCCTAACTGTATCTGTCTCCAAATTTTTACTTTTTATAAGGACACCAGTCACATTACGTTAGGCTCCACAGTCATGGCTTTGTGTTTAACTTGCTACATTATAGCTACAGAGTATGGATTGTGTTCATTAGATTTATAATATTGACTTCTCTAGTTGGTTACTGAAGGGCAGAAATCTCAAATTCCTTTAAACACTATGTTTTCAGTGAAGCAGGAAAAGTGAGATACTTATCACATCATTTGCATGCAAAGACATGAAGCGATGCTTATTAGCTTTATTTTGGTAGCTTCAAGATTAAGTGCAAAACACTCTGCAGGTCTCACAAAGCTAGCTCACTGATTTAATTTTTCACATTGCTGCAATGCTTCTATTTAAGTCACATCATCTGCATACGTGCTAAAATTAACTCACTGTGATTGTCCAGATGCTGTCAGAAAGCGATAAAGAGACAGAAGACAGTGTTCTTTGGAAATGTACTTATTGATATAGTCGTAAGACTACCTACAATATAAATGACTGCAGCACACAACTATAGAAATTCACAAAGCAAATGACATTTATTGAACAGCTTCTGTGTGCGAAGGACATTTTTGAGAATTCTGAACATTCTGAGGGAATGTTGGAGTTCTCATTTTGCAGATAATGAAAGTAAGACAGCTAAATTATGGACTATGTCCAAGATCACAGAACTAATAAGGTAGCTGCCCAGTATTTGAATAAGATCTATAAAAGGCATAAGGATCAAAACACAAAAAATAACTGACCAAGGCTCCTCCCCCCTTGCACAAATAATTGTTTTCAATCAAGTCTAATTAGGAAAGAAAGAAAGAAAATAATGTGTTACTTTGCTAGTCAATGATCCAGGTGTCAAAGGACTAGTCTGGTCTGAGGGCTGTGAAGGAAGGTCTGTTCTAGGCTTCTGTCCCTGGCTTATAGAGAGATGGCTGTCTTGTCCCTGTGTCTTCAGGCCATATTCCCTTTATCCCTGTATCCCATTCCTCCCTACCACTTTGTTCTTTTCCCACTATTAACAATTAACACAATAAATAAACAAACAAATAAACAAAAAGTAGCAGTAAAAATGCTCTGACCACAACAAGTTCAGAAATGGCATAATACTGCCCTACTAAACTATAACAGTTGGCAATTCTGCTCTATTGAGGACCAGAAGACAGATGCTTGGGGTGTTCTCCCCCAAGGACTTCGGCTAGTGCATGAGAAGCAGAAATACATTGGTTCCCTGTGGTTCGCTGCACACACAACACAGCTGTAAACTGTTACCAAAAGGATATAGCAAAAAAAAGAGTAAAGTTTTACATTAAGATTTGTTTGAACTCTTTTATAGTGGTGCTGGTTTTGTTCCCTTCATTTTGAGGCAAAAATAGTGGTTGCAGAAGGAAGGCTTTTTTATGCTCTTGTTAAAGCATAGTCTTCCTTTTTACAATTTCAAAGAAAATTTGATACAAAAGTACCTGACTTTCTAATTTAAGTGCATATGTTTTGTTATTCACTCAATAACTATTGTGTTAAGTCATACCCCTAAAGAGATGACTATTCTGGACCCTGTGTTGGGTGGCAATCAGCCGAGAAGCATTGTTATTTAGCTTTTTGATGCTCTTAATTTCTTTTGATAGGAAAAATTTCTATCTGGTATCAGAGTCCTTTTACAAGAACTTTCTACATTTCTTCTAGTGTAGATATGTTGATGACAAAGTATCTCAGCTTTTATTTCTAAAACAAACACACAAAAACCCTCTTTTAGGATTTTTCTCTTCATCCCCTTCCTTCCTCCCTTCCTTCCTTTTTTCCTTCCTTCCTTCCTTTCTTCCTTCCTTCCTTCCTTCCTTCCTTCCTTCCTTCCTTCCTTCCTTCCTTCCTTCCTTCCTTCCTTCCTTCCCCCTTTCCTCCCTCCCTTCCTCCCTTCCTTTTTAATAATTTGATTTGGATATGCCTTAGCATGATTTTCTTGTATGTTTTAATTGATCAATTTTTCTCCTGGTTGCAGTTCTTATGCTCCTGCTTCTTTACAGTCCTGATAATCTTTGATTTGAGGTCTAACACGATGAACTTATTACATGGTAATGGTACTTGCTCTGGCATGAGTTCATTTACTGGGAATCAGTTGGCTTCTTCTAAGGGTGCTTTCAAGATTTGTTAGAGTGAGTCTGGAGCAGTCTGTGGACTGGGGCTAGTTTGGCCCCTCTAAGATGTCCTCTCCTTTATAAAGATGGTGGGAAAATACAATACAGCCAGCTCTATGTTAGCTCCGGGAATTGTTTATGTCACCACTTTTTGACAGTTCTATTACCAGACCTGGGTAGTTTTTCCCCCATCCAGCTTAATAGTCATCCATGCTGGAGGTTTACCTTTAAACCTTTATACCTTTATAGATATCTAGATCTCTTTCTCTCTCTCCCCAGCTCCCTCTTCTCTGATATTATTTCTCACAAATCCTAGCTTCCTTGGCTTCCCTGAGCTCCAAGCTCTGTCCTTCAGACTGTGCTGGTTGGCTTTTCTGGCAACAACACATTTCACCTTGGAAACTTCACCCAGCCAATAATCTGGGGGAGTTGTAGCTTCACCTCATTTGTTTGTTTTTTCTCAGGGATCAGAGTCCTACTTTATCTCTTGTCCAGTGCCTAATAACTATTATTTCACATTTTTTCTCAAGTTTTCTTGTTGTTTAAGGCAGGTATGTAAATCTAGATTTCATTCTTTAACCATATTCAGAAGCAATGATTCTAATGTATTGTCTTTACAAAGCTCTATTAGTATGATTTTTGAAAGTGTAACCTTTGTTTCAACTAGAGTTTATTTTTATGTGTAATGTAAGGTATGGAGCAGAAAGTGTTGCTTTTTTCTCTTTGGATAACCATGGAACCAGAACCATTTGTTAAACAGCCTATCCTATTATCATTGATCTACAATATCTATCTTGTCACAAAGCAAGTATTCATATATGGGATATTATTGGGCAATTTTTCAGTTCCACTGATTTTTTTATACCAACTAATCTATTTTCACACCAACCATGATCTGCCTTAATCACTACATATTTTAAAAATAAGTCCTAAGTCTTTAAGTTAGGGTTTTATTAAAATCCCATCTGCAGCTTCTTTTAGGAATTCATTTGATTATTCTTGGCCTTTGGCTTTGCCATGAAGACTAACTCCTTGGTACTTTCAATACTTTTTGCTATTTTAAAGGACTTCTTTTTAAAGTGTTTTTTTAACTGATTTTTGCTGATGTAAAGAAATACAATTGAATTTTATATATTCATTTTGTGTGTAGTTCTCTGATTCACTTATTAATAATTTATCTTTTAAGTTCACAAAGCAGATAATCATATTATCTACAAATTACAGTTTTATTTCTTTCTTTTCAATCACTTCATGTTTTACCTCTTATCTTTCTGCACTGACCAGATCTTCTAGTTCAATGTTGAATAAAAGTGGTCATGGTGAAAATTGTTTCATGTCTGAGATCTTAAAGAATTCTTTGAAGATTATGTATTAAATTAGATATTTAAAAAGTTCTTTGCTTTTGTGTAAATACTCTTCAGTAGTTAAAGAAGTTCCTCCCAATCCTAGTTTGCAAATTTTTAAAATATCACAAATCATTATTTATTTTCATCCATATCTTTTTATGTATCTATTGAAATAATTGTTTTTTTTTTCTTTCTTTGGCCATTCAGTATGGATGGATACTTAACCTGATTTTCTGATGTTAAACCAACCTTGAACTCCTACAATAAAGTAACTTGGCCAACTGAGTTTTACCACTTTTATATACTATGGATTCAGATTATTCATGCTTTGTTTAGGACATTTGCATCTATTTTCATGAGTATGGATAGCTGAATTTTGTTAGTGATGTATTTTGAGCAGAGTCTGTATAACCATTATCTACATTGACCTGATAGGTAAACTCTTACTTATGTAGTTCTAGATTATGTTAGTTTTGTTGGTTCCATGTCACAAAGTTAACTCATATTGAAAGTACTGTTAAGGAAACTCCCTAATTTTTCTTACCAAATTGTTAAACTGAATGTTCCCCTATTTAGTAATTATTCAGTGGACCAATTGTAAAAGCTGATCTTTGTATGTGCTGTAATTCATTAGAAGGCATTGTAAACAGAATAATGCATATGGATATCAAAATGATTTTTCATAATAATTTGAGATATTAGAATTAGTACTTTATAAATTTCACGAGGAGAAGTATAAAGATATTATTACAAGGATAGGTGAGATTGAGAGATCTTTATATATGACCTTGAGTCCTCATAAGTGGGCTAACTTTGTGTACTAGACATTACCATAACTATGATCAATAAATGAGTTCTTGTTTTTTTTTTAATAAATGTATTTTCTCATGGATGCCTAACAATGCTTTTGGTTTATTCTAGGCAATAGATCTTTTCCCTGGTACTACTACATTATCACATCATTCTTGATGGGCTCTGAGTCATGGAGTAAAAATTCATTCAGAGCTTATTCTATTCACTTTAGGGTCATGCCATTCTAGGCATACGTAATACCCTCTGAATTAACCCAAGACTTAAATTGGAGGAAGTTAAGGATAGGGAAGAGGGTTCAACTTTAACTTTTGAATAATTTTTGAGGATTGTGGAGCAAAGAAGTCACAAGTACAATTTCTCCTGGGAAAAGGAGAGTGGATCGTGCTTGTTAGTGAGTTTTTAATTTTTTCAAACCAAGACTGAAATCATCTTCCAACTTCCACATAAATCCCAATCCAAGAGTCATTTCTGAGGAACCTTATTAAAACTATTTTTTGTCATTGTTCAGTAAGTAGCATTAATTGCAAAGTATTTTTTAAGCTCCTTTTATGTGAGGAGATCTACCTTGTCTTGTAAATCTCAAACATCACCCTCCTTCAAATCCATCACTTTAATTTGGGATCTGAGGGGTAGAACTGAAAGTCAAGCAAGCACAACAAAGAAGTACCAAAGATTACTTTTAGCAGCCAGATGTTGTTTTGTCAGCAAACTCATAATATGCATTTTAAGCTAAGCAATACGTATACTTGGCAACTACATGAAACAGCCTAGAAGCTTCTTTAAACTAGAAACAGAAAAAGACAACATAATGTTGCAGGAAATAAGCATTGTTTTGTAAGGAACAAATCACACAAGATTAATTTAATAATGCTCAGAGACTCAGAGACAGCACTTCAGACCTTAGTGGTATTGCGGGAACAGTAGACAGGCAAGCCAGATTCTCTGGGAACTTTACAGAGGCGATGAGAATTGCTTTTGGAAGCTGCGCTATTTCAGACCACTAGGGTAACCTTAAGTAAATGATTATTTCAGTGTTCCAATAGCACTTAGTTTACTAAAGCAGTAAATTATTCCAACTCTGAAATTCACAAACTGTTTCTAAATAGCTGAACCTTGTAGCAAAGCAGCAGGACTCTGTCCTCCAGCTCCTTCCATTGCTGCCTGGTCCCATGCTTAAACAAACGCCCTAAAACCCAGCATTAACATCTCCAAGCAGTTTGAACAGGAAGCGGTGCCTAATACAGCCCTGCGGGCACCTGACTTCACTATTTAGAACGAAGAGAGAAAATTAACACTCGATTGTGCCAATGCTGCTAGATATTCACTCACATATGAGAGAGAAAAAAAACACTTTTCAAGATCGCTATTAAGGAATTAACTCACAGTTATGATCACGTAAATTTTTTAAATGGGCAATATGAAACTGTGTTAAGTTTTTCTAGGCCTCATCTGCTATCCATACACACACGTAATTCACTTAGGTATTCCTCGTAACTCCAAAAAAGAAACTGCAGTCAATAAAAATGTTCCTTTGGTCAAAAAAATATTCCTTTGGTAAGCTGCCTACTGGTCTTGAGTTTTACGACAGTCAGACAGACCTCTGTGCTAGCAAAGTGCGCCCCTCGTCAGAGGGGTTTTGCTCACTGGGGTGAGGTTTCCAAGAAAGGGAAGAACGGCGTGCGGCACCCTCATCGCGGCAGAACACGCACGGCACAGCGCCTCCCTTTCTGCCACACATAGCCGCGTAACCCAGTGGCTGACTGGAGACATGTTTGAAAATTGGTTATATAAATATTTAGGAGATGCTAATAGCATCTCCTAAATATTTTTTCAACTTAGAAATTAACACTAAAAAAGCAGAGGAGGAATTATGTACCCACAGCCTCCTCGTCATTAATGTAAATGAAATTCAGTATCTAAGCAGATGCACTAGTTTCTTGATATACTATTTCTGTCAGATTCTGGCAATGGCTCTGATTCGAACAGCAATTACTGATAAAGAATTTAGCCTCAACTCTTCAGAAAAGTGGTTTTATTGAATTTACAAACAAGGCCCTACAATTTTCCATTTTCTTAGCAAGATATGAAATCAACTAAGCTAAGCATGTCATCATGACTATAATTTACGTGATGTGACATGACAGTTAAGATGTACTGTGGTAATTTGTGAGAGCTTGCAGTATTATTGGTATTATCAAAAATTTATATGGTCCAGTTATTAAGGCAAATTGGTTCATTCATACTGAGGTATCTGACAGTAAACCACTGAGGGCTTCCACATTACATTAAGAGACGTCTTCCATATTCAAACAATTTGCATACCCTGTTACCATTATTTTGTTCACTGAAGGGAAATTGAAGCACAGGCAAGCACAGCTTTTTGATGTGAAAATAATCTGTGGGGGAATGTAAAGTGCTTCATTGTGGGTGGTTATAAGGAACAGTTTAGACAGGATAAGTAAAGTTATCTTTGGGAACCAACAACTATGAACAGGATGTCCAAATTCTTTGCTCTGATGTTATTTAATATCCCATTTGATTGTTTTCCTTCTGTCAGTTTGATTTTCGTCCAACAGAAAGAAAAAGCATATGACCAAAGAAGAAATGTTCAGAAATAACAGTAAAGAATATTCTATTATAAGCTATCTTAAAATAAATTTCACTATAGTAAGAAAAATAAGAACTCTGAAACTCATCTTATTTTGACCCAAGACTGTTTATTAAACTCCTCAGAGCAGGGGAAAAAAATCAACAGTTTATTTTTTGGGAAATTTAAGCTGTAGACATTCAAGTCTTAGGTGCTCTTTAATTCTTACTGGGAATATAGGAGTTTCCTAAATAGAATAGAATGAAATGACTTATTGTAATGGACCTTGCAAATAAACATTTAATTAGTTTTTTATTGCAGCTGTAGAATTTTATGCAACATATACTGTCTCTTTTAAAATATCCATCATTAAAGAACATGTTTTATAAATTTATATATTTTGCATAATAGCATTGTGAAGACTGTTAAAGATAAGAAAACTGGCCATGAGTTAAAATTTCTTCAATCTGATAAAACCACCAGTACCCGGTCCAAAATTAACATAAGAAATTAACATTACTTTTTTCTATCTCAAGACTCACGTGCCATGACAAAAGAACCACTAACTCTGAATGTATTTTTACTTATTAAACCAGTAAAAATTTCTTCAAAAGCAACTCTATATCTTTATAGGTAAAAACTACACTTAAAAAGTATCAATTTGCTAAGGGATTTTTCTGTGTAATTAGGATGATTTAACTATCAGCTGACAAGGTATTAACTTCCACAGAACAAGCAAGTATTCACACTTAGAATCACTATACCAAATTTTGTTCCCAACAAATTAATATGAAAAATAAAATAATAAAGGCCAAGGCACTGTCTAGGTAGAGTTAATTCACAACTGGAAAAGAAGTGCCTGAACTTCTGAGGCTACCACGGACATTGCGTGTTTTCATTGATGTGTGTGTGGGCTTTAAAACCAACATGTGCTTCCAATCTGGCATGTCTTTTAGGGTAGTTTTCTTTCTGAGCTCCAGGAAATATGTTGTTTACATAAGCTTCATGCGCGCATTAAATTAGTTACGTAATAAATTTCATTTCTAATTAACATTCACAAAAGATAGAAAAGGAGCACCCTCAAATCTCAGTATTGAAATGAAACAGAAACAGATGAAGACTTCAGTAAGTATCCCACCATGGACAACTCTAGAACAAGAGCTATTTCAGCAAAACCAAACAGATTCTTCAAATATCTATAATTTGTTTTGCAAAAAACTAATGCCCTCTTTAATTTGTTTTCTCATTTGTTGATACGAAAGTTTACACAGAACGGCAACTATGCAGAGTGGTGAATGAGGGATGCCATAGTCCACGGGATATGGGAAAAATGTCCAATTAAGTCTAATTTAGTCGGTTCTGCCAATCTAAAACTGTACGTGTTTTATATTCTTATCCTTCTTTAAACAAATAATAAATAAACCCATTCTTTTATTGATTTTTTCAAGCAAAGCAGCAAGCACCACATGACTTACCTTGTTTCCCAGGTAGGGAGCTGGCGCGCTCCAGAAGTAGTCCTGAGGCAGCGCTCTGCGGGCCTCTGCGCTGCGGATGCTGATCTGCTCAGGGCGCTCAGAGTCGTCCTGCCGGGGTGTCATTCTCACGTGGCCGGAGATGTCTGTGAGATGCCAGCCCCTCATGTCTTGTATCTTAAAAAAATATACACAATCATCATTACTTGGGAAAAATAAAATGCATCCACTTCTTTTCTCTTTCATATTCCTGAAGTATTCATTCATTTAGAAATTAAAAGAAAAACAACAAAAACTATACAAAAATGTGAGTTTGGTGAATATCACTAAACTTGTCATACGTGTTCAATATAGGTTCTTATTTTTTCCCTTTGATGTTTGTAGGCATTTAGATGGTACTTACTATATAATAATATGTTTTTATTGATTCGATGCTCTTTTTAAAAGTGGGGGGAAGGGGGAAGGGTTGTCAAAGTACATGTATAAAGGACATATGGACAAAGCCAGAGGGGGGAAGCACTGAGAGTGGGAGGTGGGGTGGGGGGATGGGCAAAAGAGGTGAAGGAACATGGAGACAACTGTATTTGAACAACAATTGAAAAAATACCAAAAAAACCCCCATGATTCCAGATACCTCTTCCTTAGTAATAGAAATTCATACAAAATTACACAATGGTTAAAATGCTATATTAATTATCAGAAAGTCTGATTTTGAATTTCATATTTTTCACTCCACTAGTAATTCCCTATTGCTTATAGACTAAATTATTTCAAAAGGTGTTACCTATGAATTCGTGAAGCAGAGGAATAAAAGAAATGAAATATGCAAGTGCCTGAAAGATGGCTTTTCATTCAGTATTTCCTCCCTTCCAATTTATTTAAATTTCAACTTTGAGACTTAAAAACACTTTAATGCGCCAGACTGTTGCTATGGCGACAGCTCACAATACTGTACCTACTCCTTCCCATGGCGTCCGAAGTGCTAGGGGAACCCGTGTTCTTGGATCCTTGGCTCAGAAAAGGAAGAAGCTATACAGAAGGGTTAGGAATATATAATTATTTACTTTTCTATCTTTATGCTCCAGCAAGGGGTGGGCATAAAGCTGTAATTCTAATTTAAACTGTCAGGTCTGGATGAAACACTGGACACTGAGGTTTACAGCTCCGGTGGTCCACTAGACCTGTGTGAGCTGCTTGGTGTTGGGGGCGATAAGGAACAGACTGGTAATGGTGATTATATGTAGATGAAATATTCTTTAAAATGTCTTTATGCAGCAGTCATTTGACTCTGTATCTCCCAAAGCTGTGGAATTGCTGAAACGGCCCCAGTCAAAAGACAGAGAGGCCCTGTAAAAATGTCCTTACGAGCTAGACAATAAGATATACATTACTGTCTTTTCTTCCCTTTCTAACATCACCCTCCAGATATTCTCAGACAGCCCAGCGAGACTGAGAGGAAGTTCTTCCCAGAAGACTAACTGACGTGCAAATATCCATGGCCCTGGTTTCTAAAGACCAAGGCTGAGTCCCCTCTCTGTTCCTCTGCTAATCATAACACTTTGATACAGTAATGAGGCTGTCTAGAATAGGGGTGTTGTAAACAAAAGGAAGAAGTTACACAAGAAGCCCATTTGCTGTTGGTTCTATGTGTTCTGCTCCAAAAGTAATACATTTGATAGCGTGTGTATAGGTTCAATTTTAGACATGAGAGAACAGTCAGAAACTACTTACAATATTTCAAACTTGACTTAAAAGCAATGCAGACAGAGAAGAAATACAATAGTTGTATTAAGGATTAGTTAGCTAATTAAAGTTGAAAGGAAGGTAGATAGTTTGCTGAAACAGTGATCTTTGTAAAACACTATTCTCATCACTCTTCTGCTAAAACCCTTCAATGACTCTTTAGGTGTAAGAATCCAACTTCTTAGCATACTAAACCCTGGATGGCATAGTTTCTCATTCCCCTTCTGGGCTTCTCTTTCTCTAGCCTGTTTCCTGCTATTCTATGCTCCTCAGAGTGGCTACACCGACCATTTGTAATTCCCTGAAGGTCCCATTTTCCTCTCATTACTTCTCCTATAAGGAGACAGATCACTGTCTGTGCACAGTGGAAAAGACAATGGGGAGGAAATGAGTGTGGTGGACATTGAAGGAAGAAAGGTAAACATTTTTATGTTTATGTTAGAGGTAGAAAATTCTAGTAACTACCAAGTAGGCACTAATTTGAAAAACTTTAAATTGACTAAGAATAATGATATTGTTAGAATTTAGTGACTCCCTTTTAAACAATAAAAGAACTCACCCAACATCAAATAGTTAACTAAAGGCTGGTGGTATTATGTAGAGAAATAATAAAGCAATTTTTCTTAACTTGTATATCAAAAATATTGGTGAGTGGATAATGTTATTCTTCATATCACAATCTGATGCTTTCTCTATTGAATCACCTTCCCTTGGGGCTAGACGAACATTTACTTCATTACTGCTTCACATATTAATCACGGATACTGAAAAGGCTTTTGTTTACTTATTCTAAGAGGTTCCAGTCTGCACACTATTACAAATAAAACCTTAAAAGCTTTGATCAAAATACACAAATAGCATTTGAAAGAAAATCACATCACTCCTGCATGATTATTTTAAGTAGAAGCTCACTACAAGAAAAAAAAATTAATTTCTTACAAAAGAACACAACAACAATAGCAAGAAGGCCCATGGAACAGAGTACGGAATTAAAAGGCCACTGCTTACATTGCCATAGGTCCAGTAGGAGCTTTGACATCTGTTCGAAACCCCAGAACAGAAACACTCGTCACATCCTTTATGATTATCCACTTGCAAGTTGAAGAAGCCAGGTTTGCAGCGGCTGCAGTCTCCTCCTTCAACATTCTCCTAGAAGTAGAAAAGTGTGTTAGCAACAGAGGGGCCCTTCGAAATTAAGAAGTGTCTTTGTTTCTGTGTAAGGAAAATATAAACTGCATAGTCTTCATTTTACCTCCCAAAAACATTTAAAGTCTAATGATATTTTTTAAAAATCCCATTTGAAAGTTTCTTAGTAACCTTTATTCTTTCTAATTGCACTGATGGGAGGAACACTGGACACTAACCTACAGTCGAGAAAGTTACTGTTTGATTTTCCTGCATGTCAAGAGTGTGGGGTTAATGTTATGATAAATACAGCAATAAGTTAAACTTACTAAAATCAGGTTGGTTGACTAGTGGCTGTCGAACTGCACTGTCTTAGAACACATGATGCACAGCAAAACATTAGTTCAAGACATGGAACTAATACATGGATATATAATAGAACATTGATGTTATACATGTAGTAAAGTACTTCTCACATCCTATATTAAAAATGCATACATTTGAGAAACATAAGAAGCTGACAGGTAGAGAAACTGGGGCAAACAATCACAGGATTTCCATAGAGAGACTAAGCTGAAAAGGAGGGAATTTGTCCCTGTTTAATTTTCACAGTGTTTTCTTTAATACAACGGTTAGCCAGTTGATCATACAGTGATATTACAGGACAAAACAATCCTCAGTTGGTGCCTGCTCTCCACATTAGATGTATTAACTCTGTCCCGGTATAGTGGAGTTATTTGTTTGTAGGTGCACCCGCAATGTGGGCTTGCCCAGGGAAAGCTGTATAACAAAAAATAGAAAGGTAAAAACTTTCCATTTAAAGAATAAACTTAGCTAATAACTTCTAAATGAAGGTTGTTTGCTTTCCACAAAACAGATTTTTAATATTCCCTATGTATGTATTTGCTCTACATTTTTTCCTTTGCCTTGAATTCCCTTATTACCTCAACTCTAAAACTTTCCTTTTCCTTAGAGAACTAACTACTAGCACAACTGTTTTCATAGCCCTTTATACACTGCTCTATTATAACCACAGAAAAAGTACAGCTATTTCTTCTAAGATTGTTCTCTCCAGCTATATACCATAATCCACTCTGAGGTAGAAACCCTATGTTTACCCTATCTTTAGAGTACCAGCATTCCTAGTAGAATACTGAACATCAGCTTAACAAAATGTTATTAAGTTTAAGTGGATCTCTTAGTGGTTGTGTTTTTCATGCGTAGGAAAATGTTATGCAAATAGCAGATGTTTAATAAAAATACTTTATAATTAGCCAAGATTGTGTAGGAGATAGGGATGATAGAACGTGATAATATAGGAGGAAAAATAAAAAGGGCAGGAATAGCATGAAAAAAGAAATAAATGTGAAAGAATAAACAAATAAAGAGGTCCTCCTTGTATCCAAGAGAACAGTTTATTCGAAATCAACTTTTTTGACTCTTGATTTCTATGACCCACTTACAGCCTCAACCACCTCTGTATTGCTGCAGCCTAAACAGAGCGCCGTCTCTAGATCTGTCTCATGCGTCAAACTTTAGCATGTTGATATGTACACAAATCCAATTACTGCCATTGAAATTCTTGCTGGCTTTTATTTCTAAGGCAGATTTCAAATATTTTGAGGTGATAGATGTCAGTGAAACTAATCAAACTAATTTCAGACCTATGGTGACAAATAAATTCCCAAAGCCCTGAGGTTGAAAGCATCTTCAGAAGAGTACATGGGCAGGAAAGATGAAACATTTATAATTATAATTTAGCTTATCCCATTGAGGACACAGTACAGCTGTTCTGTACACTGTGTTCTTAGTTTTGAGTCTAATCTACCTTTCATTTACTCTAATTTGAAAGCTTGTAATATCACCTTTCTGAGATTCAGACTGAATTCAACAAGAGATTTGGAGACAGCAGTTACATTTTTCTTAGCTCCATTTTGTGCTGGAAATATGAGCTTGAAAAAATTATAATTAAATAATTGCAATATTCGATTTTATCTAGTGACCTGAAACAACAAATAAGGGTGGGAATTCTAGGAACTACAAAGAATGGTGGGTCAAGGTCTCTGTATCTAAAAGCCAACATCTAGAGTTTGGTAAAAAGGTAATTTATAATCAACTATAATGCATGGTGGACCATGGTAAGTGCATCTCAGAAATAAACTAAATTAGGGAAACACAGAAGTGAAGGGACTAAAATGCCTGCTATGAAGGTTTGAAAAGGCTTTATGACAATAGAATTTGATCAAAACTTTGAAGCATGGTCAAAGAATTCAATCTGTTGCTGGAGATAGAATGAGAAAGCCATGTTATCAAAGATATTGGGAACAAGAAATAATCCAAAGAATAGAAGGTTCATTCATTATTTATTCTTTTAAAATAACAGGCATTCAATATTCCCTATATGCTAGGAACTTCACTTGGTCCTTGGGTTCCAGGGTTCCTGACCTCACATGGTGAACATTTAAGGCTTCCTTAAGAGATTTGTATAGTTTCCCTTAGGAACTGGTAAGTCTTTAAAGGTTATTCAGGAGGAGATAAATCAATGTAACTATACTTGGCATAATTAAACTGGTAGTAGCAGGCATATGTCTATGAAACATGAGATGCTGGAACAAGGAAAACCTTCATTAACGTATTGGCTCAGTAAAAAATTCATTCAGCAGGGTTGAACTGCTCAAATCCTGCACAATCCAAATTGAAAGTCTGTCCCTTGACCAGCTCATGGGAGGTAACCTATAAATTAGAATTTCCCACCTGGTAAGACTGTTTTTGTACACCAGGCAAGGAGTCACACCAAGTATTTTATGCAAACATGTAATTTATGGTGAATGCTTGGCTTTTCAACTGAGTGAGGCCTTGGCCACATTGTACCAGTTTGAGCTTTGGGGGTTTTGGAGACTGAAGAGTTAAGGTCAATCACATAAGTACTCCCTATCTACCTGACTGTCCCCCAGTATAACTCTGGACACCACGACTTGGGAAAGTTTCCCTGCTTGGCGATACTTTACATGTGTAATCACACATTGCTGCTGGAAGAATTAAGCACTCTCTGTACTGTTCTAGCATTTGTACTTAGTCTCTCCTGGACTCTTCCCTATACACATTTTGTCTTTGATGACTTTGAGCTGTATCCTTACACTCAATAAAGTAAAACCATGTGCATGACAGTTTTTCAGCATTCTGTGAGTCCTTCTAGTGTATCATTGAAATTGAGTGTGGTCTTGGGGACCCCAGTGCACCATGGTTTAGAGATAATAGGATGTCTGTACTTGTAAAACCAAGTTAGCCAACTGGTAGTTTTGCTTTGCTTATGACATTCTTTGAGCCAATATATTTTAGATCCTGTTATAAGTTCTCAAGCTAATCCTCTTCTACCTCCCCACACCCAATTCACTTCAACCTCTCATCAAAAGTAATTATCAACTCTTACAAGATTTGCATAGACCTCACATACAATTGCAAAGCAAGTCAGCTTGAAGCCATAGCCTTAAGTTAACAGATTTCTAGTTTTTTAATCCAGAGTTTGTACCATACTTTTTCTTTACTGAGTATGAGTGGCAGCTCCTAATCATTCCATTGAAAAGTGCTTGGTCCTAATTTTTCTCAGGCTTTACTACAGACAAATATTAAACCAAAACTAAATAGTAAATACGGTGTATGTAGTGCCTATTTACATATCTATTTTTATGACCTAGTTAAAGTACTTTTGAAGCTGGTAGGAAAATGAGAATTAAGGAGAAAATTTGTTTAGCTCACTACTAGATCTCTGCTTCTGGACACGTTTCAACGTGTATAGAATTAATTGGTGATATCAAGTTCTATTTTCTATTTACTTTTCCAACCTCCCTTGAGGGGATAAATATCTAAACAATTTCTTATTTTAGAATTGTGTTTCCAAAGTTTCCTTTGAACACAATAGTAGTTTTAAAACAGTGATTACTAGAGAACATCAAAGTTTGATAATGTAATTTAGATGTTTTACAGCGGCACAATTCAAACACAGAAGCATAGTAGTCAGGATTTTTTTGCACATTCATAGAAACAAAGGTTTCCCACCTTCTAGTAGTTTGTTAATATGCATGACCTTGGCAGCTTGGGTCTCAATTCTTTTTACGTGTTCCTAGGCAGATCACTGCTGTTTCAGAACTTCTCTGTGACACAGCAGCAACTGTCACCCATGAAGCCTCCCCTGGTGGTATTCCTGATTCATTCTTAGAAGACCCTCTTGATATGAATGGTTCAGGACTTAAATTTTCCAGAGTGAACCTTCGGCTTTATGGGCAGGTTTTTATGAGAAATTTCCTTTGCTATCAATATCAAAATACTAGAAAGTATCTGTACATTATTTTTCACTCTTCGTTTATTTCTATTATTAGTCATTTGTTCAAATTACACTGAAGCTACTAATACAAGACATTATACAAGATGCAAGAGAAAATATAAAAATGCCCTGAAGAGGACTGTAGTACAGGAAGTAGAAGTGCAGATAATGAGGATAACACAAGGCAGGAGAAAGTCACGGCCCTAAGGAGGAGTCCTGAGCACATGCTTTGTATCCAACACCATAATCATCACTAGAGTCCTCCATCTTTCTGAAGGAAACATAAAACAAAAGCCATAAGGTTGAAGGAAAAGATGCATCCTAAGATTTGCATGATAGGATTAAAATAGGTTGCTGCAGCACTGTTCTCAGATGTTTCCAGAAGTAAGAATGCCTACTAGAGAATAATTTATAAACATAAATAAATAAATACAAACAGGAATACCACCATTTTCTTGCAACGCTTTCTTGTCATGTATGTTATAAGGTCTTCAAGGGCAAATATCATGTGTTCTAATTTGTCATGACCCGACACAGTTTGTAAAGCACATCTGTGAAAATAAGTGATCCTAAAAACCTAATAATGGTGAGAGCTTTTTGATTCCAGCCCAAATGCCATTTTGGTCATTATAAGATTTCTTTCTTACCAATTTACCTGTTATTTTATCACTTCTTTGTATTGATCAACTTTTGTAGGAGTCACAGTTGACCCTTGAACAACACAGGTTTGAACTGCTTGGGCCCACTTATGTGCAGATTTTTTTTTCAATAAATATACAGTGGGCCTTCCATTTCCCTGGTTTTTGCATCCTCAGATTCAACCAGCCACAGATTGAAAATAAAATTTTTGATCTGCAGTTGGGAATACACAGTTGAAAATCCAGGGTTGTGGAGGGCTGACTGTGTGCATTTCAAATGAGCAACTTTTGTGAATCTGGTAAATTTATTTTAATGCTTTATTTATTTAAATTCCAACTGATTCTTTCTAACTTATAAATCATTGGCCATTTTTACATTGAAGCCTATGAAATAGGTGATTTCCAGATTGCTGCATTTCCACTTTAAAGATTAATATCCCTTATTTCACCATATTTTCTTAAAATCAAATATTCTACTTTCTTGATTTCTAAACTATTCTTTTAGATAGCTATATTAACAAATAAAATAAGTAGGTACTAATTATAGCCGATTATTTTTCAATTGTAAATAATTATAATGAATATTATTCCCTTACACATTGTAGTAATAAAAATTGTCAGTCACTCTAGACAGGTGGATATCAACCTGGTTTTCATTATCACACTACTAAGAAGCTTCTTTCATTTTTTTTAAAATAATCACCCCCACCATGGAATTTTAATTTTATAGGTATACTATATGTATAGATGTATTATGTGAATCCACTTGACTTATTCATAAAATGAATACGATATTCCTGCTCCTCAATCATATTCAATGTACTCAGCTAAGTATCTAACTAGATATGTTGTGGACTACTTTACAAAAAATGTATAAGAAATGCCCTCTCTTTCTTTTCTTACTCTTTCCCCCTAAAAGCAAAGTTGAATTAGGAAAACCTTAGTAGGTTTTTTTTTCTTCTTGAGGTTAGCTACCGATGGGTTGACATCAATTTTCTTTTTACTATAGTTCCCTCAGTATTAGCTTCTCTCTAGAGAAGCAGTCACAGTAGTTTCCCTTTATTATTTCTCATGAAGCCGCACTCTTATCAATTAGGTACAGCTTCAGCAGAACATGTTTAACTGTGATTTTTAGTCAACTGGGAATTCTATTGACAAAGTTACCAGAAATACCTCTAGTGACATTTAAGTTAATTTTGTGATAATTGCTTCAGGAATTTTGCAGTTATGCTTGTTTTTAGAGGGGGTGTTTGTAGTCACTTACATATTTTCCTCTGTGATGGCCTCATTCTAACACATCCTAGTATTAAATGAAGTTAAAAGAAGGATAATTAGCTAATTAGTGGTATTTGTTGAGTGCTTATTTTTTAAATACTGTTCCAAATTTAAAAAATAAAGGTTGCTGGGTTGCAAAGAGAAAGATAGAATGAAGTAAATTAAAATTGGTTCTCACTTTTCAAAAGCTCAGCTTTCAGTATTAAAAATTGATTAACATAATATTTTGAAGTGTAGCTGTTGCAAGAGGCAAATTCTTATTTGTACTTTTTATGCTAAAATATTTACATCTGTAACTTAAATTTGGTATCAAATATATAAACTGAATTCCTTCTACAGAAATGCCCAGCATCCAAGTCTAACAAGATAATGAGGTGATCATTCCAGTGCATAAATAGAAAAGAAGAGGGAAATCAGAGCACCCATAAAAATGTTAGCACGCACCATAAAAATCCTATTAGGGGAAGAGAATGGGAACTTATTTTTATTATAAATGCAATATTAATAAACAAAAGAGTAAAAATAATACAGAAGACATTTATGATATACTTTATGCTTATGCAAGGCTTCTGTGCTGAAACTACACCTATTTAGAGTTAAGCAGCTAAATTTTAATGTCATTATCTTCCAGACTAAAAAACATGAATCGGACAGTTTAAAAGACTGTCAAACTTTCACGATTGTTTAGGTTTTTTTGTTCCTCCTTTTTTATGTCTGAGTCACCGGGTTATCTTTTCACAGTTCATTGATGAAGATGATACATAGGATCCATAGCATCACGGAGATGAGACAGGTAATAAACAGAATTGCAAATTTTGAAAAGATCATGAAGGAAATGAAACAGATGTTTCAGGTGATTGTGGCAGAAGCATGATTTGTACTGGGGAATCCAGGGCAGCTTTGCTGAGAACGAGGAGCTGAGCGTTGAAATAGGTAAGGTTTCCCCAGCAGCTTGAACAGAATCCGTAACATTCCAGATTTAGAAAGAGTTTGGTGATTCAAGAAATGTAAAGCTGGAAGACAGTGACTGTAGCTCAAGAACATTCTGGAGAGTTAAGCCAAATTCAGATCCATAATCTTGGAAGTCAATAAGAACTTAATGAAAAGGGAAATAAAAAACCCAAAGCAAAGCAAGATAAAAATACAGACTTTGATTTCTAGTCCTTTATGTCATTATTCATCTCCCTATTTTAAGACTTTCATAAAAGTAAAAGCACATGTTCCTGCCTAGATCAAGGTCAATCTATATTATTTTTTCAGAGCCTGCAATCCAACTGAACTTTAATGGATAACATGACACCAAACTTCAAAAGAGCCAATTTCTAGCATGTGGTACTTAAAATAAATATCAAGAGTCAGAATGGCATTTACATTCAGTTGACCTGTGATATATCTGAGACTGGCTTCTCTCTTATAAATTCACAAGAAGCTATAGAAATTTTAAAAATTTTAACAATGCATAAAATTAGTAAATATCATTGTGTCTTGAGCTAGCATTGTTTTCATATTTTTAAATATAATTAGGGTAATGTTCATTAATATAATTGTTTAAATAAGGATATAACAGAAAATCTTACATGTACAAGGTGATAACAGTTGATATTGTATTAAGAATTTCATATACCTCTTTTTAAATAAAGAAATTCTTGTTTCTTTTAATTATAGAAAATTTAAATTAGGAATTATTTTTAAAGCACCAGAAAATAAGGCTAAAAAATTATTATTTTTTTTCTGTGAGATTCAGATATACTTTTAAAGAAGTATTATTTAGGTATATTTGAATCTCCCTTCACTTACATTCTATTTATTCCCTTCCCTAGTTCCCTAGAGTCACTACTCTCCTGAAACTAATACACATTGTATCAGTGTATTTAACATTTTTAAATTTATATATGTGTGTGTCCACACAATACAGACTTGTTTTATGTTTTACATTACATAAATGATAACATAATGATTTTTGTTCTCTTCTTAAGTTTATGAATTTATCAGTGTTTGCACATGTGGATCCTATCGTGAGATAGGATACTTCAAGGAAGTGATCCCTTGAAGAATTTCTTATACCAGTTTATATAAACATACTATACTTTATTTTTCTTATTGATTTGTGAATATTTAGATTTTTTCTAATATTCATTGTAACAAGTTGCCCTATATTAAATACCTGTTATATGCTTCTTTCTACATTATATGAGATTCTTTAGGGAAAATATCTAGATGTGAATTTGCAGGCTGACAGGGTTTCAATATTTTAATAATATTAGATAATGCCCATTGTCCTCCTTAGGTTGTAGTGCTAGTTCGTGCCAATAAGAACAGTGGCAGACACTTCTGCTTTCCGAGATTTCCATCAGCACTTGGTGTTAGCTATCTCCCCATTCAAAATTTGGTCTTTGATAATCTTTTAAAAATTTATCTCCATTTAAAAATACTTATGACTAGGCATCATATAGCTTTTTGCTATTCCAAATATTTATGTTACATTTTCTAATTGGTTATCACTGGTGTATAGAAATGCTATTGCATTTTATAGATGGATTCCCATATTCTGCAATCCATTAGCACTATCTTCTGGGTTCAATATTTTCTCTGTGAGTATATAAATCACTAAGCATTTTTTCAATGAAGTTAGACTGTAAATGGTAAATATTAACAATAATTGGATATTTGTCTGTAGCTTTCAAACTTTTTTTCTATCTTGACAGGTGGTCAGGTTTTCTACCATGAGCTCCTGTGGGGGATTTCTTTTTTCTCTTCTACAAACTGAGGATGTATAATTCCCCTTACTTTTTTTTAACCCTCACCTGAGGATATGTTCATTGATTTTAGAGAGAAAAGAAGGGAGTGAGAGAGGGAGAGAAAGAAACATCTGCATGATGAGAGAGACACATCCATCGGTTGCCTCCCCTGTGCACCTGTGTCCCCACCAGGGATCATACCTGCAAACCAGGAATGAGCCCTGACCAGCACAGAACCTGCAAACCTTTGGTGCATGGGATGATGCTGCAACCAACTGAGCCACCTGTCCAAGGATTTTTTAATTCTTAATAATTTTTTTCTCCATTAGTCCTTGAATATTATTTCTACTCAGTTTTATCTAATCTTTTCTGCAGCAACTTCTGATAAACTTATGTTGAATTTTATCATTCTATCAATCAGCCATGCCACTTAGCATCTCATAGTTTTATTTCTTTATCCCCCTACATCAATTCATAGTTAATTTCCTCAAAATCTGTATTTCTGATTTCCTATCCAGCAGTTTCTAATCTCTTGTTCAACCATTTATTGAATTTTAAACTTCAATTGCTATGTATATTTTTTATTTCTAGAAGTAAATTTTACTGATTTCCAGGTCCAGAAATTATTATTTTATTTTAATATAGTGTCTTATTTTGTGTCATTTTCCCTATTATTTCTTTTTTATCATTTTATTTTCTAAGCATATTTTTATGATTATACATTTTTACATATTTTTATTTCTAGAATTTCTATGATTACACATTTTTATGTCTATATAATTTGTCAGTTGAGGCTATACTTTCTTTCCTGTGGGAATACAATTTGCCTGACCTGTTAAGAATTCTAGCACATAAAAAGAGAATGAGACTTGACCCCATTCCCATGTGGCACACAGGTTGAGGGCTTTGATTCCTCATAGTGTGCTAATTTTTCCCCACCAAGAGATCCAAAGGAAAGAGAACATTTTCTAGCTGCCACTCCTGGCCTGCAGGTGAATTTTGTAAAGCCTGTTCCACTATTTCACTGTCAAGGGGCATTTCTATAGACCAAGCTTAAGTGAATTCAGTTCCAATTATCTTTTGTGAGGCCAAATCCTAGTTTCAAGTCCTAGAGAGGCCACTAATACTCCCAACTTCAACCCCCATGTTAGTGCGAAAGCCACCCCACCCACCAACCCTATGACCTTGGCTACTCAGTTTTATTGAGCTTATGCTTAACTTAGTTTTCCCTTTTTCATTTGACATCTAAGAATTTTTATTTCCTTCCTGCATCTACGTGATTACAAATTTGTTCTGTTTTACCCAGAATACTGTATTTGAAATGGCAGAAATGAAAAAAGTGGTGTCCATTTTTCTAACTATGGTTTTTTACCAGAACTTCAGCCATTTAAAACTTACAATAAAAAGAAATTTAGGCCTGAAGTTTTTAAAAATGTCTACATACTCAGGAGATAATTTCTTTCTAATGAGAAATATGAAAATTTATATTATATAGAGTGAGGGAATAAATGTGCAAGGTGAACACATGGGTATCATTTTCTGTGAATTTAAGTTTCAAGCATCTTAGCTTCTCAATGAAGTTCTATTTCTTAAATAGCATTTTGGTTTATGCTATTTTTTATAATCATTTGACACCTATGTCCAATCATGTTTTTGTGAAATAGAATGAGCTGCCACATTTAGCTCTACATTAGTAAATGTCTCAGTATTTCAATTGTATGCATACTTTGTTGAAACACTGGGTATTTATTATTCTCATAAACAAGAGGCTATAGGTACTTAATTTAATAAATTATACATACAAACATTGTGATAGAATTCTTTTTTGCTGTATGCATATAAATTTTGGGTTTTAAGATTATGTAGGTATTTAATGAACCTGTTTTTTTTTTCCTGCAAGTTTTGATTCTAAAAAATTAGTTAATAAGAGCTTATAGTCATCTATTTAAAACATCATACAGTTGAAGGGCAACTACTTAATGATGCTAGTTACTTCATTTTTCTTCTCTTTTATGATTTCCTAATTGCTGTTTATTATTGTGCTTTAATTATCTGTGTAGAGCATCAAGTGTCTTAGTAGGAGGCCTTTTTCCAATTAGGACTGTAATCACTCTCACCACAACACTGAGGCGGGCGGAGAGCAGGCAGTGTTTTCCTCGGAGCTCTGCTAACAGCCACAGTTCTCTGGCTCTCACCTTTCCCGCTACAGTTATCAAAGAGAATGAACAAAATGAGGCCTGCCTCCCTCACTCAAGTTCCTCTTTCCTTCCCAATACCAGGCACCCCACTGAATGCACGGTAGGTGTATAAAAACGTTTCCTTTCTTTTTTTTGCAGTTTGATTTCCTATATTCTAGGAATTGGGGAAGTTTCTCTTCCCTTTTAAGCTCAGCTTCGCCTGTCCTTTATTTGAGTAAGTGATAAAGAATCAAGATTTCTGTGCAGTATATAAAAGGATTAAAGAATATAGGATATGTTTGGGTAAATATAAGGGAAAATTTACTAAGAGCCTATAGGATTCCCCCAAAAGACATAACAGATGAAGATGGGAGGTGCCCTTAACAAGCCATCACCAACAGACCACTACACCATCTGGATCTACTAGAGCAATTTTTACATTGCAGATAATATTTGAATGAAATGTATGGCTTCTGTAAAACTTACTAAGCTGCAATAGATAACAATGTCTTCACATGAATTGTAGACTTTCTGCTGGTTTACTGTCCAAGATAATTAGCTAAGTTACCCCTGATATATAACATACACCTACTATGTAACTACTATAATATTTAGCTTGGTATTTTATACATTCTTGTCCCCAAAATATACATTTAACATTAATACTAGTATTCACTTCTTGTGTTATGGTTAGGTTTATATACCCATACATAAATGCATAACTGTAAATGTATCATTTCTATTGCTTAGACAACACTAATGAAGTAACAAAGAAAGATATTAATTGGGTTCCATCTATGACTGAAAACAAAGAAAAAAGTAGAACAAAGGAAAAAGCAACATTTATTTTTATATCAGTATGGCATGCTAAGTTTTCAATGGATTTTTCATTCTCTCAAGTAATTCAGCGAACACTGTCTGATCCAAACATTTTGTTAGTGATTATTATAGCTAAAGGAAATCAGTTTTATCATTTAAGACTTGCACATGCCATTGTGTGTCTTCTATGTGTATAAGCTGCAGGTGTAATTCATCCTTTGGTGTTAACATGATGAGCTATTAGCTGAGCATGTGCAACAAATGAAGTTGCATTTCTGAAACTACTCCTGGGAGGAAATACTGAACCTTTAATCAATTCCACTAGGGCTTCTTACATTTTTGGTAATTAAATGAAAGAGTTTGAATATGGTATTTTCAGACCTATTTGGGATCAAACTTCAGAAGATTAAAAATCCAGAATGCAACCCTTGAAAGAATCATTTTCAGAATTAGGTACCAAGCTAGAATAGATTTGAGGGTACTATAGTTTTAAAGGGCTGCTATTTTTAGAACTGCATAGTTTTAAATAACACTAGATTGGTAGTGGGGAAAAGTGTTTTTGCCATAAAATGACATAATTCTTAAGGTAACTTGTCTTCTGTGTATCTGTTGGCTTTTAGACCAATGTCCAGTGTGTTGCTGCAGTGAACCTGGTAGGCTTCTAAACACATGCGTAAGAGCACCATATATAGAACAGGAAGTGGATATACACTGGAGAAGTTGTAACGATTGCTTAATGTTAGCAGACAGACCAGAGAAGCCAAGGAAAATGACCTTCTGTTCTGACAGTGGGGTGTTACCGAAATAAGCAATGTACCTTGCAGTTACAGGGTCCAAAACAAGGGTCCTCGTTTGTGCTTCCTTCAGCACTGCAGTTACAGGGTTTGCAGTCTGGGTAGCCAGTGTAGCCCCGGGCACACCGATCACAGTTGATGCCTCCAAAGCCAGGTTTGCAATGACAGGACCCAGGGCCCAGACCTAAGAGAAGATGAGCCACATGTCAACATTTTTCAGGTAAATATGTAATACAGCCCCTAACGTTTTAATTATGGTAGCCTTTAAAATCCTATTTTCACACAAAAATTACATTTGTGGGGTAAATCAATAAAGAACAGTTAAAACCAAAGAACATAAGGTTTAATTAAGTTGCCTACGATTTGCATACATAGCATTTTCTAATTATTTTTTAAAATACTGAGAATTATTATTAGTTTTTTAGAGACTGAGGAAGGAAGGGAGAAAGAGAAGGAGAGAAACATTGTGAGAGAGAAACACTGGTCAGTTGTCTCTGTACATGCCCCAGTGGGGACTGAATCACCCAGAGAATTGAACTGGAAACCCCTCGCTTTGTGAGATGATGTCCAACCAACTCGGCCACACTGGCTAGGGCCTAAGAATTTTTGTAAAAGATGAAATCTCATAGAATTTACCAAAATTAAGGCTATAGAAAACCCCCTGCAATGATCAAGGAGGAATTTCCTTAACTCTGACAGATGACACTATGTAATTTGTGGATACCTGTTGGCTCACAAGGCCCCTCAGAAAAACAGAAAATGGAAAAGGCTTTGGGTGTAAAATTATACTACTTAAAACAAAAATTTAGCAACAATAATGTAAGTACAACATCACTCAATGCCACTAGCAAAAGACTAAGTGTATTCATGGGAATATATATTTGGGGGATAAAAAATAAAAGAGGGAAAAATGAGCAGTTTAAATTTACTTTTTTAAAAAAAATTGGAGAAATGAAAAACAGTTTTCTTCTTGTCTCTAATCAGAAAAATAGAAAAAATGTATGCATGAATTAATGGATATGTTATAGATCTTCAAAATATAGAAAAATAAAGGAGCAAATCAGTAAACTATAGTCTACTCAAAAAATAAAAGGAAGAGAAATGGAAACATCATAGTGACAAAAATAAACACAGAATGAGTGTCACACATACATATTAGCTGTATAGAAGTAAGTTAAACAATATCACTGTTTCTACTAAAAACATGGGCATGTATTGTTCACAAAGGGTGCACAAAATGATGGGAACTATGAAAAATAAAAGAATAAATATACATTAGGAAAGCACATAGGAAAGCAAAAACTGTTGTAGCAATATTAAGGTCCAAAGCAACATTCAATTAAAATAGATTCAATAGGATAAACTCCCATTTTACATTGATAAAACCCCAATAAAAACATAATGTAAGTTTTTTACTTATGCTCCAAGTAAGCACTAATTAAAAGTATAAAAACATATAAATGACAAAAGATATTTGAAATCAAAGAAAAACTGTCCAAATTCAGTGTCTGAGATGACACTACCATTTTATATATTTATAACTAAATATAAATAAATTAGAAGATATGAAAATTTGAATAATGTAATAATATTTAATTAAATAGTATATGGTATACAATATAAATATTTATTGTATCTTATCCATGACTAATCCACAAAAATGTTCACTTTCACAAGCAGATATTATGTAAGGTTTATTTTTTTTAAAGATTTTATTTATTTATTTTTAGAGAGACAGGAAAGGAAGGAGAAAAGGAGAGAAACACCAATGTGTGGTTGCCTTTTGTACTCCCCACTGGGGACCTGGCCTGCAACCCAGGCACATGCCCTGGCTGGGAATCGAACCAGCAACTCTTTGATTACAGGCTGGCCCTCAATCCACTGAGCCACACCAGCCAGTGCTAAGATTTGTTTTCTTAAATGACCTCTAGATTTGTACCAAATGCTAGAAAAAATAGTGTTAAATTAATTATGAATATCAAAGGTGATAAGAGACTTTTATACAAAATTAAACCCATCTAAAAATTAGTAAATAAATATTTCCCCTTAGTAAATTTGAGTTAAAGAGAAAAATCAAGATTTCAATTCCAGGTTAAATAGTTCTCTAAATAGAAAATAACACCAATGAAAAATAACACCAGTGGAGAGTATATGATGGGCCTTTTTCTTAGATTAAATAGTAAGACCTCAAGAAATGGTGTCTATGGAATTCTACTCAGCCATAAAAAAAAAAAGAAAATTTTACCCTTTGCAACAGTATGGTTGGACCTGGAGAACATTATGCTAAGTGAAATAAGCCAGTCAGAGAAAGACAAATATCATATGATTTCACTCATATGTGGAGTTTAATGAATAAACTGAACTGACAAGCAAAACGGATAGATTCATAGATGGAGGGCAGATAACAGCTAGTGGGGGAAGGTGGCAGGAAGGGGTTGAACAAAAAGGGAAAAGAACTCATAGACATGGACAACAGTGTGGTGACTGCTGAGAGCAGGGGGCATAAGGGGACTAAATGGTAATGGAAAAATATAACAAAGGGATTTGTTACTAATAAAAAAAGAGATGGTGCCTAACTTTAATAAATCATGAAGAAGAGATTTAAGCCTTTTTTAACACAATAAAGATAGCATAGAAGAAATACAGAATAAGAATATATGAATAGTGAAGTTAATGAAGACTGTGGTGTGAATAACACATTTCTTTGTCTTTAAAGATGAAGGCAATATTTAACTGTGAGTAAAAATACTGTTAAGAATATTATTCAGATATTGTTTGGACGATAAGTTCTTCCAAAGAACTTAATAGGAGAAAAGGCCCAATGTAATTGTAGTTGGAAATGAGACTGGGAATGAGTAGGTTGGAGAGGGCACTACTGCTGTTTACTTTGTTTCTTTCCTATTGTTAAAATTTTACTTTATTATTATTGTTTTATAATAATAAAAATATTTTATGCAAAAGTCTTTACTAAAGCTTCATTAAAATGAACAAAGATTGGATATAAACTTAAGATCTTCATAAAGTTGAGTGGGTAAAGAATTTATGGCACACCCATACAATTGTGCTACATAGCACTCAGGTGCTAAAAGTAAATTTCATAGAAACATTGAATACGTATCAGGAAAAGCTCATTAGGTAAAGTTAACACAAAAAATGTTAATAGTAGTGTCTGTGCTGAATTACCACTGCATTACATACTTATTTTTTTACTTTTTAATTTTTTATAACTTTTTAAACAATAATACACATTTTTAAAGTCAAGAGTAGAAAGTGAAGTGGTATTACTGAAAATAATGTAATTTCATTGAAACTATAAAATTATGAGATGCCATAAAATGAAAAATGACCTTAATAATTCACCATTTGAAATGCAAAGAAACTGTTCCAGATATATTCTATGAGTTTTCTACTTGAGCTTGGTCAGCAACGCTCCTGTAGCTACTGAACATTCTAACACCAAGGAGTTATTCTAGCACTTGATTCCTGGGTGTTTGGAGCTCAGCATGAATTTCTACCCTCAAAGAAAGTATTTGGCATAAATCAGTCTCAGCCTCTTTCCCTTCATAAAACCATGACCAATACCTTTAAGTACACTTCTTTATGTACACTTCCTGTTTTCCATAGTATCTCCTCTGAGCTCTCTTCCCATTACAGCATACACATCCCTCAATGAACCCTGCCCTTTGATAACAGAAATGATTGAAGGTACAAAACAATCCAATAAACAATAAGATGTGAAAAATGACATACATCACTGATTTTTAATGAACAGATGATGCATTTGCATAGATATATAAATAGGTATACACATATGTAATGTAAAACAAATTAACTCTTGCTTTTAAAGCATTTAAATTTAACATACAATCAATCATTGAGATGAATAAAAAGTTGGTTCTTAGAAGGAAATTCGAGAGGTTCAAGAATAACTTTATTACATGAATAAAATTTACTGTAAAATATTCTCTTAAAAATTGCTATTTGGCTTTTAGTTGTCATTTCATCAGAACATGGCTCTTTATCATGGCTCTCACCTGGCCGAGCACGTTTTTCATCCTTGACACAGACTTCACTTACGGAACCAACTGCACCACAGTGGCATGGCTGGCATGGCCTTGGATTATTTGGAGATACCTAACAAAAATGTTAAAATGCCTTTAATTGAGTGTTAAAAAAAAACAATATTTTTAAATTCAGCAAACTTTTAAGGACAAATTAACTGTAACAATGGTTGGTAATAAATTATATAGAGAAAATGGTAATATAAGAATTTACCTTCAGTATACGTTTGCAATTTCTAAAATCCATTTATTTTAAATGGATAAACACAAGTAAATAGAATAGTACAATAAACTCATATATATGTTACCTAGATTTAAAAATTATCAAGGTTAATTATTCAACAATTACTAAGACTTTGCTATGTAAGTTACATCAGATCTCATCCTTTGCTGAAGTTATTAAAGAATATCCCAAAGAAAGTGGATTTTAATCCCTATACATTTCAGTATGCATTTCTTTCATTTATAATGACAGTATCATTATCACAACAAAAGTAATATGTGTTTGATATTCTCTAATATAATTCCCTAATAAAATCTTCCCAATTGTTTTTTAATTACAATATGGTTCAAAATTAGTAAATTTTACCCAAATTTATTTTTCAACATTGCATAATTAATTTTAAAATTTTCATATTTTATGTTTAAATATGTAAATTTTGTCATGTATGATGAACACCCATGTTTCTGGCCCAAACTTTTGGGGAAAAATCTTTTGTTTTAACTTATAATTCTATTTTGTGCTTATTTACACTTAGATACTTTTTTTGTGTGTGTGTTATAATTTTAGCATTTTTTAACATACAGATATCATTATTGCTTTCTAGATTTACACTTTTAATGCATAAGCATACATAAAAGAATTAAAAGAATTTATATAGATATGGAATTAGTACTACCCATGTATAATGCACATCCTTATTTTTCCCTCAAAAGTGTGGGCACAAAGGAGTGTGTTATCCTCAGCAAACACGGTAAACCTTGGTTTTCTGAGGATACAGTACAACCTGGGAGGAAACAATGCAGGCTCCACAATGAGGAAAGCTGGAGTTCACTCCCAGTGTGGCCGCTCATTGGATATGTGGCCTCCTGTTACTTAATTACTTCCTTGCAAAACCAGGATAATAAGAACTACAGTGATGTTATTAAATTAGAAAGAGGATTAACTTATAAGGTCTCTCATATACATTAAATATTCAATATAACTAGTAGCTTTTAACGTTACAATATTTTTATTAAACAAACAGTCTATACAATAAACTAAACTAAAAATAAACTAAATTTTATAAAATAAACTAAATTATTTGCCTAGGAAATACACATACTTGTGTGTCTTCCCTCTTTCATTCAACATATCACTTTAAGATTTATTCACGTAATACACATCACTAGATCATTTTTTTAATTGCTGCACTGTTTATTTGCATAAATATACCATAATTTTTAATCCATATTGGTGAATATTTGGGTCATTTCCAAGTTTTGGTTGGCTCCTATAAAACAATTTTTTATGTCTTTTTTGTGGTCATGCTTTATTTACCTTGTGTAAATATCTAGGAATAGAATGCTTATTTTATAGAGTAGATGTATGTTTGAATTTATAAGAAACTGCCAACATTTTGCCAAATAAGTAATAGTGTTATACATGTTCACCAGAAATGTATGGGAGTTCCAGTTCTTCCATATCATCTCTAATATCTGGTGATTTGGTGCTAACTTTCTTTCTGAGTTAGCCCTTCCAGTGGGTGTGGCGAGTGGATATTTGGCCATCACTAAGCCATTCCCACCATGCTGAGTCCTGGAGCAGATCCTCCATTATGAATTCATAGCAGACCTTGCTATGAATTTAATTTCCATTTTAAGTGTTTATTGGCTATTCTTATGTCTTCTCTTATAAAGTGTCTGTTTAAGTCAAGATGTTCTTTATTCTAGAAATTTTTATTTTATTTTATTTTATTTTATATTTTATTATTTTATTTTATTTTATTTTATTTTACTTAAGTTTCAGGTCTACAGTGCATACACAAGTAAATAAATCTTTGCTTGGCATTCCAGCACCATTTTTTTGGATAATACTTTCTTTTTCTCCTCTGAATTGCTTTGAAGTATTTGTTGAAAATCAGTTGATCATGTGGGTCAATTTCTGGGGTTCAATTTCTGGAACCCCAGTCCTGTTCCATGGATTCCTTTGTGCACCCTGTGCTGATAGCTTACTACCTTGATTACTTCAGCTTTATTAGCCTAGAATTCAGAAATATAAGTGCACTAACTTTATTTTTTTAAGAATATTTTGGCTATAATAATTTCTTTACATTCCCATCCAAATTTTAAAATCAACTTGTCAATTACAGAAATATTTGTTGGGATTGTTGTATAGAATCTAAAAATAAATACGGAGAAAAGTAATACTTTTACAATACTGAGTCTTTCAATCAATGAGCATAGTATGTCTCCCCACTTTTTATTATTCATAGCAATATTTCCAGTGCACTTTTCCAAGTGCAAAAGACTTTCAGGTCTTTTATTAAACTTAGTCCTAAGTGTATTGCTATAGTATTATTGTAAAAAAGTACTTTTAAAATTATTTAATGTTAATATTAGAAAGATTGTGAATATTGATATTATTTATTTTTATGACATTCACCAAGGCAAAATTAATTTATGTTCTCAAAATAAGAACAGAGTTTTTCTGGGGGTGGCATTTGACTGGAAAGAGGCACAATGAAACTTTCTGGAGAGATGTAAATATTTAATATTTTATCTTTAAATATTCATATTGGTTCTCATTCTAAAACTTTTCTGGTCAGCTTTTAGAATTTGAAGTCATCAAAATTATTTTTCTATATAATATGTCTTTGTATGAAGAAAATAACAGTTAATGAAAGAAAAAGCATGCTTTACCCCTTTGGGTCTGAAGAAACCATCGACACATGTCTCACAGTTTACACCGGCAGTGTTGTGAGTACAATTGATGCACACACCCCCTCCACTGTATTTTCCGTGTATGTTTAAGCTCAGATTTCTTCTGGCCACATTTTCATCATAATAGCATTCTTCAGCTTTCCCATGACAATTGCATGCTGCATTAGGGGAAAAAAACACAAATATTAGTTTCAGGTTTCAGAGATACTTAAAAATCATATTCTGTTATATAACATATTTTAAACTATATGAGGACATAGATATGTATATACACATATATGTATATATATATATATAATCAGTATAAAAGTATCTGGAAGTTATTTGGATTTATTGCCTATATTAATAAATTCATCCTTTTAATGGAACTTGAAATAATTTAAACATAAATAAAATGGAATCACATGAAGTTGCCAATATTTGACTGATTAGATCTTACAAAATCAAAATTTCATATGGTTTAATCTATATCCTATTATGACAAATAAAAATTACTGAACTATGGCACTGAATGATTAACATCCAGGTAATCTGTAGTGAAAAATTACTGTTATCTCTGTGTTACACACTATAGTTACAAAGGAATGTTTAGAATATAGTTCCTTTCTTTTCACTACTATTACTAATTAAAATTTAACATTTTTCTGTATGCCATATCCTTTTCTAAATGTTTTATGTTTATTACCACTGTTTTTTTCCTCAATATACCTTATAAATTTGATACTGTTATTAACCTCTTCTCACATATTAGTAACCTGAGGCCCAGAGAAGTGAAGTAGTTTGTAAAAGCAAAGCAAACCAGTGTTACTACCCCTGGGAAACCAGGCTCCAGAGTCTGCAGAGCTAACCGCTGCTGCAGCCCCTTCAGGTGTATCCTATGAGAGAGAGACGATGTATGACAACTAACTGCCAGACAATTAGGACAAAATGAGAAGCTTGCTCAGTGGCTAAGATCAAGTTACTTTGCACCACACTTGGATTTCTGTGTTCTCTCAACTACTTAGTAGTCGTGTGATATAGGGAACATCTTGATTTCATTAAGGGTTAGTTTCCAAATAAAACATGAGTGGTTAATAATAATTACCAGATATTTTTTAAAAATGCATGTTAAATCATTAGGGCAATGCCTTATAAATAAGTTTCAATTGCTTTCTCCTCCTTCTTCACTTTCTTCTCTTCCTCCTCCTTTTCTTTTTCACATCACTTTATAGGAGTTTAGGAGAGTGAAACAATTACTTCTCCAGAAAGAACTGAGTAGAGCTTTGAAAAATGGATAGAATTAATTGAGGATGGGAACTAGGGAATGGATATTATGCTGAGTGTTCTACCTCAGATGTTGAGTTTCTTAGGTGTCCTTACATTGATTTCAATGTATATACAAGTGTGTGTTTGTGTGTGTATATGTCAATGCTTAATCTTTTTTTTTCCACAAAAGGAGACTTCTAAATACTGTTCTAGACTATTTCATTTTGACAGTAAATAGCATAACTCTTTCTCTATTAGCATATGTTTCCCCTAAGGCTACACAGGCTACCTTTTAAATGGAGGTATTTAGCAGGTCCCTATTAATGGGTAGTTACATTATTTCCAGATTTTCCCTTTCTAAATAACACTGATATACACTAGGAGGACGTGGACGTGGGAGTAGGAAATGAGAGTGGGAGCGGGGTTCTAATGTCAGACTGCTTCACATGTGCCAGCTGAGTGACTTGGAGGAGAAAATTTAAGCCTTAGTATCGTTTCAGTACTTATCTCTTATGGTTATTTGAAAAATGCAATACATCTAAGGCAAATCAATACAATGCCTGAGCCACAGTAAGTATTAAGATCCATAAATGTTAGTAGCAGCAGAATGAGTAATGGTGAACTAATTAATGACAAGGATCGTGCTAACATGTTCTGCATAGCTATACAAGTATATCTGTAAGCTAGATTCCTACAAGTGTATAATCTTGTCAAGAAACATGAAAAATTTCCCTCCCAAAATACAGTCAAACTGCTCTTTCTCTCCGATAGATATGATAAAACTTTCCTCATAACTTCACCAACACTGAACATTATCAACCATTTGAACCCAGTTTCTGGACATAGTAAGCATTTAAGTATTTGCTAAATGGAAGAATGAACATTTTGAGGTTACAAAGGGTATTTCCATTGTTGTAGTTGGTACTTTCTTAATTGGTGGTAATAGTTTTATGTGGCTATGTCATTTTTCTTCCTGAGAAATATGTTTCCATCTTTTTTCAGTTTTTAATAGGTTTAATACATATTCTTATTGTTAGGTAAGCTTTTAATATAGTAAAGACACTATCTCCTTATAATTTGTTGCTAATGCTATTCCCAGTCTGTTTTGATTTAGAATGTGGTATTTTTGCTACATTGATGGAGAGTTTTCAAAGTTCATTCTAGAAATCATGTAGTAATAAATGTAAACTGGTAAGCATTAAAAGCATTTTTATATATTCAGGACAATGCACAAGAATTCTTAAAAATCTTGTTGTTAATATACGTGGCAAGAAACAGCCAAGCTTTCTATTGTCGCTATAAGTAGAGGGAAGCAGAGAGTAACACAACTTCATCCCCACACTATCTAGAGTTGGTGCTGCTGTGAGTGTTTACCGCCCCGAGCTGGTGTAGGTGACACACTGGCTCTTGAGCTGCAGGTGCAGTCACACTCCATGCGGAGAGGGTCCTTGCCTACAGCCCTGGTTGCTGTGTAAAGGCCCTGGGCCAGCACGGCCCAGGGGAATGGGTAGCACCTACTCTCAAACAGCCACTTTTGCTCTTTCACAGGCAGCGTGCTATACCACAGAACGTCCAGGACATAAAACTGAAACGGTCCTTTAGTACAAGCTTAGCGGTACAATTAATATTCTTTGCTCCTTAGAGATATATCATGCCTTAAATAACCTAGACTAATGAAAATTCAAATTGAGCTCAGATGAACTAAAAGGTGATTATTCATTTTCTAGAAGGCTGTGTCATGTCACGAAAGGATTTTTCCAATCCCCTATATTAAGGGCATGGAACATAATGCAAAATGGAGAATTTTCATATAAGCTTTTAGGAATGCATACATTGCCCGAAGTATGACATTTATATAAAGTTTTATGGTTAAGACCCCTATATTTATTTAGGGTTTTAAAAATGCATTTATTTTTCTATTTGGTAGTACAATCTCCCAACTGCCCCACAATCAAGATGAAATTGTTTCATAATTGCACTATTTAAAAAACATATGTAGTAGAAAGTGAAAAACTCCTTTCAAGAGGCTTTGTGCACCCTTGTTGCTAACGAGTTCGATCTAACCTTTTTGATTCCTTGTTTAGACACACAGGCACAAGTGGAGAGTGGTAACAGATTTTGCAGGTGCATTGAACAGTACACAATTATAACTGTGTGACAGAATCTCAGAGTCACTGGGGAGAGTCACTGCCCTCAAATGCTACTCCCACTTCTGACTGCTGATATTCCACAAGCAAGAGAGAAATAACTAAAATTTAAAGAAGTTCTAGAGTGAATATCCATGGGAGGCAGTTAACTTAAATTTATGCTTAGGAATGAATGTCTGCTTTTCACTGGGAGAAGCCTAGGGTGTTGGCGACGGGGTAGGACCCCTGATGCCCCTGTAGAATATTTGGTGAGGGGGGCATCCCACCAGATATGTCTCAGCAATAATGGGGAATTTCTAAACCAAAATATATCACATGCAGGTAGACACAGATCAAAAAGCAAAAGAAGTGAGTGCAGAAAAATGAAGGGACCTAAGATATGGATAGTATATGCAGAATCTTAAACTAAAAAGAAAATGTATTTTATGGTAGGGAATATTTTGAGGTTAAAGTTTGCTATGATTCAATAGTTTTAAAGATCTACCATGTACGACACCAGATAAAGAATAAGAATTTTTCATTCAATAACTATATATGATTGGTATTAGTTAAAAATTGGCTACCAGGACTGTATTGGAAGTCATGTATACCTAGCAAACTAAAAAAATGTGGTTAGGACTGAATGATTAACCAAAATGTTATTATTTGCATTCAGTTGAACTGGGACTCACAGCTAGTTTGAAATTACAGTGCAGCACAAGCCTTTGTGTTTAGTCTTGTCTCGGCCTGAATCGGTCTCTAGAAACACAAGTTTCTCTAATGTCCCTGTCACCCTGCTGGGCCAGTTGGCAGTTTTAGGCTATATAGTCATCTGCTACACATCCTGTAGCATATCTGTTCTGGAAAAACTAGGCATATGGATTGTATTAAAAATGATAATAGTAAAGTGAAAATGTTGCCTTACTGTTTTTAATTACTGGCTTTCTGTTTGGTTGCTACTGTGTGATAATTGCTATGGCATAGTTAATGCTAATGATTATTATGATGCTGTTTCTAATATTAGCATTTTATACTGTTATTAATGAGAAACTATTAATTTAAAATGTTAATGCCTATTATTAAAATAAAAAATAAATGGGCATTTATGGGTATTTAAATCTATTTACTATAGAGGGGGGTCAAGCAAGGGGCTGCAAAGAAAGCAAGTACAAGTCGCAGGGACTTGTTTCAGAACAATTTTATAACATTCATGTTTAGAAATCTAGTCTCTATACAGTCTGGGTTTTACTGAATGTTTATTTACATTTCTATTATTCTATTAGTCTATGTATATATTATGCTGTAAGCTTCAGTTTCACCCTGATGACAATAAGCATATATTGTGCTTTTATCTATTTATCATCATCCTCACACAGTGATAAATTCATAAGTGTTTGGTAAATATTTATCAAGTTAAAAAAAAACAAAAAGCTGAGTAACTGAAATATCAGGGTAAAAGAGATGATCAGTTATTGCCTTGGGTGAAACTTAGAAATTGAAAAGAGTGCTTGCTTACCCAAAATGTTTATGTTACCAGTGTCCCAGGAAAGGAAGAAGTACATGTGCCAGAGGCTCCTCCAAAACTTACCCTCACATTCAGATTTGGTTAGAAAGGTCCCAGCTTGCCAAGGCTTCTGGTGGAATCCTGGGCAGCAGCGATCACAGCTCTCTCCGCACGTGTTGTGTTCACATTCACAGCGGGATTTCTAGTCAGAGGGGGGGACATACTTTTAGCAGTCTTTAGACCTATAAACAAAAGGCTTTTCCTAAAGTGAAAATGAAGAGAAGAGAAAACTTCTAAAACTCCTGTCAATCTGGGAAGGGAGAGGTGCCATCTCGGAAGCAGGTGTATTTAACCAACACCAGACTACAGATGGAGGTCCAGGCTAGCTCTGAAATCACTGGGGTTCAGCTTGGAACAGAGTAGAGCCCCCTTTGGGATTAGTCTTGAAGACTGAGATCCCTTTTTGATGCCTGAGAGAGTTTTCACGGTTGGATGTATCCATATTAAGGCTTCCCTCTAAGTACTGTGAACATTTGGGAGTGTGAGCACAGGGGAGAGTTGATCCCCAGGCATCAAGGGACATGATTATAATAGAAATAAAATGTCCTCAGACTGAATCTCCTGTGTGTTTTGAGTACAGTCTTTTATAAAATATTTATTGAATTTATTGGGATAACATTGGTTAATAAAATTATAGAGGTTTCTGGTGTATAATTCTATAATAGATCACCTGTATGTTGTACTGTGTGTTCACCACCCCAAGTCAAGTCTCCTTCTGTCACCATTTATCCCCCTTTACCCTCTCCTACCTCCCCCTCCTCTTTTTCTCTCTGGCAACCACCATAATGTTGTCTGTGTCCATGAATTCCTTTTCTTTGCTTAATCCTTTCCCCTTTTTCACTCAGATCCCCAAACCACCTCCCCTCTGGTAGCTCTCAGTCTGTTCTCTGTATCTATGAGTCTATTTCTACATTGGTTATTAGTTTATAAAGTACAGTCTTGATTCATTGCATAATACTGGCCTTGGAGGGTCCTCAAAGCTTGGAAACAACTGCTTATCATGATACCTAGTAGATAGACACACCCTCTGCAGAAAGCAGCACCACAAACGTGCCCAGGTGAATATACCAGGGCATTAGAACCTCCCTTAGGAGGCAACATTATGATGAATTAATCAGAAAACAAGCTTTTAGAGAAATTCCATTGGTATTATTATTTTAGTAAGAAAAAAAAATCTGTATATAGGTAGCTGTGTTCATGGATCTTACTATTCGATACATATCTCCCATATGCTATACAGCAAATGATTTTTTCACCAATTTGTGTATGACAGGAAAAAAAGATGCTCATTGATTTTCTGTTGAGGTCATGTTCACTTACCATGTTGTCATTAATGAAAAATTTGACCCAAAAGCACTGGACCATTTCCTGGCCCAGCAGTTTTGGTGCTCTCTTGAGCCCTCTCCTCTGCCGCGCCCCTTACCATCCCCACCCCAGTTGGTCCCCTGTTCCATGGCCATTCATATTCACTCTCAGGCATGTTGTTCATTTGTTTGCATTATTTTTTTTTTGATGAAAACTTTTAAAAGAAATGGTGAAGTTGATTGATGGCAGGCATTCTCTAAAGCCAAATCATACAGCAGACTGTCATAGCTAAAGAGGTTTCAGAATAGAAAAAGCAGTTTGGAGTCTTTTGGGGGGAAAAAACTAATCTGGTTTCTGATGCTGTGGTGACTGACTTCAAAGTCCATCATGCTAACTGCCCCATTTCACCCCTGCGTGGCTTTCTGTTATACTGTCTCTACGGGAACCTGACACCCATTCACGGCATCCCTCTTGGCAAAGCCTCTCCTACAACATTTTACAGCTCAGAGCTTCATTTTGCCCAAGCATCCTACAAATATACATACATTTGTCACTGGATCAAGTGGACACGCCCTGGCATGACCATAGCAGATGCACATCCCTCCAACTGAAATATCCTTGACCGAGTAGTAATACTGCAAAAAAGCAATCCAGAGAGAAATCCTGGTAAGATGACTGCAAGATGACAGTAACAAGAGGGGATATTCAACTAAGAACTTTACTTTCTGCTTTTGTCTTTAGTTTGAAGCACATTCGTGTTTCGACAGGAGAACCAAGGCCTCCTTACTCACAGAAGTGATCAGGGAACTTCTTGCACTCAAAGAAAGAGTTCCTGTGGGGTGGGTATTTTACAGTTTCTTTCCCACAGACAGTACCGAGTCCATGCTGAAGTATTTGTTATTGAGAACAAGCTGTTATAATTCTTCATAAAAGGTGTTTTAGTTTCTTGAAAGAAAATCTCTTTTATTGTCATTAGAGAAGTGTCACTTTCCATGAATCACATGTGTACTGTTTAATTTGTTGCATTTAAAAAGAATCAACAACTTTAGCAGAATGTGTTCATAATACTATATTTTCCCAAACTTATAAAAAAGGAAATAAAATGTAACTAACTGTAATATTAAGTTAACCTAATGTGAGGAGTAAATTACGTGGGCAGAACATTTGCTTTTTTTCATTATTATGTTAAAATGTCCATGCAATTACTTCCTTATATGAAGTTAAGATAAGGGCTATGTTTCTAATTTTTAAAATCTATACAGCTATTTTTAAAAGATTACTTATAATTATATAATAGAACTAAACTATTTTTAATTTTTTAATTAATATGTATAGAACATTTTATAATTATGAGATACTTCACATTATTATATGGAATCCAAATAACCATCTCATTGGTATGTATCCTATTATTAGTTCCACTATTCTAATTATTCACATTTAAAAAAATGTATTTAGACAAAATAAGTAGGTAGGCAAAAATCTGAGTTCCTTGACCACATAGTCCTCTTTGCCATTTACTTTTATCTTTTGGTTTGTTTGTTTGTTTTTATTGTATACCTAGTATCTTCTGGAATAGTTTTGTGACTTACCTTACTTGATATAACTAAACTTTGAGTTCATGATACTTGTTAGGAAATTTAGTTAAAAGTCTGCCTTTCACTAACTCCATCACAATAATCTAGATACAAAGAGGGATATTTGCTTGGAAAGCTGATACCAAAGTTTCTGTAGATGCTTTTAAATTGGGAAATGTGTTTTAAATTAAATATATAATGCTTCACTTTTAAGTCATGGAAAGGAGTTGAAATTCAATATGATATTTTTATGTATTTAAATTTACATGTAGGGTTTACTGAGCTTTACTTCAAAAAACATACTTAATTGTTGAATTTCACTGCACTAGTTTAAAGGCTCACATACAATAAGATTATAAACAATAGGTGTGCAGCTGACCCCCACTTTGCCTTCTGCAACAGATGATAGAAGAAGCACATTTATTTGCATTGATTTTTTTCCCCGATGATAAATATACTGTCAGGAAAGATTAAATTTCCCTTCAAAATTATTGTCTTTCTCTATATATGTTTTTAAGTCATGTTAAAATTAAAATTGAAAACGATTGTTTTTAAAGAAGAGCCTACCATTGCTATAAAATAATGATTACTTCTGCACAAAACAATTTGCAGTATGCTGAGGGTAAATTCATGGTAAAATTATTTTTTGTTTGGAAAATATGTTGCACTAATGCAATGAACATGTGTTGGATGGGGAGAATAAAACATTAAAAGTTATTTTGTGATGATGGAGAGGGTAGGTAAGGAAAATTTAAATAATGAGAAAATATATGAGGGGTATAATGAACCATGAAAAGTGCTGTCCTTCAATATTCAGCCTAATAGTTCAGCAATTTGGTGATTGTTGGCAATAGTTGGCAATTGTTGACCTTAGTGGGATCATTTTAGAACTAAGAGCTTTTCCCCACAATCTTAGTTTGTCCTTATAATCTTCTTGTCACTTCTCCCTCCAGTCACACAGTAGCTATTCTCTTAGCGTGGATTTGTTTCACAGCTTTGCAGCTATACCTCAGTTGTGTTGCACATGTAAGGGAGGGGACATAACCCAGTGCATGTGGTGGGGGACAGGTAGAAGAAGCACGACTATCATCCACAGCAACCTGGGTGCTCATCCCTGTCCCAATCACATAAATTCCAGTTTAACCTTGGAAAACAGCACTTCACTGAGCTTGTGTTTCAAAGATCTGTTGAAAGGGTGATTTTCTCTGATATTCTATTTATGAAGGAAAATAAAACAATCTATAAAATCAGTTTTTATGTGGAGCACTGCTTTTTTAAAACTATGGCTTATGATTTATTAGTAAAGCATACAACTAAATGATCTGATCAGACAAAATTATCCACAGACCAGCAGCATTGACATTGCTGGGAACTTGCTGGAAATGCAGTTTTTCCACTCAGCCCTAGACTGCCTGAATCAGAACCTGCCTTTCTGTGATATCACTGGCTGATTCTGTGCACACTATGGTTTAAAATTTACTGCTCTATGTGTGGGTGTATGTGTGCACTGGGTCATGATATAAAATGTATTTCTTCATGTTGGTTGCAGCCAAAAATGTTTCAACTTGTTGATGTTACTCCCCAAAGCCAATTATAATAGTACAGCTCACCCAAAGGGACAAAACTGACTCAGCCCTCAAAAGTAAGATGATGAACTAGGCATTATGATCTTCATTTTACAAGAGGAAATTGAAGTTGAGAAATGTTAAAAAGTTTGACAAATGTTACACATCTAACAAGTGGCTGAGCTTATGTGAACAAAAGATCTATCAAATTTAAAATTCTTTGATAATAACTACCCCGACAAATCATGGAAAGATATATTTTAAAATGATTTAACACATTTAAAAAGAAGGGTACAATATCATTCACAGGCTGTAACATGACTTATTGTAACTTACTCTTCGTGTGACAATGGGGTCAATTTCTCTGGGGTCTTTGTGAGCAAACATCATCAAATCGGCATTCAGGGTGCGTATCCTCTGAAACCTCAGGCGAATGTAGCGAGCAGAGGTAAATTCTAGCAGTTCAGGAGAAGGATCATCTGCACTTGGTCTCCCATTGATCAAAGAGATGTGAATCTATACAATGTGAGAAATAATGTAACAATTAAGTTCACCCAAAACTAAATATCTGGTTTGGTTTTGTTTCCTCGGAAAAATTAAGATAAGCTCTCTACTCCTAATTAATCATACAGATACAACTTCATGTTTGCTAGAATAGAGTGAAGCAATTGAGGGGTTTTATGGACATTTTAATATATCTACATGTAATACATTTGTTTATATTTTAGGCATTCTCTCTATTTTCAGTTGTCCATAATCCTCTGTTCCAAGGCACGGCATCTACTTGACCTTCCTAAGAGTTCCATAAATTTTTAAATCACTTTATCTTTTTCTGAAAATTATTGGGCCCTAAAATGATTTAAGAATCTGGTATACAGTTGAAAACCAAAAACTTTGTTTTTTAAATAGAGCTACAAAACTGACAAAAACAGGACTGAAAAAGTACTCAAATTAATTCTAAATTTGAAAGTATCTAATTGTACAGCCTTAGTATATAGAAAGCAAAACTCGACACATTGCAAGGAAAACTGACAATTGTACAGACACAGTGAGAGATTTCAATTGGTTGTTCATTTTGTTGTTGGGTTGTTTTTTTTTTTTTTTTGAGTACTTGTAGATCAACAAGACAAAAATGTATTAGAAGTATAACACATTCTATGAAAATACATTAAAACCTGCTGGAATGATATATTTGTTAGGAAAATAATTTAGCACAACTGATACCCAAAGAAATAAAATCTGTCTGGCTGGTGTGGCTCAGTGGATTGAACGCCAGCCTGCGAACCAAAAGTTGCTGGTCCAACTCCCAGTCAGGACACATGCCTGGGTTGCAAGTCATGTCCCCAAGGGGGCTCATGAGAGGCAACCGCACATTGATGTTTCTCTCCCTCTCTCTCTCCCTCCCTTCCCCTCTGTCTAAAAATAAATAAAATCTTTTAAAAAAGAAATAAAATCTGACTGTACTGTTTTCCATGTACACAATAGAGAAACCGCAAGGGAACTCCCCCTCACAGGTGCATGAATCCCATGTACTCTTATTAGGGTTTTATTAGAGTAGAAAACTCTAATGAATAAACAAGATAAGATAGAAAGAACTCCTATCACATAAAGAAACTGTTTCTTGCGTACTTGAAGAACTCTGTATCAATGAGAAAAAAGACCGACAACATAACACAAAAAACAAACAAAAGATATAAGGGAACTATTCAAGGAAAACATAAATGACTGTTAAACTTTTGATAAGATGGTGAACCTCACTCATTAATTAACAGAGAACTATTAATTCAAATCACAATAATAAACTTTTTTCACTTTTTTCAGGTGGCCAAAACCCCCTAATATTAATAATACTCCCTGATGGCAAGACTGAATCAGTGCAGGAATTTTCATGCACTTACACGTCTGAGTATAAAATGACACAAACCTTTATGAAAGTGACTTTAGCAATAACTATCAAAATTACATATGCCTACAATTTTTGACTTTGAAATTCCAATTTTGAAAAATTATCCCACAGATGTTACATGAACATATTATTCCTAGACAGCATTTTTTATAATAGCAAAAGACTAAAAACATGTTAATATTCATTAATGTGCAACTGGTTAAATAAATTATACTTCTATATACTGAGGTAGTGCACCATAAAAAAGGAATGAGGAAACTCTTGATATACTGATAGGAAGAAGTACCTTCACTTTTTTGTACTTTGTCTATGCATTATTACCTATGAAATATATTAAACCAAAATTGCTTAAAAAATGGAACTGAGTGGTAGGTTTTGGACTGAAACCTCCCCCCACATCCACAAATGGGAAGGTGCACACATGCACAGGAAGCTGAAGAGACGGGAATGCCAGTGGAAAACAGTCCTGTGCTGGGCTGGCAGCTGTCCAGGAGCATGACGGTCCATGCATGTACTGGGGGACTGTGATTTGAGGTCACCCGCTGGAATTTTCATTCACTTTTGCAAGATCATATATCGTATGTATTTCGTACATTTTTTGACAGGAGGGAGCAAGGATATGTATTTCCATTCCTAATTTCCTGCATTTAGATAATCCCTGAGAGCATTGTACAAACTTACTGCCAGTAAACTACTGAGTCACCAGAGAAATATAGAAAGTCTGAGATGAGAAACTAATTCTGATGTCACAAAGAATAAATTCAAAATGCCTCATGATAAAAATATGAAGCATCCCAGCTAATTGAGTCTACCTTGGACACTTGGTGAAGAATAAATTCACTTAACACATTTGAAGATGATAGAATGCAAGGTCTGCTAAATATATGGAATCGGAAAATACTGGATACCCTCTCTCTCATGTCAAATTTCTAAAAGAGTAAAGTGGATTTTGTATATTCTGCAGTTCTGGCATCTAGCAGGTGAATGAGAAATGTATTTAAGTTGTCTGTATTCCTTAAGAAGGTATCAATTCAATGTTAAAGGAATGAATAAATAGAAACATGAAGCAATTAAAATTAGTTCCCTTAGTGATTAATTTGGCATCCAAAAAATTACCAGTGCCCTTCACTTCATGCTTAATTTCTGTCTTATCAAGCTCTCCCTTGAGTGCTCCTAAAAATGCTATTTGGAAGGAGGAAATCATGACATGTCTAGGATTAAAGTTCCTGAAAATTATTAGGATTCATTTGGCATGAATTCTATAGTAAACTATATTTGTGGTTGTACATGAAATTAGCACGTCCTTCACTGAAATGCACAGGAAATCTGAAATAAATGGTGTACGTGTTCTCATTTAGGTTAATAAACCATATGATAGCTACATAAAGGATTCAGCAAAAGAACACTTCTCACAGCTTTGGTATTTTCATCAAGCTACTCTGCCAAGAGATCTTGTGAGTACAGTTAGTCCCAAGCTGTTTCTGGATTATAAAACCAGCCAGCTGTTTGGCCATGTTGTGAGCAGCTTCCTTCCATCATTTTTCTTCCTTTTTTTTGCACTCCCCTTCAAAATAAATCATAATATTGGATAGGATATTTCCACTGACATGATGCTGTGTAATTCCAAGTGCTCTGGCTATTTAAGCATACTTCCTGATTTCCTGTGGGGTGACAACTGGAGGGTGTCTATCTTCAAAAAGATGAAAAGTGTCAGTCCTCAAGACCACCACAGTCTTGCTGTGAGCCACGGGAAGTCTGTGGCAGTCCAGTGTCTTCTGAAATGCTTTCTATTACACGCATGTTGGTGGGTGTATGTTCATGCTGTCAATGGAATCCATTCCAACTGAAAATATCAGCCTGACAAACAAATGGTTTTTTAGATTTCAAAATTACCCTCTTCTTTGAAATCAGCTATCACAGAAAAATAGAGGAAAAATACCCCATAAGTTTATGACCAAGGCCCTAAATCAATTTTGCACTCTACTCATCCAAATAATTCCATTCTTATCAGCATAAGCATACTCATAGACCAGGTTCCCATTGCAGATGGATAAACATTTGTGACTCTGTGGCATTCTCACTTCTATAATTAAAATACAATTTAAAATGGTTTATGAGGCAAATAGTCAGATTTCTAGTATGAATAACTGTCTCTTATTATTATGTTTTTCTATTTAGATGAATACAACTGCTTTGGATTTTTTAAACAGGCATACTTCTAATACCCTGCCCAATGATACAGATTTCTGGAGTGGCTGGATGTATGAGAGAAGGAAGCCTAAGCGGTGTAAGTGGACGGAGTTGACAACATGGCAGGCAGTGTGTTCTCTTAGAACAGATTAAAATACCATTTGAATGATCAGTCTCTAAATTATCCCATAAAAATAGTAAGACAGCTTATAAGTAAGTTATCTCTAGGAGATAAAACAATAAGATCCACATGTGTAGGATGAGTATGGCCAGTTAGAGATGTAGCCAAAGAATCTGTAGTGTGAATGTACCTGAGTGACTGAGATTTGTAGGAAACCTCTTAAACACAATCCTGGTTAATACGATATTATTTCAAAGAGAGAGATTAACTGAAAAATGAGCCTAATAATTTTTATTTTACCCTGCATGGAAAGAAAGAAAGACACATATTTGAAGTGAAGAAGTGAGTTATATGACTCTTAGGAAGAGGGGACAACCTAACAATGTGTCATTAGCACAAGGCAAAGGCTCTGGCTCTGACCCTGAATGGTCAACAGGAACCTTCAAATGATGAATATTTAGTTCTCTCTATACCTAGTCAATTAGCAGCATTTGAAACAATTCGATATTCCATTTACTTCTACAACACTACACTCTCCTTGTTTTCCTCCTACCTCTCTGGCTATCCCTTCTCAATGTTCTTCATTACTTACCACCTTTTCTCCTCCCTGACTCCATCACATATTGGAGCATCACATTGTTCAGTCTTTAGCCTTCGGTTATGTCTATACTTAGTGATGTCCTCAAAGCCCACAGCTTTAAATAGCACCTATACGGATGTCTCCCACTTCTGTGTCTCCAGGCTTGGTCTCTTCTCTGAAGGTCAGGATGAAGAACCCAACTGCCTTCTTGATACATTTATTTGGCTGTCTAATAGGTATATGAAACTTACATGTCAAACTGAGTTCCTGCCCCTCACCCCATAGTCTTCTCAATTTCACTAAATAATTTCATCCTTCCAGCTACTCAGACCAAAAACTAAATCATCCTTGACTGCTTTTGTTTTCTTGCTTCCTACATCCAAAATGTATGAAAATCTTGGCTTTACCTTGAAAATATATCCAGCATCCAAACACTTCTCACCACATGCACTGAAACCATCTAACCACAAGCATTCATCATCACCTACCTGGGCACTACAATAGGGTCAGAACAGGTCTTCATTGCTACCTTACCTAACTCCCTAGGGTCTGGTTTTTTTTTAAAGTTTTTAGTAAATGTTTCCATCAATTTATCCTTTGTATTCCTTAAAACAAAAACTACAAGTTTAGTATAAACAACTTAAAATACTGGACACCAAACGAAGCCAACTTTTACTCATGCTGCAAACTGGTTTACGTTCTTTTACTTCTGTTTGCCAGATGATCTTCACTTTCCAGAGGTTCCTCTTCAATAGATTACATGCACGAGGTAAAATATGGCCAGTGAATTTACAAAAACAGTGTGAACCACACCCAAAGAGGACCACTCCAACTCAAGTGGGTGTTACGTGCCGTTGAGTTGGCCCCAACTCTTGGTGACCCTGTGAATGTGTGATGTCCACAGTGTTTTGTCCTTAACAGCCCTGCTCGGCGCCTGTAAACTCACGGCTATGGCTTCTTTTACAGCCAATCCATCTCATATTTAGTCTTCCACTTTTCCTGCTGTTTTCAATTTTCCCTAGCAATACTGTCTTTTCTAAAAAACACTACCTTCTCATGATGTGCCCTAGTAGGACAGCTTCAGTTTTGTCATTTTTGCCTCCAGCAATGTTTCAGGCTCAATTTGCTCAAAGTCATACTTGTTCATCTTTCTGGCAGGGATGGGTATTCATGGAGCTTTCCTACAACATCATATTTCAAATGAATCATTTTTTTCACCTATCAGCCTTCTTCAATGTCCAAATTTTGCATCTGTACATAGTAATTGGGAATGCGAGGGTGTGCATGATTTAGCTTTGGTCTCTAATGACACATTTTTGCTCGTGATCTTTTCTTATTCTCTCACCACTGCCCTTCCAAGTAACAGCCTTCTCTCTATTTCTTGGTGGTAGTCTCCATTTGAATTGATGACCGAACTAAGGTAAGTGAAGTCTCTAACAATTTGGAGATGTTCATTGTCTGTATTAAAGGTGTATATTTCTTCTGCAGTTATGGTTTTTGTCTTCTTGATATTCAAATGCAGCAGTCCTGCTCTGACACTTTCCTGTTTCTTCATTTCACATCATAGCTACTCTCTTCCAGCACGAACCCCATGCCATAATCACATCCATTATTAGCAAACTGCACAAAAGTCATCATTTTTTGAATGGAAGCACAAATTCTTACTCTCTCCTCACCACTCGGTGTTGCAACTATTAACTTGCCAATTCTTGTGAAGTTAGGGTCTGTTTCAGACCCTAAGTATTCTTTATAAAATATAACTCCAATCATGACATTTTCCCCCTTACAACATTCCACATTCCAGTAATTTTCTATTTCACTGCCAATAAAAGGCAAACATCTTACAGTGAACTCTGAGATCCTATATAATCTGCAACATGTGCTACCCCCTAATATTGCCACATGAGAAAACAACAATCTTTTGAGTTCCTTCCTACTCCTTCCTTCATTCACCCTGCTCCAACCAGGGTACCATCTTTGTTAGAGAATGCCAGACAGGCTTTTACTCAGGGCTTTTGAACTTGGGGTCCTTTCCCTGTAATGTTGTCCTCCTAGATTTGCAATTCTCACTTTATCATCTATTTCAAAATATTTAGCAAATTCATTTTGTTAACCACAGCAAAGTGGGCCTTACCCATTGGTTAGCTCCTTCTTCGTGCAGATCACACTCTGGCCATTTTATTGTCCAATGTATAAATTTGATGTATTACTATTTACAAAAGAGTTCATTAAAAATAATGGGCTATGTTAAAATTATGGAGTAGATTACTTAAACCCTATAGACATGCAATAACTATCAACAAGGCTAAGAGAGTACCTTGCTTCCAGAAGAAAATATTTTTATTAAATATTAATTTGTGGATTATTATCAGCTTTATTATATGTAATAGTTATTAAAAAATAACTTTCCTTACCTCATCAAAAAAGATTCATTGCAGTTCCTAAAACTTTGTTAACATCAATGGACTATTTTTAAAATCTTACAAATATGAAAATACATGAATATATGAAAACTAAACCATATATAATAAAAGTATACTGGGTAAATAATAAAGGTTGCATAATATGTCATTTATAATGCAGGTTAAATATTTAAACATTTTAGACTAGAATTTCCTTATCAAGAAGTTTTAAGGCCATAATGAGGAAATTGGGTATTACAAAATCAATATATTTCCAGTCCATTACTTTCAGTAATATCAGGCACAGTTTATGAAAGTCTTCTTTGCATTTTTCTACAGCCTATATTTTATTTCCTCCAACTAACAGCTGTTATTTTTATAATCATTTTTATTAATTCAAATGCTACTCATTTGCACATCCAGAAAATGAAGTATTCTGAAGGCTAATAAACACATACTTACAAAACTTTATCTCTGGTCTTCTGCATGCTTGAATATTTTTAGTAGTTCATTCAGTCAGTCAGTCACTCATTCATTCAAAAATATTTATTGGATGCCTAGTATATTCCAGGTCACTGAATCATTTTCACTTCCCCTGTTGGGTCATGGTCTGTGTCATCTCTGGGCCCCTCTGTCAAACACCTTTTCTGCACCTGCACTATTTCCATTTGCACATTCACACTTCCTACATCTTTTATTTCTCAGCTGGGATGACAGCTCCTTCCTTCCATGAACATGTCCATGTTCTGTCTAGAAGTTCTTCCCAAGAATTCTCTGAGCTCCTTTATTATCATTGTCTGCCTACTAGACTGTAAGTTCAATGAAAATAGAAACTCTGCCCTATTTATACATTCAGTGCTTAATAAAGTGAGTAGTACAGATCCTCAATAATTGTTTGTTGAATGAATAAATCAGTATCAGTGTCCAAACATTACAGGCTGTGATAGAACACCAGTGAATTAACTCTTTTTCCCAAACACTTATAACTTTTGTATATCATTCAATAAATAACTTTGTATATATTTTAAGTATATTTTAGCTATATTTATAGTTCCATTAATTAGATACACACAAAAAATTTATTTACCATAATTGACTATATATCACGAGAGCTGTAATAATTCAATTACTCAAAACGACATGATATGGATATCTCTGTAGCCTCAACATTTGGATAAACCAACAAAAAACTAGTAAAGGCACTAGTGGAGTCATTTCCAAAGATAAAAACAATGCAATTTACTAGTATAAATGGATATATCCCTTCAGGTTCTTCAATATTCCTACTCATCAGGATTGAAAAGATGTTCTTTTTATGCAGAATGCACTGAGTTAGTTTGGAAGGCCCTTAATAAATGTCACACTATCATTACCAGTTTACAAAACCCACTAAAACAACTTCTCCCCCATGGCTGATGTCTACTGATCTGCTTGAAAAGTAGTATTTTAATACATAAAATGTCAAGGACTGTGAATGACCTTAACTTCCTTAACTAACTTATTCCAGGAAGACGAGGAAATGTCAGCATCATGAACTGTGTAGCAGATAGGACTGCATCACTGACAACTCCTCCCCGAGTCACTCGCACTCCGGGAGGTGACGCTGCATTTTTGACACTGCATGTTTCCAGGTGCCCCTGAAATTTAGGTGGCTTTTCTCCTGTTTTTTAGAATTACTATTCTGGCCTTTTCATTTGTGGATGAGAACTTTTCATAAGAAAATTAGTTCTTTTCAAAGAATATTCCTCATTTTGTTTTTATTTTTGTTCTTATAGTGAAAACAGTTAAAATATTGCGCTTCAAAGATTTGTGTAGCTTTTCTCCTGGTCAAATAAGAGCCTCTCTCTCTCTCTCTCTCTCTCTCTCTCTCATTCTCTCACTCTCTCTCATTCTTTCATTTTGTATCCGAGTTATCTATTTTTATACCAACAGCAGATTACATGTAGCAATGCTTTCTAACTTTTATGAAATTAACACATAGAAGGAATAAGGGTTTTTTTTTTTTTAACGATCAAAAAATAGAAGCAAAGTCTTAGCTGCTTTAGGAGTTTTCATTTTCTTAACACCTCAAGCTTGGTATGGTTCTTCTTTTCAAAAAGTTTCTGGTGGTCTTTCTTTGTACAAGTCAAAGCAATCAGCAAAGTATTTACTTCTAAGCCCCTTGAGCTTAGGTTGGTTTTATCTAAAGCAGGACCACATGGGTGACGTGTAATCCATCATAACAGAATGGAAGATCTTGATATCATTCCCACTGGTCCTGATAGATAAAAGGAACAACGATAACTAACTGCCTGAAATTTTCAAAAATAGAAAAATCATTACTAAATGCAAAAATCCACCCTTTCTTTTCTCTAAAAGACCTTGTCACACAGGTGCTCATTTTACATCTATTTAAAAATTTAAAGGTATTTTAAATTGATAATTTAAAAAATTACTCCAAGTTAAAAATGTTTCATTTATCACTTGTGTTTTTCTTTATCCAGGTAAAGCGTATAATATTTGCACAGATAAAAGAAGTGTTGTCAAAAATAGGCTTCCTCAATCTCTTCTGGGAGCTTCTCATTTAAATTTTATCAAATGCAGATGTCATTACACAATCTTTGTGCTGTCAAGCTAAGACAACACAGGGGTACAGACATCATCTGAAATTCACAGCAGGGGAGAATTTAAGAGGAATACCTTCAGAACGGGTCATGGGGCAAACTCACCAGAACGAAACTTCTCTTACTCTCCTCAAACCTTTGCTTAGCTCCAAATTTTGTTTTGGGCATGCCTTAACCAGAGACAGACTAAGAGAACAGAATCATTAGTCATCTATTCAACTTCATGGCTTTTTCAGAAGTATCTTTGCAATACACAGGGCCTTGCCCATGCAGCCAAATGTGGTTATTGCTGTGTACTTACTGGATACCAGACACTCTTGCATGTGATCTATGTACACTAACTCATTTAGTAACAACTCATTTAATGCTAACAGCAACTTTATGAGGTTGGCGTTATTATTATTTTCTAAGAAGAGAAACAGACACTAACATGTTAACAAGTAAGGTGAAGTTCACACAGCTAGGATGTGTTCCAATTCTCGTCTTACTGTTGAGGACACATTGGCTGCACTCCTTAGTACCCCTATGCTTCCTCACAGAGGAGGGTTTTAGTAAGCATTTGTTGAATGAATAACAGCTGGTCTTCTAGGCAGTATTTGGAGATTTCTTGCACCATGAAGCTCACTACTAGTGAGAGAACATTTTCCATGCACCCTCCCTTCATTCTTTTATTTGTTTTACTTTCATTCCAGCCCTGTGAGTAACTGACCCTAGTATTTTTGTTCATTTTCTTGTTCCCACTCCTCTGGAATTATCTGTATAGCTTGGTTTTTCCAGTTCTTGGTTTTTCTTAATGAATTGGGGTAGTATATATCTTACTAGTGTTATCCATTCCAGACTTCCTGGGGTAAACTGCTTACCATGCCGAAAGTCACCACTCAGGACTAACCACCAGACCAGATGGTGATGAGGCTCCCTGAGAACAGGAGTGAACTATATTATTGTACAAGGACCACTAGGTAATAGTCTCAGACCTGATTAACACCTCCTGGCATGGATCCATATCAATAGAAATATTCCATATAAATACAGCTCTACATTGATCAAAACCAGACCTGGAACATGTCCAAGGGTGAAGGCTAAAGCATCAATTAACCAGAAAAAACCAACAATACCTAAAGTCTTACTGACATCATAATATACAAAATTGATTACGATGGGTTTAGTACCTTGGCATTTTAAAAAGTAAAAATGATTCATAGGTGTGCAAAAAATTAATTTATACTTTATGGGAAATTCTACTAAAAAGGAAAAACGCTAACCTCAAGTTGTGGGGAGAGGGGAAAATAATATATTAACACCCCAAATAAATATCTGTTAAACTACTAACATGTTCTTCCTTAGGGTGGAGAGCTGTCAGGGAAAGTCCCAAATAAGAAAAAAAGCAACTGAGAGCACAATGACCTACATTGGTAGGAAAGAACAATCAGTACACTTGAAAGACATATAATAACAGCACAAAGGAAAACTTAAGCAACCTTTTCCTGTTTTGTTTTCAGTCCCCGCGTGAGAACACTTGTGCAAAATTAAAATAAAATCTTGGATCATGAGGCCTAAATATGGTGCCAGATCCTGTGTCATCAGATTGGAATAAAATCAGCACACATATTTGCAAGAGAAATTCAGGCTCTCTTTCACTCTCATTCTCTGACTCTAGGGTTCCTCAGAGAAAAATTGTAAGTGTATGTGTGTGTGTTGCAAGTATATAAATGAAAGCTAGATTAATTTGATTTTTCCCCATTTACGTAGAATGGCATTTTGGGATAGCCACTGGCAAGCTCAACCAATTTAATTTTCATAAAGGCTCAACTTCAAACAAAATGTCAGAGACTTTTAATTATGGAGACATACTAATACTTAGACACAAGGTCCTCAAGATTGAGCATATTCCCTAGGTTAGCTATATTTCTTTAAACTTTTTTTTATTGTTATTCAGTTATAGTTGTCCCCATTTTCCCCCATTACTCTCCCCTGCACTACCCACTCCTCACCTTCCACATTCAGTCCTTCCCCACCCCGCGTTGTCTTTGTCCATGAATGTCTTGGTCCACACATGTTCCTTGACTTGACCGTCCCCTTCTTCTCCCCCATCCCCTTCTTCTCCCCCATCCCCTCCTCCCCTCTGGGCTAGCTGTATTTCTAATACCCCTAACACATGTGTATGCAAAATACAGTTCCCATGCTGACTGCCCATGTCCCCCCACCTTCCGACAGGTGTCTGCTGGCCCCCAACCCTTACCACTGCAGACTCATTCGCTGAACTTTCCCTTCTTTTGCCACCTTTTTCTCATTTTTCTTTTGTTATTAATTTTTGGTATCTCCTTCCATATCTTTACTTGTTCTCCAGTCACCTCTTATTTTTTATTCTTATCCTGTTATATTTCATCTTTAGAGTGAAATTGTACATCCATGGTGGATCAAGTTTCTATGCTTTCAAGTAAAATCATGTGTTCCATTGCTCTGAATATGGCTTCTGGACAATTTTATAAAAGCAAACTACAGTCCTACCTCTCAAACTTAAGATATTTTCATTGTACAAAGAGTAAAGATGTAAATTAATTAATTAATTAATTAATTATTGGTTTTTTAGAGAACAACATTGTATATTTTCATAACTCAGGAATTTTCATTTCAGTGGTTCACAACCTGAGGGCCATCAGGTCTGTGTGTAACACCACAAAACAGGCATACAGACAAGCTTTTCTAATTTCTGCTAACACTGTGCCTGATGCTTTGTGTTTTTGCCTGATGTCTGTGCATGTATGTGTTTTTGTGTGTTCAGACTGTTAATCACAGTTTAAGATCATGTATGTTAGAGACAGACTACCTGGTTTCAAATTCTGGTTCTTACTATTTGTGTGAACTTAGGAATTTACTCCATCTCTCCGTGACTCAGTTTCCTCTGTAACAGACAAATAATAACAATGCCTATGTTATCATGCTGTCTGCTGGATTAAAAAAATAATTCATATAACCTGACTAGAATAATGCCTCATGCACAGAAAAGTATTAAGTGTCAGCTGTTGTTATTGTTATCCTTAAGAAAGTAAGAAAAATAATATAAATGGTTGTGTGTCCCCCTGCGAGGCAGGCTGTGCTGCACCCTTTACTGTAGTTACCTATTCCCAACCTGGGCAGCCTCGGACAATGTAAGTAGCAATGATGAAGTTCCTACCCTCAATGGAGACATGATGCTGGAAATGCTAAAAAGGTTGTACATCAAGGGGTGACTATTCATTAAGGAGAGCAGGACGTGTGCCTGAATTGTGCCTTCTAATTCCTATTCAATTTCACACAAGCAATGAAGAAAAGGAAGGATACTGGTTCAAAACCTCTCCAGCTCTGTGTCGGGGCTGTCACTCTAGAGAAGGCCTTTATTCCCATCCCCTGACACGACAGCCTTTAGGTCAAAGGACAGAGTAAGTGAACAAGAGCAGCAGGAAGAAGAGATTGTAGAACTACTAACATCTGGGCAGTGGCTTGTAACAAAATATGAAAAGTTTAAGAATATTGTTGCAAATGGCAGTATTTCATCTTTTCTTGTGACCGAGTAATGTTCCCTTGCATATATGTACCACATCTTTATCCAGTCCTCTATGGAAGGTGACTCTGGTTGTTTCTGTGTCTTGACCACTATGAACAATGCTGTAATGAACATAGCAATGCATAGATCTTAGCAAAAGTCTTAACAAAATTTTTGGGGTAGATAACCAAACAAGGAGTTGTTGGATCATATTATAACTCTATTCTTAATTTTTTGAGAAACCTCCATATTGTTTTCCATAGTGGCTGTACTAGTTACATTCCCACCAACAGTGAGTGAGGGTTCTTTTTTCTCCACAGCCTCTTCAACACTTATTACTAGTCTTGTTGATAACAGCCATTCTAACTCTTAGGAGGTGGTATCTCATTGTAGTTTTGATTTGCATTTCTTTAATAGCTAGCGAAGTTGAGTGCCTTTCCATAGGATGGATCTTGAGAACATCATGCTCAGCAAAATAAGTCAGAAAGAAAAAGTCAAGAACCACAAGATTTTACTCATATTTGGTATATAAAACTATAAACAACAAATGAACAAATAAGACAAATAAACAAAAACTCATAAACACAGACCACAAACAGTATGGTGGCTACCAGAGAGGGGGCTGGGAAGGAGGTAGTAAAGGGTAAAGAAGCTCAAATATATGGTGAAGGAAGGACATTTTATTTTGGGTGATAAATATATAATACAATGCACAGATTATATATCATAATACTATACACTTGAAACCTATACAATTTTATTAATCAGCGTTACCCCAATAAATTTAATTTTTAAAAAAGAATGTGATGTGGGAAGGGACTGCCTACAAATCTGACTGCACACTTAGTTGTTTTGGAGTCACCTGGTTTTCAGTGTATCACAGTGATGTACACAGACAGCTCGATGACAACCAAAAATGTCAAGTGATAATTTCACATGCAGATAGAAAAACAGCAAATGTGATCCATGTCAGTAGTATCTTAAGTTCAGGTTCCTACATTATTCTGTACAGGGTTGAATCACAATCATTTATTTACTAGGTTTCTAGGATGTTGGCTCCACACACCCCTGACATCTGCACGGCACCAGCAGATCTCTAGTCCCTTAAAAGCAGGGGATTACACCAAGGGACCTCTCCTCCCACACAGCCAGAAGATGGAGATTTCTGCAGATTTACTGAGTACACAGTGTTCTTGTTCTTTTGCTAGACTCACTAATAACTGACCACAGGAAGCTGCAGGGCCATGCCCTCAAAGAAGCTCAGATACAGCTTGTGTTGTTGGTTAGCTGGCGGGAGGTGGGGACATGTTGAAATACAGGGCTTCATTTTCTGCAGGCATCCACGTACACAGCAAGTATTTAGAAGCAGGAAAACTTGGGGAATATGAATGTACAGCTGATTCAAGGTCATTGATCATTATTGTAGGCTATTTGTCTAAAGTGGATTTTGTTTCCCAACATTCCCCTTTCCCTTCCCTCTTGACAAACACTGCGTGAATGAAAGGTAAAGGGAATAAAACATTTAATCAATCATCCAGGGACCAGGGCTAAATTGCTTTCTGTTATACATTTGCTGCCAAATTCACAGAATCAGTTTTGTTTTCAATTATTTGTAATATGCTTTCCCAGAAGAATTTATAATAGGCTGTTTAGGCACTGTTCCCTTTTCTATTAATGACAAAAATACAACTGTTCCTCCTTAGCAAAAAGAAAAGGAGTTAAATTAGGAAAATTGCTATGAATGTTGCTGTTGGGTTTAAGAGATCTGTGGTTTATTTGTTTTCATTTTAAACTGGTTCCAGTGAGAAACAGCAACAATACTTCCTTCTTCCTTCTTGCTGTATGTATTTTGAAAATAAGATGCTAACAATCTCTATTTTGAAATAATTTATAATAATAACACCTACAAAATATTTTTAAAGCATATGTCATGATTATCCATGCTTTTATAGTTAAAATAGCTATAAACTTAGTTCCTTCAAAATAAGGTATGTTGTAAGTCCTACGAATATTCTTTCCTCAGATGCAATGCTTCCCATCTCTCTAATTGCTAAAATCACCTTTTCTCTCTCGTCTGACACTTTCTTGTAGCTCTTCTCTGGGACTCTCGTGTTCTACCACTAGCAGCATCCCTGTCATCTTCTGTATCTTTCAGTTTGTTAAGGTGATAATTGAAGACATACACTTATTATTAGAAGGTTCCATATTAGATAGCTAGCTATGGCAGTCCTTTGAGAAACACAAGGAAGAATCCCTGAACTCCCATTTGTAAGCATCCCAATGGGCAGATTACCTACACAGAAAGATGATGTATAGACATTGTGAACCCAGTCATTTCACTCTGTGATACCACAGGGCCAGACACCACAGCAGTCATACTCCAAAACATACCTTTATGTACACTGAACAGAAGTACATTCATAGAAAGTTGGTTTTGAAAACTCTGAGGCTTATCACTGGTGTTAGTATGCACTGGGGTTTGTTTTATGTTCTTCTGATAATCTGATCAATATTCAGTACCTTTATTAACTTCATTGCTGATATTCTACCTTCTTTTCTGTTTCTAACACTTTCTTCCCTATCGTAAATAAGCTCTTTCACTGATCTATCCCATGGCTTTCCTACCCTCCAGTAATGTACTTTAGCTGAAATAATCCTTTCTCTCAACAGCTACATCTATGCCCCCACTTATCTAAAAATCCTTGACTGGGTCTCCAACGTATGTTAGTTCTTTAAAATGAAATTTAAATTCTCAATTTTAACTAACCATCTTATGTTTAACAGAATCCCTTTCCTTTAATCTGTATATTCTTATTTCCTTCCAGGGGCATATTTAAGAAACATGATGGTAACTACAAAGAGAAAGGGAAACATTCTCTAATGGCATAAACATCATCATCATCAATTTATACAGTCTGTACCAAAATACACATATACCCCCAACAATTCTTTCTTTATCAAGTAAAAATACGAAAATGCACGTAGGTCAACAAACTAGTGAGCAATTTTAAAATAAGCATTCCAAATGAGTGTGGCTCTTTCAAAGTAACTATTTTGGGGTGTTCTAAGCAGAGAGAAAAATATTGCCATTTCTTTAACCATCTTAATATTTCTAGTGTTTTTCATTATTCCTGAAATTTCTCTCTTAGTAATAGGAGGTAGACTATTTCAAAAGCAAATGTTTTGGAGGAAAAGAAAATAGGTCATGAAAATTAAAGGTCAGAATAGAAATAGGAAATTCAAGCTGGAAATAGAGGAAGGTACAGATAGCAAAGCCTGCCCACACACTTCTTTCAAAACCCAGAATTCCAGAGCTCCTTTAAGCTTCAGCATTCCTTAGGAATCAATTACCTGATATTGGGAAATACTAAAGATATGAGAGGTGAACTGGTAACCAAAGATAAATTATTTGAAAAACATTTTCACTCATTATAAAATCAAAGCTTTTTATCTACCAAAGGGGGTCATTCACGATGTCACTGTCACTTATAAAAAAAGACTTAGATTTTAAAGAACTGTGTATAATAATATTCTTGAAGCCTAAATATAATTTATAATTCTGCCTGCTCTTGTTTTCAGTTATTACTAACACTAAAACACAACAGGTTAAATCAATTTCAACACATTATCATTTTAGCCTAAATTCTCATATTTACAAAGTAATGTACCCTATCATTACACATCCTTAAAGGATTATGTTAATAAGTTTTACTTCTCTTTAACTTTGAGGAGCAGAAGAACAATTATGGGTCATCCAAAATGTTTTTCCAGCTTGTGAAATAGATTGAGTTTGTATTTCAATGAACATCTGTTTGAAAAACTGAAAAGTTAATAATGATTTATCCTTTCGATGACATTAAATATCTACATAATAATAAACATTGATGACAAACTACACTTTTCAGTTTCACCCAGATGTTTGGCATTACTTAAGACACCACTTTATTTTGACATAAAAATATGTCTTGAGTTTTGGCGCATTATAGTGGAAAGAAATCTAATATGAATGATGTGGTAGGTGCTTCATTATTTTTGTCAATATGTACAATTCTACTGGCAAGACTTTTAAAATATTAATGAAATTATCCTTAGAAATAAATGTCATAATTGTAAAAAAAAGTGCCATTAAGTGAATTGGGGAAGTCTGTGGGTGTAGCAAGTTTTGACCAAGAGAAACAGATTTTCAATTCTGAATATGTTAAGCTTGAAACATGTATTAGACATTATAGTGAGACTGAATAGATAGTGTACATTATTCTAGAGTTCCACTGAGAAATATTGCTTAAAGACATGAATTTGAGAATTTCCAGCCATTAGACTGCACGAGGTCACCAGGAAGCACCTGAGACTGAAAAGATGGTCAAACTTTTTTACAAGTATGACCAGAAGTTAGAATCAAAAATCTAATTTTATAATTTATGTCATAACATTTTTTCAGAGCATCTCTAAGTGCAGAGTTTATCCTTCAGATCTTATCTCAAGAATGTACTATATAACCAAATTTGATAAACACTTAAATACATGTTGGTATGTAAGATCTGATATGAGACTTGGAATGTCAATGTGGAGGGGCATAAAACATATATGCTAGTTTTTTGCTTTTATTTAACATACAGCAAAGCTTGGGTTTCTCCACACCTTTCCTGGAAAACTGATTCAGTCCTTCTTATGAGCCTGGAGCCCCTTCCCCTGGCATTGTCCATCTAATAGCATTTTAGTTTTTCTAGGAATCAAACAGAATTAACCAATAGCCAGTTGCTTATCACATAAATCACACCAAGTTCTGAGTGCACATTTCCCAAAAGATTATTTTCACATCCTGTAACAAAGAGAATATGTAACACTTGCAATATTCTTGCCAGAAATCTCTATGTTCAAAACCATGTTTGCTCTTTGAGTTTGCCGGTCTCACCTCATCTCTCTGACCTCGAAAGGTTGTAGTGCCCTAGGGCTCAGTATGGGGCTGTTTCTCTTTTCAGTCTCAGGTGCTTCCTGGTGACCTAGTGCAGTCTCATGGCTGGAAATTCTCAAATTCATGTCTTTAAGCAATGTTTCTCAATAGAACTCTAGAATAATATACACTATCCAATCTCACCATAATGTCTAATACATGTTTCAAGCTTAATATATTCAGAATTGAAGTTACATTTCACTTGGTCAAAACTTGCTACACCCACAGGCTTCCCCAATTCACTTAATGGCAACTCAATCCTTCCAGTTGCTCAGGGCAGAAAATGTGGACTCACACTTCACTCAGCCCATTCTCTCACACCTCAAGGAAAATAAATCTATTAGCAAATCCTCCTGGCAGATCCAAACGGTCAGGAAATCCTACTGAATCTACTTATAAAATATATCTTCTATATTTTTAAATGAGACAGTTACCACCTTCACTACTGCCACCATGGTTTAAGCCACTGTGGTTTGTCTCCTGAAATACTGTTAAAGCCTCCTAACTGCTCTCCTGCTTCCCTCCCCCCTCCTATGCTCTGGCATCAACCCAACACAGCTCTTGGGGTCGGGGGACAGGAATGATTGGTAACGTGTTTACGGTTTCTTTGGGGGGCATTGAAAATGTTCTAATATTAAATTGTAATGATGACTGCCCAACTCTGTGAATATATGAAATACAACTACACTGAACATTTTAAATTTTGAAATTTTGTGGCTTGTGAAACATCTCTCAACAAAGGTGTTTTATATCTTAAAAAAAGACTGTGAAGGGTCTGAAATTTTAGATTTTACCCTATTTGCCACATAACAAGTTGGACTGACACGGTCTTATGGGTGTTGGCAGAACACATGCGATTGCTCCAACAGGAAAAAGGACTTTGTTACTCAAAGCACAGGAGGCAGCTTGCACAGCAGCTTATTTGGTGCCTGTCTCTGAGTCTCATTCCCCAGAGAGACACAAGGACCAGCTAACCCCTGACTCCTGTGCTGTGTGACAAATAAGGATCCTTGAGCGTAAGGAACCCAAATCTTCTATTCTGGGCGGTAAGCATGCTTGCCCCCTGCTCTGGAAGGGGACACCATCTATATCATCCAAGACTGTGAGCACGACCATCTTTGCTTCACAGGCAGATACTATTTCTAAATGGCCTTGAAGCAATCGTCTGCAAAAAAGATGATCTGTGCCTCGAGTTTCAAAAGTTATGACCAATTTGCCATGGTTTGTCATCTGAATTTAGTCCTAAACTTTTGGGCCTGGTCTCTTAACCAAAATATAACTCTTCTTTAAAGAAAACACCACAGGAATTAGATAGTTTTAAGTTGCAATTTTAAAATGGGGACTTATACGCCACTTTTGTAATTTAAATGTATCCCATTTAATTCTAAGTGTTAGTGAGGTAGTACTCTATTCCCCATTTTGGCAGTTGAGGAAACAGGGTCAGTGAAGTTAGAGAACTCGCCCAAGTTAAAGAGCAAACAGGTAGTCAGCGAGAGCCCCGCATTCTCGGTGAGGCTGTGTGGGCTGCACTCTGCCACAGACGACCGCTCTGCACAACTCCTGTCTGGCTCAGTCCATCATGATGCGTCACAAATATTCACATATGCACTATTTGGGAAGAGTCAGGTGGTAAACTTCATGATAATCCTGATTCCCCATGTTCTACATAGCCCTATAGAGCCTCCCAAAGTTTCCAAACGTGTGAAGCAAAGAATAGCACGAAGGCATTCTGAATTTTTCACTTTGGGACACACATATTAAGTAAGGCTACGTTTGGATTGTGAGCACATTTACACACTGAAGCTCCCCAGACTGAAATCCAGTTGCCTAGGGGAAACAGAAGTCTGTATCGGTGCTATCGCAGGCAGGAACACTTGACAAATGGAAAAAAAATGGATATAAGATTTTTTTCAAAAACATTACAAATGTTGACATATAAACGTGGTTAGAAAAAATACTTCTGTCAATATTCTGTTAATTGCTTATAAGTTATTGGTTGATATGATGAAAGATTTACATAGGATTAAGCCTAAACTTTTCATAGGGCATTTAGTTACCTACTGAAATAGAGATTAACTGGGTTAGGGGACTTTTAAATTCTGCTTATTGTAACTGTTAAGGAAAGACTAAAACATTTAGTGATGTCTTTGTACATAATTTTGAGGCTTAACCATAATTTTGCAATAAACCATAATAAGTAATAATCACAAATTTTATTTTTTATGCTGATTTAAGAGTGAAGCAGTAAATAAAATAGCTTTCCTTTTTCTCAACTGAAATGATTATCTCAGGGAGGATTTGAGATTTTAGGTAACTCATAAATCTTTAATAGTTTGATGCCTTAGAAAATTGACTCTGGCTAATTTTAATTATAATTTCAAAATATATTATTTACAATTTGCTGCCACCTTAGAATTTCTTTGATCCACTGCCTCTCCCATAATTTTCAGGATATAATCTCCTTACAACTGATTTGTAATGGTATTAGAAGATTAAACCTAGAGCTTCACTAACAGGATGATCTTGTTTTTCTAAAGCATACAGTTTCCCGACTGAGGTGATTTGTTAGCGCCTCCTCCAGGGCTCCCAGCTCTTACTGCAGGTGCCACGAGGCTCCGCCAGTTCTTATGTGTATAATGTGCGAGGAGATCTTGGAACAGCAGACACACCATTAAAAACACATAGAAGGTATGATTAGATATAACTAGAATGGAAAGCTGTTAATCCATAGGGAAGACTCATGCTGAATGAACATACTCAAATTAAGTAAAAGTACATGGTAAACAACAGCATCTAGGGGGTTTGAAATAAAAAATTGGAAGTGTATTTGCAGGAAGTGTATTTGCAGAGGACTCTGAGGTCTTCAAAGAAATAGTAAATGTCTTTTTTATTAAATTGGTAAGTCTCCTAATTAACAGCCTAGCAGACAAACTTCCCAAACCAAAGAAACACAGTGAAGAGGGTGATTCACTTGTTTTTATAAGTGCTCTATAAGCAGTTATTTCTGAAAATAGATCCCAGGCCCACCATGGTTGCAGGACAATGGGGAAGGAGGTCTTCGTCTTGCACTCAGCAGGGGTCTCTAGGCTAACATGCATTCCCACAGGCTATTACCACACTACCCAGTCTGTGCGGTTTCACTTCAGATATTGTTAATCATTTCAACATTTGGAAAGTCTCCTTGAAAAATCCTCCTGAAGGGCCATACTGATTCATGTGGCTTAAAATACCCTCGCAGTTCAAACACTACTATTTGCTTGGGGCGGTTTTTTGGTGAGAAGAATAAAATATAGTTTATTTTTTTAATTATTTGTTGTTCAAGTACAGTTTTCTGCCTTTTATTCCCATCCCAGCCCCCCGCCCCAGCCCTCCAATTTGTTAAAGACAGTAAGGAAGTGGCATGAGAACACACTAGGTACATTGGGATTCTTCTAGAGTGCTCACTTCTACATTTTTCCTGTGTATGTTGCCTTTGTTCACAATCACAGCAAATGCTATAGATGAAAACTGTGAAGACCCTTGAGGATACTAATTTCCTTAAAGATTTCTCAGCTGTATTGGAAGAGACATGCTGGAAAGCCTTAGAAAGATCACTTACCAGAGGATAAATAAACCTTGGAGCAAAACTGCACTGGAGGCAAAAATGAAGTCGTCTGAGAAAGAAAGATCTGACTGCTAAGGCCATAAAAATCACATCTAAAACTCAGGTATTTTATGGTGTACTAATCATAGTATATTTAAGTAAACACTAAAACTATTTTACTTTTCTTGATTTTTGATTCTGATATCCCGTAATATTTTTATTTACCAAACAATTACTCATTTTTAAATCAGAGTGATCTTCATATATCCTGGGAGTCCAAAATTACATGTTCATTAGTCCAATCATGCCAATTTGTCTGCTAGACAATGTTCCACAGAGCCAAGCTTATTTGCTTTTACTCAATTTGACTTTTCTTGTGTAATGATAGATTATTTTAAAAAACCACAAATGGTTACATTATGGATTTCTACTAATTGTATTTAGAAATCCCAAAACACTTAAAATTCAAATTTCAACCCTGGCTGGTGTAGCTCAGTGGACTGAGCATGGGCCTGCGAACCAAAGGGTTGCTGGTTTGATTTCCTGTCAGCACACATGCTTGGGTTGTGGGCCAGGTGATGTTTCTCTCCCTCTCTTTCTCCCTCCCTTCCCTTCTCTCTAAAAAATAAATAAATAAAATCTCTAAAAAACCCTCAATTTTCAGCCTTACCTTATTGTGCCAATGGTACCTGTCTTACATAGAGATTCTTAAAGATTTAGAGAAAGGGAGATAATGAATTTTTGTATATTTAAATAAGTTATTGTAATTTTTTTAAATGCACCAAAATAACCTGGAACAGCCTGTACATTAACTGGATGCATGTCTTTCACCTACGGCAAGAATGTGTGGACACTGTATTTCCAGACTGCTTTAGAACCTGCAAGCGTACACACATGCGTTATTTTATTTGGTATCACAATAAACCTGGAGGGTAGAGAAAACAGAGACCTTAAACCAAATTATTAAGACAATTGGGGATGAAGAAGGCCCATAAAGGCCCCAGAAAAAGGAAACACTAAAAGGCTACAGAGACTAAGAGTGGTAGACTGGGGATAAAACTCTGTTTTTATTTCTTACTTCAAACCCAGTGCACTCTCCATGAGACCATGTCTATAAGGTGAGCACTCTTTTCCAGCCTAAAGCCATGGAACAGGTTAATCCATTCATACAACTACTCTAGGATACATTTCTTACTATCTTCTATCACAATGAAATTGCCTCCATAATCAGATACTTGGCAGGGAGTCACAGTGATGTGTTTTCATGGTTAAGGCAAGCAAATTTTAGTTATTGTTCCCCTTATCTTTATATGTTCCTTCTATATTATATGAAAGAGTTTAAAGTATTCATTCTGCAAAGTCCACATGAAAACCCAAATTCATGGGCAGATTGAGGGTAAGTTCACAACTGTGGCTAAGCACATAACATCGGTCTGAGTTCAAATCCTGGCTCTGTCATTTGTTAGCTAGGTAACAGTTTCCTCATTTGTAAAATGGAAACAATAATAGTGTCCACTTCATGCGGTTATTAAGAAAGTTTGATGACTTAAGAGATACAAAGCACACTACGTGTTGCCTGACAATGCACTCTTGTGTGGCAGCAGGTTAGCTCTCCATTTGGTTAGTAGTACTTTGTGTTAATCACACAGATGGCTACCTAGCAACAAGGAATATTGATGCTTAAGTCCCTGCCAGGTAATTGGATCCTGAGGATTTGCCTGTGCACTTGACATTTGAGAGTGACATCAAGATGGGCACAGCACACATCCATCCCCAGGGCTCCTTCCTGGGTTAAGTCGACTGTCACAGAATGATGAGACTGAATCATATTATTTTAGCTCCTCAAAGACACATATATCATTATTGAGTAAAAATTTCAATTTTCTATCCTTAGCTTTCCTACGTGAAAGAAATAAACAAGGAATATCATCCCCTGTATTAGTTATTCTTGAAAATCTTACACTTTTTGCTATCTGACGTCTTTACATAAGGACTGCATTACAATTTTTCCCAAGAATTCACTGCCAAGAAAATGTTTGTCTTGAAAATTTGGAAGCTCTACTTTGTCAAACAAAGAAACTACATAATTTAACATTTTCCTTTTTTTGCCCCAATTGTCTGGAAATTCTGAATTAAATTAAGAGTTCAACTATAATAACTAACTCATTCCAGATGATCAGTAAATGTGCCGATTTCTTTAATTTTTTTTTGTTCAGTAAAATTTCATTTTTTATTGACTTTTTAAAAAAATTGGGCCCTTCAAAATTTTATTTATTTATAACAGCTTTGTTGAGTTATAATTCACGTACCATATAATTCATCCAAATTATACAATTCAATGGCTTTCACTACATTCACAGAGTTAACTTTTTTTTGTTGTTGTTGTTGTTCAAATACAGTTGTCTCCATTTCTCCCCAACCACCACTCCCCTCACCCCAGCCATCCCTACCTCCCAACCTTGATCCTGCCCCACTTTGGCTTTGTCCTGTGTCCTTTCTACATGTTCCTTGATGACCCTTCCTCCCTTTCTCCCTCTCATTCCCTCCCACCACCACACTGGTTACCTTCAGTTTGTTCTTTATTTCAGTGTCTCTGGTTATATTTTGCTCATTTGTTTGTTTTGTTCATTAAGTTCCACTTATAGGTGAGACCATATGGTATTTGTCTTTTTCTGCCTGGCTTATTTCACTTAGCATAATGCTCTCCAGATCCATTCATGCTGTAGCGAAGGGTAGGAGCTCCTTCTTTCTTTCTGCTGTGTAGAATTCCATTACGTAAATGTACCAGAGTTTCTTGATGGGCACTCATGATAGTGATGGGCACTCATCTGACAGGCACTCGTTTCCTGATGGGCACTTAGGTTGCTTCCAACACTTGGTTATTGTTAATTGTACTGTTGTGAACATTGGATGCACAGGTTCATTTGAACTGGTGTTTCAATATTCCCAGCAGTGGAATCACTGAGTCACAAGGCAGTTCCATTTTTAGTTTTCTGAAGAAATTCCATACTGTTTTCCACAGTGGCTGCACCAGTCTGCATTCCCACCAACAGTGTACTAAGTTTCCCTTTTCTCCACAACCTCCCCAGCATTTGTTTGTGGATTTGTTTATGATGGCCATTCTGACTGGTGTGAGGTGGTATCTCCTTGTGGTTTTAATTTGCATCTCTCTGATGGCTAGTGATGCTGAGCATTCTTTCATGTATCTCTGGGACCTCTGTATGTCCTCCTTGGAGAAGTGTCTGTGCTGGTCCTTTGCCATTTTTTAATTGGGCTGCTTGTCTTTCTGGAGTGGAATTATATGAGTTCTTTATATATTTTGGAGATCAAATCCTTGACCAAGGTGTCATTTGAAAATATATTTTCCCATATAGTTGTTTAATGTTATGATTTTTATGTACTGCATTTGACTGTTTTCTTGGAAGCAATTGGAGGTATTAAAAGGGATATCTTTTTAATGAAAAATAGCAATAAATTCATTTATTTTATCATCTCTTTATTCATTCACTCATCTAGCATTATTAAGCACAAACCTTGCTAAGTATAGGGCAAAGAAGAAAAAAATTAGACAAGCTAAAAACCTCTAATTTCTTAAAACCACCAATTTCTTTAAGATAACAAGAGTACAAGAAAGAATATATTTAAGAAAATTATTGGGTTTTCAGAATCTTGTGTGAAATCCATGTTATTAAAATCATTCTTCTGATACTCTGTTAACTCATAGTCCTTTGAAAAATGTCATTTAATCTGTGAATGTAAAATGAAGCTGCTAATTTTTAACAAAGATACAAAAATGTACAACAAAAATACATAAAAACCCTTTATATTAATTGCTTTGCTTTTACACATATCCCAACAATACACAAGAGATTTAGGAAATACTTCAGAGCTGTGTTCAGAACTTTAGTACATTCATTTGACTAACTCAATATTATAAAATTTCATCTTTGAAGGTAAATAATTTTGGAGGGGGAATGAACAAAAGTCATTTACAGTCCAGACTGGTAAGTCAACAATATTAAAACAATGAACTCCAAGAAATTCCAAAACATTTTGAACAACATTTCATTTGTGATAATGAATTTAGGACTTATTCTTATCAGCACAGTAGTTTGAACTTATAGATACTAACCTAGGGTATGAATTCCAAAGCACTGCTTAAAAATTCAAGTTCCATTGCAAGCACAGTGCATAGCCTGGGCTACAGAAGGCCAGAGAGGAAGCATTCTCTGGTCTCTACAATGTCTTTAGCCAGCTTGATACCTCCCTTCTCCTTCCACTCATGGTGCAAGTTGTTCAAAGACCAAATTGTCACAACTCCCAGAAACTTTGTACAAATCACCAAACTGCTAATTGAACACATGAAAGTCCTACAGGGTCAGAAAAAAAATCTTAGTTGCATTCTGAACACAGAAATAAATGATAACAGCTGCCATACATTGAATCCTCACCTTAAGTTAAGTATTTTATATAAATCATCTCATTTAATACGGCCAGCGTTGAGAGACATGTATTTTTTATACCTCTCCATTTTGAAATAATACTGGACTTCAAAGAGGTGTCCAAGGTTACACAGCTATTGACTGCCAGACCAAGATTCCAAACCAAGCCTGATTTCAAAGGCCCATGCGCTCAGCGACACCACCTGTTACCATTCAAAATGCTTCCTTCTAGACAGACCTCAACTACTAACATGGGAAAAGCTTGTAGGAGAGAAAATAGACTGACAGGACTTTGTATTAAATATGCTTTGTGTTTCCTTAGGAATTTTAGAGGCTGCTACACTCATTTAGCCATGTCTCTCTAAAATGAATAAACAGCAGCTGCGAAAAATACATGTCCTACAGAAGTATTCTACATGCATCAATGTTTTTTTAAAAAAACTTCAATTCCAGATGTTAACATAAAATTATCCAGATGCTACAAAATGATCATCCAGAACACCAGAAGAGAAAGAAAACCAAACTGGAAATTAACTTCAAAAGAGAAATCGAAGTGGAGACACCAATTTAGTTTTGTGCTAAGTTACAGGAGACTAGCTATTTCTCAGCGTTTTAGGAAGTACTCTCTCAAATAATGAAATAGTGCTGCAAAATCAAGTGTTTCCTGACTTGAGTAATTAATGCACTGTCTGAAGGATAATATTCTGAGACCTCTATAGCCTTTTGTTTATATGTTATTTTTGGACTGAAAAAGTATAGATATCTTAGGTACCCCCAAAGATAAGATATACAAAATAATAATATATTTTGCCTGTTAATATTCTTTTTTTTTAAGATTTTATTTATTTATTTCTAGAGAGGGAAGGGAGGGAGAGAGATAGAGAGAGAAACATCAGTGTGCGGTTGCTGGCGTACATGGCCTGCAACCTAGGCATGTGCCCTGACTAGGAATCGAACCTGAGATGCCTGGTTCGCAGCCCGAGCTCAATCCACTGAGCTACACCAGCCAGGGCTTGCCTGTTAATATTCTTATGTGAATGTTTAAATTTGAATCTGGAATGATTGATGACCTTTTTGCCCTTGATTTTCCTGGAAGGTTGGGATAGCTCTAGCACATAAATAAATGACACATGCAAATACTATCGATTTCTAAGGTGTTACCTTCTTGTCACAAATTTAAAAGCTAATTGGTTCATTGACCAGGATAGTGAAACTAGATAAATCTCAGGCATGAGTGATCTGATTTGACTGTTGGCATAGAAGACCTTACACATGTGTGTATATGATGTACACCAAGGAGCGGGGGGCAGGGGGTGGTGCACAAAATGGTAACTCGTGGTCCCCTCCCTCATGGAATTCAACAGCTTTAGCAATGCCCAGCACATAGGAGAGTCTTTCAACTACATAATACTCTATGAAAAGACAATGGGAAAAGATTTTATGTTAAACTATAGAGATAATTTTAAAAGCAAATACAAAAGACTTCTTTCACCTAATCTTCATTCTTATTGTCTTATTTAAAAACAACAAACAAGCAAATGGTATTTGTATTTCTACCTCTATCTCTAGAAACATCCTTTTGTAGTTTTCCTCTAGGAAATCGTAGGAGCTATCATCATATCACTGGAAGCTAACAAAAATTTCATTAAGTTTCTAGTCTTTGGTTGTTCTTTAACCTTGCATTCTTTTAACAGGATGGCTTGTTTACTTCTTCTGCAGCTGTGAGTTCTGGACAGACTCATGGTGACGTTATTTTTCAAAATAATCCCAAATCCTCATTCCAGCACAGAATATCAAAGTCTTGTTTGGTTTGGCATATATTTTATTGATTGCTCTTGACCTATTTTCTGTCTTTCAACGTTGACTTGAACTTCCCTTATGCTTCACAGGTCCCTGCTTTATATCTATCTTATGTAAATATAAAATACATATGAATATCCTATTTGTAGTTATTTGATCTGCTTCCAATTTTGAAGTCTAACTTGCCTGGAGATCCTGTTTATTATTTTAAAACAAATTTGGTGTCATAGGAAGCTCTGACATCAGCTCCTCTTCACATTCTGCCTTGTTTCCTCTTTTGATAAAAGTCTATTTGGCTAAAAAAATCACCTGTGCTATTTTCAGGAAGGAAAGTTAGACACCAATTGTTCAATTTTTCTAGGGACAGGGATAAAATGTCCTGAACCAGCTCTTCTCTTTGCCCTAATGCAGGGCCTCAGTCAGGGCACGGCTGAGCGTGACTCGCATCCTAAACTCCCCTCCCTGGGGTGCCTCTAAGATACCAGTGCACCTTGGAAATTTTAGCAGAGGGGTTCTTTGGGTAAGAAAATGGATATAAACACATTATGTTGCCAGGACACCAGTTGCCACAAATTGGGACATTTTGCTACTGTCCTAATAATTTGGCTTCCTGAGAACATCATGTGTAAATTCTCTGTCCAAGTTTAAATAGTGTCTGTGGTCACAGAGAGGTGTTTTTGAATGTTCGTTCATCTACATTTAACTTAGTCCATGCAAATAGTTTAGCCTCATGGGCAGTAATCGAATGCTTAATGAAACTAACTAGTACAGCAGAGACTGTATGATAGCACTCAAACAACACAATGTAAGTGCTGACAGAACAAGTTGCTTTGCTTTTGGTTTTTCTCTCTACACTTAACTTCTCAATGGAAAGACTGATAAAAACACTAGAAAAAACAAGGGGCTAAAATATTGCAACTCTGGCAATAGGTCCCTCTTGCTAAAGAGGGAACTCTATGTTATGTGAGTCTTGTTGGAAAACATTACGAAACAGAATAAATTTTGTCAGCAAAAGCAAAAACAATGCTTTCTTTCCTGATGCTGATAAGCATTCCTATTATTTTATTTTAACCAGCACTTAACCATAATTATTGTACACAGAAAGAATTCTGCTCCCCTGAAATCTGATTCTGTGACATGTTTCTCCCAGGCTGGTATTTGGAAATTTCTTTCCTAAGGGTAAGCTTAAAATTGAATTTTCTCATTCTAAAACTGTTTTGCAACTCAATACAAACAGCCTCCTTACTCAATTTATTCAGATATTCAGGAGCTGAAGTAATCATGGTGAGTCAAAGCAATTTCAGTGAAGACAACATATCACCCCTCATTCCCTCCCACATTTATTTTCTATGTGGCAGACCATGCAGTTCCCAAGACATTTTCAACTCTCTCTCTCTCTTCTTCCCCACCCCCATCTTCTCTCTCTGCAACCAACACTTTTCTATGCTAAGTATGCCTTTATTACCTTGCCCAAGACTTCAATATGTTTTCCCTGATTTATTTAATCTCTTATCTCCCCCAAATACAGAATGCCCTTTATTCCTACACCTAAGACAATATTTGCCACATATGTGGTGATCAGTATTTGTTAACGGAAAAATATAGCCAAGGTTGAGGACTACTCACTGGCTGTATAAACCAATAAAATATACTCATAGTATCAAATCATTTGGTAGTTGAACTAAGACTGTATCCCAGCTGTATTTCTTATATCCTGTCTTTTTGGTAATGCATTTGCTTAGTAGTGATTAATGTGTGAGTTGCTCTCCTGCAGCTAATTCAACACAAAAGTTTATCTTGTTATAAGACAAATGGTTGCAACACAAAAAATTGTAAGAAGGAAGAGCACAATGTTTTTTATCTGCTGATAAAAAGAACAAATGTAGAGATAAGGAGGGAAAGCAAAATGAAATCATTCCTATAATTTTTTTCTTAAAAAAAAAAAATCAGAGGCTTTTTTTCCTTAACGTAATTTTTAAGAACTTTCACCAATAGTATTTCAATAAGGTAATTCATCCTGAAAATATTAGTGGATAACTCTTGTAAGCTGGATGCCAGGTTTAAAAATATTTGAAATGCTTCTGAGAAGGTGGCTGCTGTCACTTTGGATGCAGTAAACATCTACTCACAATTACGCTGCGCAGATAAAGTGCTGGAATGTGTCTGTACAGAAACATTTACACACACACACGCTTTACATTCTATGGGCCAGAACGACACAGTTCCCAGTCTCATTACTTGTAACCAATATACTCTCAGCTTCCACAGGGGTGCAATGCCTGATTATCTATAAGGAAGGGCTATTTGTTTTTCTCCCCATCACAGAAAACTGGAAACAAATGCAGTATGACTTATTTTTTAGCTTAACATTCACCATATCACTGATACATAAAGAAAAGACCTTCACAAAAATAACTAGTATAAATTATTATACTTATAATTTATTGTTTCAGTGAAGGGACTTGATTTCCCTTTAATAGTTTTTCTAAAATAATGTGTACATGTGAGGTAATGTTTAGAACATTTTATATTTCTACAAATGTTTCTATTCATGCTTTGGCATATATTAATCTAAACCCTAGGTAACTGCATTTTTATTGACTAAAAAGAGTCAAATATTGGCAATTTCACATAGCTCAACCTAATAGTAGGCTTGGCTTTAAGAGGCATTTATCTGTTGAATAAGAAAATAAATAATTCTTATTACTGAATGAAGCTAAAGAACAAATTTACATGAGGGGAATGTAATTTTCTAACTTGTAATCTTGCCAAGGTTGCCATTCTCCTTTGCAAATGGGGATCATAGAATTTTTACTAAGCATGATTAGGATTTAAATTATATGTCTTATATGATTCCCAGGTAGCAGAATGCAGCAAAGTCTTTCATTTTCGTACTGCCAATGAAAATATTTGGCTGCAGGTGGTCTGCCAAAGTGCAAAATAGTACACATACTCAGGCTAGAATGGTGTGCAGCAGATTTTTCTTCAGTTTTCATTTCATAGCAGGTAACCTAGTAAAGCAGCTCCTAACATCATTTTAAGTTTGCTTGTAAAGTATAATCATAACCATTCTACTCCTGGGTTACTTGACTCAAGGACTTTTGATGATAGCTCTAGTGTTTAAAGAGTTTCCCTAAGGATCAGAGGCTTATTTTAATAGCTTCAAGATCCTTTGTTGTATGTTCAAGTATACTTCTGCAATAAAGATACTAAGTACATTATCTTTGTTGGGTGAGACTGATTAACTGACACCCTCAGGATCTCCCCAGCAGAGACGGTGGGTGGCACTTAATTATCCTCACAGCATCACACAGACCTTGTGAGCAATGGTAAATACACATTTAGGATATGTCGGATTGGACCTAAGGGGGTGAGTTTATGAAGGTAAATGGTTATGTGGTTTGCCATTAAGAAGATTTGAACTGGACTTGGGCCAGAGATTAATTTTGAGTATTTACCATTATGTGACCACAGACAAGGCATTTAGCCTCAGCCTGTAAAAGGAGAATGCTAAGAGTTTTGGTTTCAAGCATCTTCAAAATTTTGGTGATGATCAGACAAAAGAAGGTAGGACAACTGATTTGTAACTGATGAAGCATCATACACAAAATGGTTATTGCCAATATCATGGGTAACAATAACAAGTTAGTTTACTAATCCTCTTCATTTCCATCAGATTTGCATCTTAACTGAAAGGCTCAGTCTCTACTTCGGTAATGGGGAAAAATAACAAGGCAACATCAGACCCAGCATGGCCTGCCACTCCATCATGGGGTGTTTGCTCAGGATCTCAGGCTTGATTTTAAAAGTCACAGATGGGTTGCAATAGTCTCAAATGTTTCTTATAAAATCCAATGTGTTTATAGTTCTTTTTCCATCTTTCCATTATACAACAAATACCATTTCTGCTTCCCAATTTTGAAATCTCAGTATGCTTTAGATTTGATACCCTCAAAACTGACAATTTAAAATTCCCAGATCACAGACCTTGAGCATGTAGACTTTCTCTAGAAGTTGCAGTGAGCATAAAAAGTGGAATTTCATTTACCCAGATTTCTTGAGAATCTTCATTGGCATAAGTCAGTGCTTTTGTTCTTGTCCCTACAATATTTACATGGGAGAAAAGCATTTTTGGATGTATAAACTATAGACTCCATGTATTAAATCCTGCATCATCTTTTGCAGGTATCCTCATAGAATAGTGGTTTTAGTATTGACCCAAAGTGGAGTATATAAACATAGCGATCTTCATACAAAAATCAACCAGCTTAAAAAATAAAAACTGAAATAATTCAGGGCAAAATTGACATAATATTGAAGAAATGTCCAAGATACTAACAGACTAGGAAATAAGAGTATAAGAGGCTATCTTTTCTGACAATGAAACAGAGGATGTCAACTTAGTTCAGATGGAATTTTACTTATTTAGATAATTAACAATAATAGTAGCAATTTGAAAAAATAAGCATGAGAAAAATAAAAGATAATTTTTTTTAAGTTTTGATGGAACAAAAATTATAATTACCTGGTCTTTCCCTTAATTATTTTTGATAAACTTAAAATTACTATATCTCTGCCAAATGTAATATTTGATATAATTATCCACAGTTTGAAGAAATAAATCTCTTGAAAATTATTTAAAACCTAGTTTCTATAACCTCTCTTGTAACATGCATAAAATGGGTAACTATTTTAAAAAACATAATTGCCAATTTTAAAGGCTTCAAAAAGATTGCTATATTTGGAAATTTGAAGATTTTATTTTAAAAAGTAATTATGTTATTATTATGGGTCTCAAGTCTAACATAGCATTGTGTTCTTTCTCATAGAAATTTACAAAGAATTAAAGGATTCCTATATTCAGAGGGCTTTTCGTGGGGCATTAAAGTTTGTAGTCAAAAACTAAACCACATATGTGATGCTTGAGGAGTTCTGGAGTTTTAAATGCACTTACACAGCACAACAAGGGTCCTGTTGTTTACTTGTAAGAGGGACCCACTGTTGCAGACTGCATGCATTTATCCCCAGAAATCCATTTATTGAAACCCTAATCGCAATGCAATGGTATTTGGACATGGGACCTTTGATGGGCAGTAAGTTCATGAGGGTGGGGTCTTCATCATGGGATTAGTGCCCTTATAAGAAGAGACACTTTTTTTCTTTTTATTCTTGACACTATTATAGATTTCCTCATTTCCACCCCCTCCACGTGCCTCCAAACAGCCTCCAACCTCCCTTCCCTCTGCCATCACCACACTGATGTCTGTGTCTGTAGGTTATGCATATATGTTCTTTGACTAATTCCTTTACCTTCTTTAGGTTTGATAAAGAGTTTCTTTTTCTGCTTTCTCCACCATTGAGGAAACAGGACCCAACTGTACTGTCACCTTGATCTTGACTTTCTAGCTCCAGAACTGTGAGAAAAAAATGTTTGCTGTTTAAGCCAGTCTATGGTATTTTTGTTACAACAGCTCAAACTGACTATGACGCACACATAGATTCAATGGATTATTTCCTTAAGAGGCTTCTGGTGAGGAAGCTTATCTTATACCTAATTTGTCACTGGCCTACTTACTATGGGGCGCCCTTAGAATACCCACAGACTAGAACACTCGTTCCATAGTTATGCTTGGAAGGAAGTTATATTCAATAGCTAGTGCCATATTATATGCAAATTAAAATTTAAAAACATTTCCTAAAACTCTCTTTAAATAGTTTCTATTAGATCTCCTATGATGTAATTTGTATTAAAATCAAACCAGATATGTGTTTTGAGTATTCTTCTCTGATTAAAACTTGTACTATCTTCCTTATGTGCTTAAAATATTTGTTCAGTATTCAACCAAGTAACAGTTTAGAAGAGTAACTTGTCTTTGGGGCTTAGAGACTAAAAACAAAAAGTGCTTTAAAAGTTATACATATAAACTAATATTATAATCCTGAGAAGAACTGGTCAGTGGGCTTCTGTTGCTGTTAGTTTTTTGGGATTCAACACTGAAAAGAAACTAAGTTTTGGAGAAGCTATTAAAAGAACAGCTGAGTCCTGGCTGGCGTAGCTCAGTGGATTGAGCTCGGGCTGCAAATCAAAGCATCGCAGGTTTGATTCCCAGTCAGGGCACACGCCTGGTTGCAGGCCACAGCCCCCAGCAACTGCACATTGATGTTTCTCTCTCTCTCTCTTTCTCCCTCCCTTCCCTCTCTAAAAATAAATAAATAAAACCTTTAAAAAAATTAAAAAAAAAAAAGAACAGCCGAAAAAAGCTGCTGGTTGTCTAAACTGGGAAATAAAAGAGACCAGGGTCTCTCTTATTTTGGGTTATTCTCATTGTGGTTACTCTTGTTGTGGTCACTACGATCACATCGCCTATCAGTGAAAGCAATAAATAAAAACAATCACATACAAGACACACAGGGTAATATCTAAAGCATACATGTACAAAATAAGCTACAATTGAATGATAAAAAAGTAAAATACCTTAAGCTATAGCTACCATAAAATTGATGAAGTCACAAGAAAAAAATATTTAAGAAGTCAAACAAGATTTAGAAAAATTTGAAGATAAAAAAAATGACAAGTGTATAACATAATTGAAGCCCATCTAATACTATAATCAAAAACTATATCTGTATATCCATACCTGTATCTATCTATCTACCTACATATGACAATATGAAAGAAATACAAATCATTTATCATAACAAAGTTTTTGAAAGAAAAAAATGTGATAAATATAAATGTAGAAAAGGTAAGACTCTTAAAACCAGAAATCAAAAACCATTAGAAAGATAAAATACATGCAAATATATGTTAAGAAAGTTAGAAAGTAAAAATTTTAAAAATCTGTATTATAGAAAGAAATAACTTAACCATCAAAAAGGAAATAATGTAAATGATTTTTTCTTAAAACATTAAAGAGTTAGACCCTGACAAGCCGATCAGAGGCAAGCAGAGCCTACTAAGGAATGCCAACACCTGAGCTTGTGATGCCCAGTGGATTTTCCAGAAACCCCCAAGCACAGCAGAAAGCTGTTGTCCTTGTGTCTTTCTGGTGTTCAGAGGACACACCGGATTCAAACACAGCTGTGGAATGCTGGGCAAGTTATTTGACCTCTCTGCACAACCTTTTCCTCAAGCGTAGAATGAGACAAGTATTAGTACATATGTGTTTGTATTTGTAAGCTCTTGGAGTAGTGCCTGCTATAAAACAGGTGTGCAGGAAGTGCTAGCTATGATTGCTACTATCTCCCTGGCCCCGGGCTAACCCATTTCAGCTCTTGAGACTCTCATCTGTTCCTTCTGGTCCTTTTAACTTCAGCAAGCTTGGGGCTTTTTGCTTTGCTTATTATTTCAGTCCTGTTTGTCCACCCCCATCTCCTCTAGGATTGACCTCACAAAACATGATGGCATGGCTCTGCCATTTTCTGTGCCCCACCCTCAATTCTGATGAAGCCAGTTCAGTCATCCTCAATTGAGGGGTGGGCTTATGCCAATGCTAGCTATTGAACTAGAGAATTTGCTGTCATGTTATATATGTTACAATGACACATTGCCATAAATGACCTAATTTAATCTTCATTATAGTCAAGTGAACTGGCCTGGTCACGTATTAGATACTTTACTCATCTGTCCAAGCCCCATGGTTAATCAGTGGCAGACTATACTTCAATGTCCTACAAGACAGCAAGCTGTACCTCTGTGCGTTCTACACTACTTTGCACTTCTGTACCCAGCTCAACAGAAGCTTACCCTTCTGTGCCATTTTAGCAGATTAGGTAGATCCAATTCCACAACACTGAGATAACCTGGTCTTACCTATTAGTGTTATCTCCTTAAGATTCTATTCTCCTTTGGCTTCTCTGCCCTGCATGATATTTCAGCAATACTGAATTACTGTATTAATTTAATAAGGATTTACTGATACTTCCTAGGAACAACGTTGTTGGAAGAAGTCTATACACTGATCAACAGAAAAGAATAGAATCTTCTTAGTTGATCTTTATTTTATTATAAAGGTGTATTTTTTAAAGATTTTATTCATTTATTTTTAGAGGGGAAGGAAGGGAGAAAGAGAGGGAGAGAAACATTAATGTGTGGTTGCCTCTTGCGTGCTTCCTGCTGGGGACCTGGCCTGAAATGCAGGCATGTGCCCTGATTGGGAATCAAACCAGTGGCCCCTTGCTTCACAGGCTGGTACTCAATCCACTGAGACACAGCAGCCAGGGCTATAAAGGTGTATTTTCAAATACAAATAGCTTAAATGAATCACGGATTTTATGTGTGTATATTCCCAAATATATCCAGTGCTCTGTGCATTTCTACTGGAGTTGACACATTCTGTTTTTTGAAAAATGCCATGTAAACCTCATTGTAATGAGGCACTTTCATGCTGCTGTTCCTGGCACTAACTGGCCCCATGTTGGTCAATGCAAGAATTATTTATAGAGAAAGGGCATCTAAAACCCCAGATAATTATTTCCATCAATCTCTATTCAAAATGGATACAAATTAGTGATACCCTGCTGCTTCTCTGTAAAAGAGCAACTCCAAGGGTAATTGAGAAAGACTAGTCCTCATTTCCATTCCCACATTTTCACATAAACTCACACATGCAATCATGCTATATACCCTTAACAATATTACATTAAAGAAGGATCTCAGAAATATTTCTTAATGTGTTGTGTTTATTTCTTCATTCCCCAGTATTTGCAATTCTAAGGATCACCATAATATGAGGTGACAAAAAAAAAGGAAGAAAAATGTTCTGTATGTATACATAAAATTCTGTCACATAGGAAATCAAAATAATATCAAAGCTCTATGTAAAATTCACAGGAAAAAAAAGGTGTATTTAAGAATTAATGATGGCTTCTCCAGGGAATTTTATATAAGCCTGCCATGTTTCAGAGGCAGAATCAAAGTTGAATCTAAATTCCATTTGAGTGGTAGTCAGGGAGAATAGGAGGGATTGTGGTCAGAAGGAGAGGAAATCATATGTAAATAACTTAAAGGTCTCTGTATAAGGAAATTGAGCAAAATTTACTATGGCAACCATGCATACTTAGTTAGCAGTCTAGTGACAACCCAAAGAAATTATAAGGGAAAATCCCAGGCACAGAAAGGGGAGACTCTCATATAGCAGAAAAAGTATGTATCACAGTTTTAATTCTAGGACCCTGAAAGCAGTGCCACCAAAACAGCCCATCCTTGTTAATATTACTAACATGATTTTCCCCTCTTAGCCACTTCTTCATACTATGGATAACTTAGTTAAAGCTCACAGTTTATTTATTCAACTAAACCCACCCAGAGATTTAGTTCATCAAAGCCAATCATGTTTTTGACAGAAAAATGTTAGTCTCTTTCTTCATTTGAAAGTAGCTGGAATGACTGATACTCTCTCTAAAAACCTGATACGCTGTTCTTCCCCAAAGTTTGGGAAGACTGCAAATATCTGAACAATAAGCTGGGAATGGAGAAATGAAAATCACCAGGAGTACTCTTTAAAATTATACACACAGCTTCCTGGGTCCTTCCCAAATCTACTAAATGTAAAGCCCTGGTCCTAGAAATGTCTATCTTTCAAGTGCTCCCTGTGGATTCTCAGTAAAGCTAAGTTTGGGAAGACCCACTGCTGCAGCGCAGTTCTCAGTGGTGCCCCCAAGTGGCAGTTCTTGTTAGGAGTTCTCAATAGAGTCTGGGCAACTGCTTTCCCCAGAGGCAGCAATTGGGCTGATAGTAGCCCCGGACAGAGTCAGCTCCCTGTAGCACTGATGGAGAGGTATGTCTATGTAGGTGTTCCCACCAAAGCTTTTTTTCTTTGACTGGCCTCAAAGTGATGGAGGCTCCTTGCTGTCAGTTGTTTCACACCCTGTAATTCCTGTTTCGGAGCTCAGCATCATTCTCTACAAGCAAGGCAAAGCGGGGTCCTTACTGAGCCCTCTCTTGGCTATAATGGTACAAAACTGCCTTTCTGAAATGAACCTCTCTGAAGGCTTCAGGTCAAAGCCTCCTTCTGTCCTCAGGCTGGATAACAACATAGTGGTCATACTATTATCCCTGTAAAGTTCTCCATTATCCCTCCTTTGCCAGGCAGGTTCTGAGACTTGATTGTAGCTCAGAGTGAACCTCTCTTTTTCCTTTGAGTGCAAGGCTAGAATGCTGGACCACAAGATTAATCTTTCTGGTGAGTAATTCAACTTAGTTCTCTTATCCCTTTTGAGTTTATTCTTGTGTATGGTGTAAGTTAGTGATCGAGTTTCATTTTTTGCATGTATCTGTCCAATTTTTCCAATATCATATCATTTTACATCTGATAGGGGGTTACTCTCCAAGACATACAATGAACTTATACAACTCAACACCAGGAAGACAAACAACCTAATTTAAAAATGGGCAAAAGACCTGAACAGGTAGTTCTCTAAAGAGGACATACAGATGGCCAAACAACATATGAGAGAATGCTCAAGTCACTAAAAATCAGAGAAACGTGAATTAAAACCACAGTGAGATATCTCTTCACACCTTCCAGAATGATAGCCATCAATAAATTAAGAAACAACAAGTGCTGGAGAGAATGTGGAGAAAAGGGAACCCAGGTGCACTGTTGGTGGGAATGCAGACTGGTGCAGCCACTGTGGAAAACAGTATGGAGTTTCCTCAGAAAAGTTAAAAGTGGAACTGTTTTTTGACCCAGTGATCCCCCTTCAGGGAATATAGCCTAAGAATCTCAGAACTCCAATTTGAAAGAATATATGCACCTCTATGCTCATAGCAGCATTATTTACAAACAGCCCAAGTGCCCATCAATAGATGAGCAGATAAAAAAGCTCGGTACATTTACATAATGGAATATTACATGGCCATACAAAAGAAAGAACTCTTACCTTTTGCAACAGCATCGATGGACCTGGACATTATTATGCTAAGTGAAATAAGCTGGGAAGTGGGTGGGCTGGATTGGGAGTAAAGGGGTGGAAACTGTACTTGAACAATGATTAAAATAAAATTTAATAAAAAGAAAAGAAAGAAGCCAGTCAGAGAAAGACAATATCATATGATCTCAGTTATATGGGGAATCTAATGAACAAAATAAACTGATGAACAAAATAGAGACAGATGCATGGACATGTGGAACAGACTGACAGCTGTCAGATGGGAGGGTGGAGGGCGGAACTAGATGAAAGGTGAAGGGATTAGCCAAAGAACACATATGAGTCACCCATAGACACAGACAACAGTGTGGAGATGGCCAGGCCAAAGGGGGAGTGGAGGCTGGGAGGAGGGGGTGAAGGGGTGGGGAATGGAGATATCCGAAATAATGTCAATAATAAAAATAAAGAAAAAAATAACTGTAAATCTATACTTTTATACCCAATAAGAGAAAGAACTCATAGACAACAGTTCCATGATTGCAAGGGGGAGGGGATGGGTGGAGGTGGCAGAGAGTATGAAGGGATAAATGGTAATGAAAAAATACAATAAAATTTTTAAAAATGAAAAAATTCCTTCAATAATGGAGATGAATTCTGTTACATGCTTAGTTTAATTCATCGGACATACTGGAGATGAATTTGCATACTGGCCTTGATGCTTTTGAGATACTATGAATTGTTTCTGGTTTCCCTGTGTTCTGAGAAGTCATCTTCTAAATGTGACTGTTTTAGCTCACGCGGCAGGAGATTTACTCATCTGTGTACATACTTCTGTTGAAGCATTTATACTATCACCTTGCATTTACTGGTTTATACGTTTCTCTTACGTGGCTGTCACTCCTATGGAAGGTTTTGAACATAGCATGTAACAATTACATGTAAGGGGGTATCCAAAAGTGCATTATTTTAAAGCTAAAAGTTAATGATAGTAAGATTAATTTCACAGTCATTTGTCTGAGAAATATTGGAGACAGACTTCCAAAAATTTTAGAATCATCCCACATGTTTTCAGGGACTAATATAAAGGACACATGGACAAATCAAGTGGGAGGCTGGAAGCAAGGAAGGGAGGTGGGTTTGGAGGTGGTGTGGGGGAGGGGTGGGGAGAAAATACAGACAACTGTAATTGAACAACAATAAAATAATTTAAATTAAAAAAACATAAAATAAAAATATCTAATGTAGAAAAAAAAAGCAAAGAGCCTATGCACTCTAATGTTCATAGAAGCACAATTTACAATAGCCAAGTGTCAGAAGCAACCCAAGTACCGATCAATAAATGAGTGGATCAAAAAACTATGGTACATTTACACAATGGAATTCTATGTAGCAGAAAGGAAAAGGAGTTCCTACCCTTTACAAAGCTTGGGTAGATATGGGCAGCATTATGCTAAGTGAAATAAGCCAGGTGGTGAAAAACAAAGACCATATGATTTCACCTGTAAGTGGAACCTAATCAACAAAACAAAGAAGTAAAAAAACTATAACCAGAGACATTGAAATAAAGAACAAACTGACAGTAACCAGAGGGGAGGGAGGAGGGGATAATGGGGGGAAAAGGGGAAAGGTCAAAAGGAAAGAAAAAAGAATCATCCCACATGTTATATTTTAAGCAATATCCAAAATTATATTACTTTAGAAGGAAAGATAACATAGGGCAATTTATGTATTAAACTAATTCGTGTATTAAAAGAATTCAGTCTCAGAGAGATTACATAGCCTGCACAAGATCCCACAAAGGCTAGAGCCAGGGCCAGACCCCAGTCTTCTGATTTTAGGGACGTTCTTCTCTATCGTGGTATCTCAGAATTAAGGCTCTTGCTACTTATACTAGATTCAACATCTCTACTTTTCCTCTAAAACAGTTTTGAGTTTAGCAATTACCAACTATTTCCAATCAACTTCCAATCTTCACTAAAGTATGAAAGAAACGTGGACTTGCGAATCAAGGGAACCGGACACTCGGCTCAGCGTTGTTACCAGCTCACTGGGTATCTGGGCGAGCACCACCTACCTTCGCTGGACCCGCTTATTTCACAAAGTAACATGTTTTACAGTGTCAGTCACATAGAATGAGGCAGATAGCCCGGGAGAGGTCAGAATTTAATTCTCACTTCTAAATACTGTCATTCTACTTCAAGTATTTTCAGTTACTTTCTGTTTGTAATCTCATTTACCTTCCTATGAGAAAAAATCAGACGTAAAAACATGTCACAGAAAAAGCTGAATAAGTTATTCTTAAAAGTCACTGTTAATGAATATTTTTGGTGAATGTGAAAGAGTGAAAACAATATAGCTGGTTAAATAAACAGACGGCACGTCTGTTTCTTCCGTGTTGACAGACTGCTGTGGTCTAAAAGGGTGTAGGACTACCATCAACGTAGAAGCAATGATTTGATGATATGCATGTCATTTGTATATTACATATCTATCTTATATTACTTTATATTATTCAACCAACTTCTGAATTGGACCTTTTTAAGGTCAAGGGGAGCTTTAGAAATATTATATAATTATTGGTCCTGAGTAAACACTAGATCCAGAGGTAAAGTAATAAAAATTCAACTCAAATATATTCTCTCTGCACTTCGTCCCTACTCCCTTCCCCTTGGGCCAATCTGGCTGGGACCGGGTGTCCCCCGGCATGGCACAGGCCAAGCAGCCGTTTGGTGCGCTGCGTCTGACTCCCTGTCATTGGGCAGATTGAGGTCTCTGCTGAGAGCATCATTTGGAATTTTTTCCCCAAAAGTGATATTTTTGAACATGCAATTTGAAATATAGTGATGCACTGATATACGTTCATAGAATAATAGTGTCAAAAGAGTGTGATAGATTTATGTCAAAAATCTAAATTTCTCCCAGAAGTGTTTAAGGAGATAACCTTAGATTGGCTGAGCTGGGCACAATGGAATATGAGTATGGGCTTTCTGAAGATGTGAATATAAAAATGATGGTAGCCTCAGGTATATAGATCACTGAGAAGAGAATATCAGATACGAATATAAACAGAGACGTGATATAAACGTGCATAAGCAGGCAGGACAAAAGGAGCGGAGACACATACACTGAGGAAGAGGGATTCGGGAAATATAACCAGACAGCAAGGGAGTCACTGAGCTAAGGTTTGGGTATTTGAAAGAAATTAATAATAATAATAAAAACTACACCATAGTTATTATTTCAGCAAAAACAACACAAATTGTTAATGCTTACAGAGCTCTTAGTACATATGTCAGCCCTGCTCTAATGCTTTAAATATAATAATCCATTTATTCTTCTGACACATTACATGAAGTAAGAACTAGTATTATTGTTTCTCATTTATAGGAGGCAAAACTGTGGCACAAGAGTGGCTCAAAATAAAGCAGCTGGGAACAGGGAAAACCATGGTTTCAATTTTGTCTTAAAGCCTGTGAATGAATCTAAAAATCTTAACCCCAAGATAAAAGATGCTACAGAGAAGTAGAACACTTTTGAATTAAGCATACATTCAACATGTAATGAGCGCAGCCTGACCATCCCTGGTGGTCTAGTGGTTAGGATTCGGCGCACAGCCTGACCAAAGTAAAGATGCTCCATATATGGTGACAGCAAAAAATTGAATTCCCTTTTATTTAGGTCCTTGGTGAAATTTTTATGTCTTTCCAAATTCACTGTTTTGTCCCCACTTTCAGACCAGAGTACACACAGAACAAAGACTTCCTTTAGGGTCTCAGTCCTTCTCCAATCATTAGCCGTCCTCCTTGCCAGAAAAGTCTCTTTATGTGTGAAATTAATCATTGACTTCCCAACTTAAGCCCATTTCCTCTTCGATGATCTCTATTGGAGATGGGAGACATACTAGATGAAGGCAGTGAAAATGATAATCACCTTGGGTTTTTCCTTTTTATTTAATAACTCATTTTAATGTACTTCTGTGAAATCCTACTTTAAAATCTCCTGGACATCAATTACTATACATTCAAGTCTTTCTGGCAAGCCTGTTTGGCCATCTTAAATGTACTTACAGTGAGTTTTTTCATCTTACCTCTCCATTCTCTAAAGGGTGTATCTTGGAATAAAACGAGGTGCAGATGACCTCGTCGTCTTTAGCATATGATGGTGGTCCAGTGCGGGGGTAAATATTGTAGAGGGTTAGGCACTCGGTGTCCGTCACAGCGTGATACTGCCAGGGCTTGTATTCAACGTCATCCAGTGAGCGTTCCAGGATCCAGTTTCCAGGCCGAGGAGAGTTAGCTGCTTTCACAATCACATACGCAATCTGGAACACCTGGGTAAGAGGGACAACAACGATGCGTAACTTTGAATCCCAAGGCATTCTCATTATTTTATATCAAATATAAGACTTAATGCTACACTGGATATTATTTCAGATTTTATTCCATAACCCTTTATGTTCTCTGAGATGATTTTACTGTTATGCGTTCATATTTAATAACTTTTGCAAAGATGGGATGTTTCATCTTGACAGCTATGTCTCGGAAAGAAATAGGTAAAGATTGGATTTTAGCTCTCTAACAACTCATTGACACCATTTCACCCAATTTTTAAAGTTCCATTATAGTTATGATCACCTAAAGCATTCATTACATACCAATTTACTCATCCTGCTATGCTAGAGAGTACAAAGTATGAGTAAGAAATTCCATGTGTGAACAATAGAGCTTGAGAGTTTAGAAGATATGCTTACTTATATTACCTAATCTTCTGCTAAGTGCCACTTAGATGGAGTTAGTGTGATGCAGCAAAACCAACACAGAACTTTGGAGGCACAGTCCTGTATGCAAATTGTGGTTTTAGCATTTATGGGACCTTGGGACCTTATGGGATTGTTTTGCTTTTCTAACTCTTAGCTTCCTTACCTGCAAATTAGGGTCAATAATAAGTATACAACTGAGAGGGAATTTGGACTAAATGAGATAATGTGTGCAAAGTGCCTGGCAAAGGACTTGGTGGTAAATAATAAATGTCACTCCCTCTAAATTCCCAAAGAGAAGATAATGGAGAAGAAATTCTAGTAGAACTGACAACTGATGCAAACTGAAACATATTAAATGAAGGATATCTGTACCTTCTGTACAATAGATAAGTGTGTAAAAATAAAGGGGAGGGATAGAGAAAGGCATCAGAGTGACAACAGTGGGAAATGTGGCACTCCATTTTCAAATCGACATAAAATTTGAAGATGAAAAAAAATATCGGGATGTGTTGTGATAGTGCATATGTGTGGCTTCACCAACACAGTCTGAAAGTCAAAAAATAGTGTACAAATATTAATATTTATCTGCAATGCTTTGGGTGGAAAGATACATACAAACTAATTTAACTTACAGTCCCACTATCTGTGGGATGGTTATGTATTGCAATAATGAGACATAAAAATATACTTGTGACAAAGCAACATGACACGTTTATGCTCTGAGATGTGGGGGAGCTTAACAGTGCTGAGCTCTGGCTGAGCGCAGTCACTGGAAGGGTACACCAGGAGGGCAGACCCAGTAAACGATGTCATTAAGGGGTCTGTTGGGCCATAAAGGAAATCCTGAAAGAGATGTTCTAGAAACAAACTTTATCCATTTCATAATTTTGGCATGAGACTTTAATGAAGACATAAATGGTATTTGTGGTGAACTTTAAGAGACTCAATTTAGAAATATGAAACGTTGATACAGAAGGGGCAACACATGTGACTTTGATGCAGGTCCTTTGAAATGGTCTGAGGTCTTTTGAGATCTTTACTAGAAGGCCGGCACACTTATACGCCATTAGGGAAAAACCACGAGCCATCAAGTGATTGAAAGTAAGGCTAAAAGTTGCTTTTTAGGAACAGCTGTGGAAAAATTGTGGTTAACATACTGAAATACTTTTGTGCTTGTTGGTGAACTGCCGTGGCTCAAGACTCCCAAATGTCTTCCCTCCCCTGAGACCATCTGGTTAACCACAGCAGAGCGAAGAAAAGCCAAGACATCTATTCCAATTGGTCTGGACCTTGCTCTGTTTTGCTGAATATCACTTTGTGTGGGAAACACCATGTATCTGTATACAAGGTATACAGATAAGTTAGTTGCAGACAGGCACACATACCTATGTTTGTGCATATAAGTATTTAAATCCACTTAGACCTTTTGAGCAAAGATATACATGGCATATTAAGTTTGTTACCTATAGGGTTTTAGAATAAGGAATCAAAGAGAGAAGGAGAAGAGCTTTTACTTTTCATTGTATATCGTGCTATATTCATTTATTAACATAAATGTCTTAGTTCTTAAAAGTTTCTTTTAAAATACAGGAAAAATGAAAGCAAATGAGTATCAAGAAAAGGATAAAAAGAGGAGTAACATGGAAAATAATCTGTCAACCACTGTCCAATATATTTGCTATTTCTTCATTTTTAAGGTGTTATTCATGAGGAATTACTTTTGGCACTCCATATTGTACAACTCACTCACCTGACATTTTTATAAAGAAATTCACTGAAGAATAAACCTATTGATTAATCTGACAGAACACAGAGAGGCAATTGTCTCTATTATGAATATAAAACACCCTGGTCCTAATTTCTAGTAATCCTAAAGTATTCATGACAAGGTTATTAAAATGATAAAGAGTACAAATAACTAAATTCTGAGCTCCTGAAGGTCAGAAATGCTATAATCCCTATTATAATTCATTTGAAATTGTGGGCATTCGATATTTATTAGAGTAGTTGAATAACCAAAATCACTGTAATATGCTTCCTTGTAACTTCTATTTGCATAACACTGTTTATTTTCTTCTGTTTGTCTGAGTTTGACTCCCTTTCAACACTAGTCTATTTTGTCACTTGTAGGAACTAAGACATATATAGTGTTCATCCTACTATGTTTCTGTGAGCTCAGAATATTATTTAAACTCTTTTGTTGTCTGTTTTCCAATGTTTCATTTACAAAGTTGAAACCATGAAAGAGATACAGAGATAATGAATACAAAACACAGCATGTTCTCTGGAAAAAAGAATCTATAAATATTTCAAATTAGCATCCTTCCTTCTAGAAAAAAAAATTTGCAGACATAAAAAAAAAGAAAACAAAAAGAGAAATAGCAAAGCACAATTAGAGAGCACACGTATCCAATAAGAAAAATATAGGTACACTAAAGATATAGCTAAAGAATATTGTTCAGAAAGCAGCTCAACAAGCAAATACGAGAAGAGGCCAAATTCTCTTGGAGCTACAATGTGGATATATGACTTAGGGGTTTCTGTGTTGGCTCTGGAATAATAGATGAAGTCCATGAAATAAAGTTATGGCAAAAACCCCACGGACTCTTCTTATAATTCAACATAATGGTCAGCATTAACTGACAAGGAGAAGCAGTCATTACCTTAGAGAATATTAGAAAAGCCCCTTTTCAAAACAATATCGCTCTTTCATTTATTTTCTATGGATTCTTTCACATTCCATGCAAAGTTAATTAAATTAGTTGGCACATAGTATTTTGAATAAACTTTAAAAATGTGGTAGACAGCATTATTGAAAATCACAATGAACAGAAGTATTCTTTGAAGGTGAAGTCAGAGAATAGCTGTGAACAGTTTTACAGTGGTTTTCTTAGTACTCCAATTTTAATGAGCCTAATGGAATAATTCTCTTCATGTACCTACACTGCTTTCATTAACTATGCCTTCTTTTTTTCAGCATAAAGGCTCTTCAAAATCAGGAGTTATAAAACCTAATTTCCAGATGATTAAAACTCTAATTTGTATAGTGGGCAATAGGAAAGCAAACACCTCGTTATGAGGAGTACAGAAATACTATGATGGCTAGGTTTGATGAGCCTTAGGTGTCAATACATAATCTCCAAATTTTCCTGCGTTGGAAGGCACTTCTTTACAACTCTGGTACATGAATAAAAAAAATCCAAAATAATTTTTGAAATGCTACCAAATATTGGACCTTTTATACATAACAAAGTGAATTTTCTATTTCATATTCCATTTGTATGTCACATAACAAAATGTCATGTAATTACTTCACTGATGCAGAACTGAATTAGGTGTTCCTGCTATCCTAAGCAATGTCTTAAGACTTAATCTCTTTTAGGGTGGAATTGGAGAATAGAGTCTTTCTAAGAAATCTTTCAGTCCCAAAGTAGCAAGAAACATATAATGACCATCATATACAGTGATGCTTTCCAGTCTTTTCTATATCATGGTGACATACAATATTGGTACAGCCCTGGGATAAGAAGAGGAGATATCACAGACTAAAGTGAGCATCCTAGAGGTTTTGATCAGTCTGGATGCTATCCAGGGGCTGAATATCTTAGCTCACCAATAAACAATTGGTTCTGACATCTGGAACCAATTTCTAGCCCACGCATTTCTGGGTCTGGATTTTTTAAAAAAATATTCTCTGCTGTGACTCTAAGGAACCCACTTTATCCTCATTTCTGTGTCCTTAGAAGAATCACAGATCTAGAAAATGCTACCAAACAATATGTGTTTTAGAGATTTCACTGAGGCTTTTGAGTCACGGGCACGTAATTAAGAGAGTCAGGCCAAAGTGTGGCTCCTTAATCATGTAACAAAGCCACTGGACCTGTTTCCTCTAGGCTGGTCCCCAAGAAAGCCAAGAAAATATTAATGAAGGTCATTCCCTATGGAAGATGACACTTCATCTTTCTCATAAGGCTTGAATTATCTCTTCTATTTCTTCTTTCCTAATCTCTCAAGAGAACAATATGTTGCTATTGAATCTCCTCGCTGTTGAGTTTTGCCTTGTTCCCCCATGAGGCTAGCGGCTGTGAATTTTCTACAGCAAGTCCACATAACAAAACTTCTTAATTTTGAAAGAGGCTTTGCAATATTTTCACACCCACTCTTGCCCATAATTTGAACTCTAACATTTCCATGTGCTGTGATGCCGTCTCTAACATATTTTGAAAACTCATCTCCATTATTAGCTTAAATAGTTTGCTTGTCAAATTCTCACATTTATTCATATAGTGACATTGTTTTTCAGAAAGTAATGAGTTATATAATATCAGAACCAGACAGGATCCTAGAAATCGTGAGTTTTCAAGCTTAGTACCGATTGGGATAATCTGGGAAGCTTTATGGAAATGTGAACATGTCTCTGTGTTTGAGTTGATGGATGCAACTCGTATTATCTGCTCTTTCACCTGAGACTTGAAAAGAGAAAATATGAAGAAGTCAAATGGAAACCAGTAACAACAAAGAAAAGAGGATGGGAAGAATTCAGTCTTTTTGCAGAACATCCATGGGCATTGGCTAAGGGAGAGCAGAGGTCATGGCCTAAAGCACACAAAGTAGCTGTCGCCGGGCCAGGGTGGGGTTGGGCGACATCCGGTAGAACCTCAGAGTAGCGGGTCTGACAGAAGCAAGGGTGAGTAATGGGGCCCAATGCAGGGAATTCATTGAAAGCCCAGAACAAGAGAGGATTCATTCAAAGACCCGTCCCCACCAAACTACATGTCACCAAGTTCTTATTCCCCAGCAAACCTTTCTGAGAAATTGCAAAAAATGACTGGCTCATAATAATAATCTTAAAAATTATTTGAAGAGATCATTATACAGATTTGGACAGGACTGTTACTGGACCTGATTTTAAGTCAAGCTCCAAAATAACAAGTATTTAAATAATAATCTAAACTTCAAAAATTGACTTGGAAATATATCAAATTATTACTTCCTGGATATGTTTTATGGCTCCTTGTAAGTTTACACTTACTTCAAAAAACAGAATAATGTCATGGGAAATCCCAAAAGACAGTTTCTTGGCCCACCTGTACTTTCTTCCAGACAAGTTCATTTACAATAATTATAGATACTGAAAAAACTTGTATTTGTCATCCAGGTAGAATGGGCAGTCCACTTATTCCCTCCACCCCTCCCCAAGTGTGTACTACTATTGTTGAGTGTGAACTTAATGAGTGGCAGGTAAGCAAATGAGATATTTCACCTCAGGGTAAGGGGTTCTCATATTGTCAGAGGAACAGGAAAACTCTGCCCTCATTTAAAACAGACTTTTTTTATACCCATGTTAAATTCATGTAAAATGTATACATTTGATAATTAATTACTCTACCACTCCAGAATTTCTAAGAAACAATAATCTAACTGGATGACTAATGATAATTCTTTGAAGATAAAGTGTTCAATTATTTGGTGAAATTGTTTTTTTAAAAGGGTTTTAATCATTGCTTAACTACTCATGGGAAAGTGTTTGAAGAATTTCTCTACCTCACTCTGCAAGAAAGAAAATTTCAACTTCTAGTTCTGAAAAATATTACTTTGCAGCTCTTTTAAGTTAATATATAGATGTAAAGCAGTTACCTTTTTTATTAAAAATATTAGATTTTTTTGTTTCCCTAGAGCTAGACAAGTTGATTGTAAAGTGGGTTTGGAAGAATTAGCAAGCAAGAATAGCCAAGGAAACCTGAGATGGAAGAAAAACAAATGGAGGGTTATACTGTTAATTTTTTTTTAAAAAGCAACATGAAGAAAATTGCGATTCTATAGGATGTTACTGTTTCCAGTGAAGTGGACTCCCAAGTGATGGATCTGTGGCCACTGACATCTCCAAAAGAGAGACACCTGGGTATCTTCTGCGTCACAGCAGCCACACTGCACCATTTATAAAGTACTCCCGACAAAAAAGTGAGCCTGAATTGGAGCAAGTCTCTGAAATTCAGCTATCATTTGCACAAAACACAGTAGCAGAGGAGCAAATAAACAGCAACACAAGGATACAGTTAGCAAAATCTAGAATGTAGACCTTCTATTGGACAAACAATATGGTTTCTTAAAAAAAAATAAGTTGCAAAGAAATAAAATATAATGAGATTATAGATTAAGAGAGATTCAAGACCTGCGTCAAACAAATGCAGTATATGACTTGAGGTGCAACCTGATTCAATCAACCTTTTAAAAATTTGGAGGCAAATGTGATGAATTTGAATTTGAATACTTTCTGGATATTTGGTCATACTAAAGAAGTTGTAGTGATAGCATTTGATTTTTTAAGTGCGACAATTGTTTTATCTACAAAAGAGACTTATCTTTCAGAGATAAATACTGAAATATTTATAGAGAAAGTGGTATATATGGAATTCGTTTCCATATAATCTGGGTGTGGGGTAGGGTATAGGTAAGTGTAGAATCAATACAAAAAGGTCATGAGTTAATTCTTAGAGGTATGTGTTGGGTACATCTCGATCGGTAGTATTCTCTACACTTTTGCGTATGATGTGAAATTTCATAATCAGAATAAAAGGATTACTAATACATCTGATTTAAATAAACAAATAAATCTCTTTCATGTAATGATTTTACCACTACGGGTAATTTAGTGCTTGCTATTAAAAAAACATTTAATGCATTTTCTTTATTATCTTGATAAATGAGTACCTCTGCTTAATTCTGTGACCATACTGATTTCTGAGCTGAAGAAACATATATTATTTTTCTTTTTAGATTTTATTTACTTATTGTTAGAAGGGTGGGAGAAAGAAAGGGAGAGAAACATCAATGTGTGGTTGCCTCTCACATACCCACTACTGGGTACCTAGCCTGCAACCCAGGCATGTGCCCTGACTGGGAATAGAACTGGCAACCCTTTGATTCACAGGCCAGCACTAAATCCTGTGCCACTGAGCCACACCAGCCAGGGCTAAAGACATACATCTTAATAATTCTTTTAAATTAACTGTTAAATCTAAAGGGCATTTCTGGCCCAGAAAGCATCACAATTTTGGTCCAATCTTAAGACAACTAGTAATACAAGTGAATAGAACCCAAATTGGAATGAATAAGGTCCTCCCTTACCAATGTTTTTAGTACGCCATGCTACATTAAGTGGCTACCTTTTCTGACAACGTTAGTGGCAGGTAACACGCAGGCATGTGTTTTCCTTCTCTTTAGCACTGCCCTTCACATCAGTCCTCTCCTCACCTATTTCTTTCTCATTTGAAACAATCTATGGTTTCAAAAGACTGACCTGCCTCCTGTGAACCAGCCATTGGCACAGCATGGCTTTTACACCAGCTACTGATAAAAGAGCAGGTAGTCTGAGTCCCCCATAGAACATGACAGTCCTTTCAATGAAGCCATCACAGAGCACAATATTGGTGTGAATCACAGACAATCAGAAATGTGACAGTTTAAAGCTTGCCTTCTAAAATTTATTCACCCTGGAGAAATACCTGGCTTTGCCTTTGTTTTTGTGCTTCTATAGTTACCAGGGTAAGAACCTACACGCTCTCCAATTTATGACATTGCCGACATGAATGAATCACTCTAGTTCAAAGCATTTGGGGAATAATAGCAAAGATTTGTAGTGATGAGAAGAGCTAGATATATAATGTTAACAGTGTAGAATCGCAAATCAAAGACAGAATGAAACTTTCTGATCTTGGTTCATGAATTCTTTCAACAGATCAGAGTCACTTAACATTTATTCAGTTTTAGCTATTACAAATGAAATAGCTATTTTCATGCTTATACATTGCCCCACTTTTGTGTCCTTCTCTAGGGACGTTTTTCAAGACTAGCCTGTACTGACTGTTGTTTATTACTTTGCCACCCCCGTAGCCCACACACTACCCACCACCCCACTTTAATCACTTCTGGAAGAGTTACAAGCAACCTGGTTGGAAAATTTATATTTTTTCTCTCCATTTTCATCTTCTTTGAAGTCTCTATAGCCTTTGGCTATGCTGCTCTCCCCTTTTCTGAAACTTCCTTTATCTTTAGAAACTGGTATTTATTTATAATTCAGGGATTTTTTTTAAAAAAGAAAAACATGTTTTCCTAATACAGCTTTTGCCTAGAATGGAAAGCAAGCAATGGCCAAGGAGGGCATGAAAGCAGAAGGAATATTCAGAAAACCGCACTATCAGAATTTCTCCCCAAGTCCTGTGTGGGTGCTTCTGCTCTGGCTCTTCATAAACTTGAGTTTCCTTAACCAAGGTCTGTCCAATGTTTTATTTCTTAATAATCTTTTCTGTAGGCAAAGTAGCATTTTATTTAGTGCCTAGTTTTAGCCAGGTGCTTCAGCATTCAGAGGTTTGTTTCTGCTAACAAGAACTCTGTGAGATATGTAGGAACTGATCAGAAAATTGAAATGACAGAGGGTAGGCATGGCAGAAAGAATAATGGTCCCTCACAGAGAAAGATTATATCTTAATCCTAGGAACCTTGGACTGCAGATATGATTTAGTTAAAGACCTTGAGATGATAAAATAATCCTGGATAACGTTAGTGGCCCCAGTGTAAACACAAATGTCCTTAAACATAGAAGAGGAAAGCAAAAGAGAAGGTCAGAGTGACGGAACATGATAAACACTCAATTCATTTGTGACTCTGAAGATGGAGGAAGAGGCTGTGAGCCAAGGGGGGCAGGCAGCCTGTAGAAGCTGGAAAAATCAAGGGAATGGATTCCAGAACCTCCAGAGGTAACACAACCTGCCCACACCTAAATTTTAGCCCAGTAAGGCTCACGTCAGACTTCTAACCTATTAAACTGTAAGGTACGTCTGCATTGTTTTAAGCCACTAAGTTTGTGGTAATCTGTTATGGCCACAATGGAAAATTAATACACTAGATAACTTGTTCCAATTCACATGACCAGTAAATTAGAGAGCAAGCTTATAGATCCAGTTTTGTCTAATTTTGCTTTTTTAAATAATAACTTTCATGTCTATGAATATTTCAACAAACTTCTTTACACAGATATTTCCCACATCTTCATTTCTAACCTAATGACATTCTTACATCCTATTTTAGATTTCGAACTAACAACTGAACATATTTCATGACAATTTAATTTAGCCTTTTTAAGGAGCAGTTTTGGCCATATTACCACCAAATTGCCTAAGTTATAAGTTGCTAGCAGTAGAAACTATAAAATAATCTATAATTGCCTTCAAATATGTTACACAATAGATGCTAAATTATTTTTTTAAATTCACTTGAATAGGTGATCAAAGAGACAATGCCAACTCTGAATGATTTAAGAAACCTCAAGGTAGTTTCTATGCATGTTATGTGCCCCAGAGTGTCAGCTCTCACTCCTAGCAATTCTGTGAATGAGAGATGTTCACAATGTCCTGTCCTCAACAGCCCTGATCAGCTCCTGTAGACTCATGCCTATGGCTACTTTTACAGAGTCAATCTATTTCCATAAGGCGATTTCTACAAGTACCTAAAGGGGAACTTACCTAACTACCTCATATCATTAATAAGTATAGCTCATGGGTGTCAAACTCATTTTCACCTGGTGGGCACATCAGCCTAGCAGTTGCCTTCAAAGGGCTGGATGTAATTTCAACTCCTTAACTGTTAAGGAGTAGTTACATTTATACAGTCTTAAAATTATTTCGGCCCCGGTGAAAATGAGTTTGACACCCCTGGTATAGATGACATATACATCATCGTAGACAGAGGGGAAATTCTACCAAGACAACAATTTTAAATATGTCTAAATCACACATTCTCCCTCTGAAATAAAAATCTGCACAAGATAGCATTATGCCAAAGTTTGTCAAGCTGGACTTTATGCCAGATTTTAAAGAGGTGACCTCACTTGCCAGTGAAGTGTGAGGAGTGTAAATGAAATAAAATGAGAAAGCTTCAGAACCTGATGTCATTCTGGTTACAGTTTAAAAATAAAAATAGCACATAACACTCATATAACTATGTAAACATTTTCTAAGAATTGAGTGCCAAAAAGTTATGATGCATATTTTTGAAAGGCTACCATTTTAAGAGGAACATATAATAAAGTTCTTGCAACAACCACTCTGCAAACTCTTCCCTCTTGGTAATCTGCCTAGATTTCTCCTGATTCTTTTTGCCACAAACCCACCAAATCATAATATAACTTTGGTCAAACCAAGGACAATTTATGAGGTACCAAGAACTAGTTTTCTGAAGCTGCAAAAGGATCCACAGCACACAGAGAACATTTTGAGAGTTCCTCTGTTTCCTCTATGTGGCCTTCATGGATACGCGCCCTGTTTACAAGTCTGACTGCTCCTGAACTTTCCAAAGCTCTTCACGTAGTACTGATTGGCTGCACCTGAAAAAATTGTGTTTTTTTTTAAACCCTCACACTAAAGAAAATCAAGGCTAATCAAACAAGGACTCGGGCTGCAAGAGAGGAAAATTTAACTTTAAAAGTTACATCGGACAACTGTATAATATTGAAATTCTCCCTATTAGATGGGTTATGGACATCACAACAAGTCATTGTTAGAATTATCTGGAAAAAGAGCCGATGCAGTGGGACAGTTTCTGCAGTGCTAAGTGCCCTGAGGTGAGCATTCTATCGGACTTTGACTTAATTAGTTTACACAAAATTCTTTACTGGAAAAACCCTACACACCTTTCCACTTAAAGGATGACAATATGTTGTTGTCACTGAATTCTGATTCTGAAATCACTATCCAGTAGAACATTTAATCACAATATCCAGACACAAGGCTAAAAGGACAATATATCCTTAGGAAATAGATGTAGTATTTTACCAATATGGTATCAAGCTCTATTTCCTCTGTGATACTCAAGGCATAAAACATAATAATCCATAAAAGTTTGATTGACTACAATTACTCAACATCAAGTGGTAATGCTGCGAGATCATCAATAGTAAAATCTGACACTCTAAATTGAATCCATGTAAACAACAGAGAATTGATGGCAGGAAAACACCCACGCCATTCGACCACAAGCAATGTGGAGGGATGATTGTAAACAGAAACACCATAAACAACACTCTAATGAAGGGCTTCATTAGAAAGTCAAGATCCTGTTCAATCTAAATAGTGGATTGTTGCTAAAGAACCATAGCCACTGGCAAAGCATTAGAAAAGTTATGAAAGATAGACATTCAACTTTTTCTTATTCCCAGCTTCCTATCTGCCATGGGTATAGAATAGTATTATAAATAGCAAGCCTAAACAGCAGGTAGTAAATACAGATACTTGTTTAAAGGAGACTTTACATATATTTTGTAAGGAGGAGATATTTTCAATTTTTGCCTGTTCAGCATAATATACTATTAAGTATCATTGCAGATAGAAGAAAAGTATAGCAGTATGGTTATTAAAATTCTTGAGTGTAGTCCTTTTTGTGTTTAGGTCATAGACTTTATTATTACAATGCAAACCAAAAGAAGGTAATGATTTGAATTGTAGATATTCTTGACATGAACATCTTAGACATGCATCAAATGCTTAAAGTACACAGTATACTAGACTAACTTCAAATCAATTTGTTCAGTCTAAATATATATGAGATTATTGAAATATGAACAGAATACATTTAAATGTCCACATTCTCAGTAATCTTTTTAGAATTATTTAAAAAAGAATATTTAAACAGGGACTGGGGTAGCTCCAGGATTAAGAAGGTGGGAAGGATACAAGTGTTACTCTCACCTTTAGGTTTTCCAAGATTCCTATACAGCTTCTACCATTTTGCACTTCCATACACATATTTTAAAGCCACACAGAGTAATATATTGGTTTCCTCACTGATTTGTTCATTCTACAAATCTCATTGAGCAAGGCATTACTTATTCTGACAGTCTTAACCTAGGTGTTGAAATACAACAGTAAAGAGAACATTGCTCTCTCATGCGGATTATAGTCTAGAAAAATAGCCAATACTGGATGTGCTGGAACCGGCTTGCACTGGTTTTCAAAAAGCCAATTGTGTGTATCTCATCTCAATTCCTTTTTGAATGACGTCATGTTGGTAACTTAAAATCAGCCCTGATGGGAATATTTACACCATGAAAACTGGCTAACACTACAAATAAGGATGTTTCCCCCCCTCTGGCAAGCCAGTTGTTAAATATTTTTCAGGAATCTCACTGCAACAAATAAAGTAAATGAATAAATCATGCAATTTTAGGTAGAAGTTTCTGAAATTGATGGTTATCAGAAAATGATTTTCTGAGGTGACGTTTGAGCCTCCAGAGACCTCACTCACATGAGGAATGATTGCCTGCCAAAATCTTTGGAAAGGGCATGGCATACAAAAGAAATAGCAAGTGTAAAGATCCTGATAGAGATAGACTTGATTCATCCCAAGAAGGTCAATGTGGCTAGAACAAAATAGTAGCAGGACATCGTGGTCAGCAATGATGTTGGAGGAGCACACAGGACCAGGTCACACGGGCTGTACAGGAGGTGGCAGGAATATGGATTTCATCTATGCATGTGAGGAAGCCACTGGAGGATTTGGAGCAGAGAGACGATGAGAACCAAAATATGTTTTTAAAAGATTGCTGTGGGCACTGTTTCATGAGTAGTCTACAAAGAAGGGGTGTAAAAGCAGAGAGAATAGTCAGGAAGCTCTTCTGTTAGCTTGGTGAGAGACGATGGTGCCTTAGATTAAGTGGTAGTGGTGCAGATAATGTCAGATTCAGGATATACTTTGTAGATTGAGTATACAGAACTTGGATACAGGAAATGAAGGAAAAAGATTAATCAAGGATAATTCCCAAGGATTTTATTTATTTTTATTATTGCTTAAACAACTAGAATAAGAGTGGTGCAGTTGCTGAGAAGGTACATGTTTTGGAGAAGGAAATCATCAGGATTTCTGTTTGGAGCTGTAAAATTTGCCCTGTTGTGTTAGAGGTGCAAGCAGATTTGCTGTTTGGGGGACCATAGATGCAGTGGGTAATGTTCAACGGCCTCTGCCACTTTAGAAAGTTCCATAACCTTTTTGTGTCTCATTTTTTCCCATCTGGAAATAAAAATAATAATACACTTCCACCTTAAAGTTGTGCAGATTACCAAATATAATCCACATGAAGTGCTAAGCATTTATTAATTATTAGTTATTATAATCAGTAGCAATACTTTCACCTACTTCTTTGCTGATACATAAGATCTGTTTGTTATATTTTTTATATAATCTTGAAAGAGAAAGAACTTTGCATATGAAGTTGGCAAGCGAATATAGATCTATTTAGAAACTGTTATTCTAGAGAAAAAGAGAGACAGAGATATACAGGGACAAAGAAAAATTAGATTAATGGACAAATATCTTTTATTTGGGGTAAAGTCTACCTGAGTCCTGATTCCCACCTATCTTTGCAATTCTGCCAGTAGTCATTTGGTTCAGGAATTTTCACTTTGTTTTGGCTGGGCTTGGTTTTATATTGTAATGACTAAAGAACAAAGAGAAGGGATTTTAAATAAAACAATACTAGAATATATTTTTAAATTTTTAAAGTTATTTATACAGTCTTATCACTTATTTTGAAAGGTTATATTGCTTGCTCTTGTGCTATTTGTCAGGTGCTATTTGTCAGGTGCTATTTGGCAGGTGCTGTAAAATCCATGAAGTTTCCTGGGACTCTGCCTGATGCTATGTCTCACTTGTATTACCCTTGCACTTCAGGGAGTCCACAACCTTGAGGGGGTGTGGAAGAAGACACATGGTATGCAGTTTGTTTTAAAATAACTAAATGTCTAAGACTATATAATTAAATGAGAAAGATGTCCATAATATTCAGTTAACAAAATTTAAAAAGAATATAAATCTTTGCCTAGAGTAGACTACCAATTTAAAATGCATGTGAATTTGTGTGTGCACATGTGTGTTGAAGAGAAGTTAAATAAAATAAACCCATTTTAATGCTGTTAACTAACTTTTGTAAGACAGTTAATTAGAATCTGTATCAAAAAGTGAGTTCTTGAGAAAAAAAATCCATGTATTCAGCTATACTTGCTATTTAACCCAGGTAAAATTCCCAAGGTGTATAGAGCAAAACAACCAGTAAGGAAGTGCCAGCGGAAAAACCAAATGTTTCAAGAATAAAATTTAAAAGTCCTAATTTTAAGTCATACTGTAAATAATAGAATGTAATTATTTTAAAGATAAATAAAAGCATGTTTGATAAAACTTATGTTTAAGTCAACATGTAATTTATGAATTACTTTATAATTAGAAGTTTTAATAAAAAGCAAAAGATTAAAGCTGGTCAATACAATCAGCATGCAGATAGGAAATGAAGATTATTCTCAGAAAACTGACAATATACCCAAGTTCTAAAAGGATTGTATATGTAAGTCTTTTTTTTTATAATTTAGAATATCATCTTCTTTAAGTAAATTGCTAACAGAGAACCTCTATATTATATAATCAATAGGTACAAGTGTTTTTGTTGAAACTGAACCCTTTTGCAAACTTGAGAGTGGGCTCCTACAGGAAAAGCCATACATTGCATCCTAACTTTATTGGAAATTTAAAGACTTAGACTACTGAAGAACTGATTTAAATCTAAGAGGTTGGATTAGCAATTTATGCTATTCTGAGCAAGGTGTCATTTATATAATCTTACTAGAGCAGAGGGAGATCATATAATAAAGAGAGTTATGTCATAGCAAAAGAAAGAAAGGTCAGAGACAAGAAGATTGAGCAAAGGTGTCCATTTATTCAGTAGCTGTTTATTGGACACCTGTTTATGCCAGTCACCAGTGTCGACATAAATACTGGAATAGTAACAAAAATTTGTAAAGGAATTACCAAGAACTCTTACTAATCTCTACATTCAAATTGTGTAATGTGCACTCATGACTTTTAATCCAATCATCAATACTAATTCATTTTAAATATAAAATATTATTTTATCAAAGTTCTTACTATGTTTTTAGAAATATTTGACTGAAATATATGTTTTTTAAAATGCAGGTATTTAACATACAGACCAAACAAGTCTATAGTAAACTATTTTGTTCTGGCAGGTTGTTTTAGCACCTTCATTTTCATTATCCACATTTGACAATATTATAAAAACATGTAATTTTTTGTGTTAAAATTATGCTTATTTTCTATGTCTTCAAAAATGCTTATTTTGCAAAATTTAAATATGTAATTCTATTTATTATCTATGAGTGATAAGGACTTTAAAAGCTCTGTTGATTCAGGTAGGCTTTTCATTGTGATTATAAGACAAAAGTTAAATGTGCTTCCTTAGGAAAATCAATGAAACACACTAAAAATGAAGAAATAAGGATTTAAACTCTGAAAATTATTTTGACCAAATTGGACCAATAATAATCTTTCTCAAATCTTCTAGCATGGTGTTAAGTCCATTGCAATTGTAATGCCCCAAAATTTTCTTATCAAAGCCCTACAGAATTCTGTATGACTCATTTAAAGAAGAGTATTTAAATTGACCAATAGTTAGCATTTAATAAGGCAATAACTCTCTTCAAAACATCTTGAGAAGATCAAGAATACCAATAGACATTTAAATAGTAAAATCAGTATTTCAAGTTATTTCTATACATATATGTTAGAGGTTAGTAATAAATTTGGTAAGTCTTAATTTTAATTTACAGGTAGGATTTTCTAATTTTCTGCTTTTTATATGAATCTATTCTAGTTTTTAGTGATATTATCACAATTTCTAGCATGTATACATGCCAAAATATCTTGTATACAGCAGAGAAGAACTGATACTCCTAAGTACTTTAATGTTCAGGTAAGGAATTAAGTTCCATAAGTGTCTATTTGGGGTATTTAGGGCACACTCAAAAATGAAAAAGAAATGGGATTGGGCTCTGGTTCTATTGCTTACCAGTTGTGCATTATAAGCAGATTGCTAAATCTCTCTGATGCAAAATGCTCTCATTTGTTATAGCATCTTTCTTGAGAGTTGAAACAAATTCTGTAGGATAAATCATATCAAACATTTTGCCCACTACCTAGGACCAAACAGGTCTTCAACAAGTACCATTATTCTAGCCCACTGCTGCAAGACTATAGCACAGAAATGGTTAAATTATGGAGAGAAAGCTAAATTGGGTATTTACTCTGTATCTTGAAGATTATTCATCTTTGCTTCCCAACCTGACTTATTAAATTAATGTAATCATAATGACCCAATGCAGAGAGGCAACTGCTCATTAATGTTTTGGACTAATTTCCTTGGTTGCACTACATTACAAAGCCGATTTTTCCTTTAGTTGTGTTCGTTGTTTCAGCTAATTTGACATTAATCTACCATGACCTTCCAACAACAAAATTGTCTGTAAAGCCACATTAACACATTTGTAAAACAAACAAAACTGAGGTATTTTGACAGGGAAATTATTACTTTTAATATTTAGATACAATTTGGCTAATAAGGATGCTATATAGCCTTTGTTTCTATACAGGTTTATTACCTATTACCTTAATTTGAAAATTATACCATCAACATTTGCAGGCTTAGATAAATAAACAGAACACTGATAGGTGTTGTGTGAGACCTTCCAAGCTAAATCTGTGTTTGGAGCCATTCACCTTTTATGAAAGATTCTCTAATACAAAATATTTTTACTGAAATTTGATTTTTTTCTATGTTCTGATATTTCCCATATTGGAATGGTTTAATTCACCTTATCAGCCGCTGTATTGCCAGAGGTGACTACTCGAAGAATAAAATGGGAGAATACACAACATCCCCCCTACATAATGAAATGCAATTGTGTTTTCTGTGTGGAAGCCAACAGAGAGTTGCAAAAAATTGCCCACATTCTGTCTATTTTAGGCAGCATTGTTCAGACTTCCCATAACAGGATTAGTAAGATATAAAAAATTTAACAGATCTTTCCCCACATATTTTAATAGATCTCTTTCTTTGTATAGTTATGTCTGTTTTTAAATAATCCTCTAACTTATTTCCTGGTTTTAAGAATCATCGGCCAGGACACTCACTGGGACACTATTTGAAATAGGATTTGCATCTCCAAATGTTTACATGTTCATCATATTGCTAGAATTTAGCTTATCAGCACTTCATATCAGATGCATGGTGTCCTGCCTATGCTCCCATTTAAACACCGTCACAGTCACCTTCCCACCTTTCTTACATTTACTTTTCTTTCTACTAGGAAATAATACAATACCAATTAAAAAATTACAGTCCGAGATTTCTTTGTTTTAAAAGGGGAGTTAAATTGATTAATAACTGCTTTTCCCAAACAAAGCTATAAGTGTGGCAAACTCACACAGAGTGACAAATACGACTAAAGTTCAGAACATATTTAGAAAAAGGATCGGTAAAAAAATTTTACTTCATGATGTTTAGTCTGAGACTTAGAGGAAAATTTATAAATTAAAAAGTACACAGCATATTTTACCCTAAGAAACATGAGATTATTCCATCCTTTATTCATTTCTCTAATAAGATTCTCACATTATGGATTGCTGTTGTGCATTGCTCATTTATTCAATAATTTATTCATATACCTAAATTTATCAAGTGACTAATATGCTGGGCACTATTCAGAATGTAGCAATTAAGAAAAATAGGAAAATATCTCCACTTTCATGAAAATTACATTTAGAAAGGCAAGGTAAACAACATTTAGCACAAATAGCAAAATGTACATAGTAAGTTATTTTCTCCAATATATTTTATGGACAAAAATGAAGCAGGGGCGTGGGTTGGGAAGTGGAGAAGGGTTCACAATTTTTAATAGAATTATCAGGGAGGTCCTTGCTAAGAAGATGATACATGAATAAAAACCCAAAGGAGATAAGGACAACACTATAAGGGAACTGGGAAAAATAAATTCAGACAGAAAAAAACAGTGTTGGTATAAAGGCCTTCACCACCCAAAGAAGTAGCTAGCGGGACGACTGAAGAGGGAAGATAAAGTCAGAGTTGAAAGACAGGATGAGGTAAAGATCGTGTAAATTCTTCCGGGTCATTGAGCTTTTCCCATTGCGTGCAATGGAAAGCCATTTGATTTTTGGAAGAAGGAGTGATACGATCTGATTTTGTATTAATAAGGCCAATGTAACTACAGTTTAAAACTAGACTGAAGGAGAGATAATTAGAACAAATATTCTATACAATATAGACACTGAAGCTTGTTGCCAACTTTATTAATGATTAAAAGGTCAGTGTAAATTCATTTAAAGGGAAAATACATTTTCTAATTAACCACAGATCCTACTTGTGACATTGAATCAATGATCTTAAAAAAAAATAAAGCAGGTAAAGAACTGTCATTTTAATACTAAACAAGATGTATTCATATAGGACATTTCAAACAAGTAGATTATAATCTCCTCTTTAGTTTATTTTGTATTCTTCAATTTAGCAGTGATCCAAATAGTACCAAGAAAAAATTCAGTGATTTGAAAGCAGCCATGGACCATTCTTTCATCACATCTGCTGAGTTCCTGTTAAATACTGAGGGTCATGATCAATATAAACAATTATATCCCTGGGTAGTGTGGCTCACTAGATTAAGTGCTGGCCTGCAAACCAAAGGGTTCCTGGTTCGATTCCCCGTCAGGGCACATGCATAGGTTGTGGGCCAGGTCCCCAGTAGGTGTACACATGAGAGGCAACCACACATTGATTTTTCTGTCCCTCTCTTCCTTCCTTCCTCTCTCTCTAAAAGTAAGTAAATAAAATCTGGAAAAAAAATCATAGACCTCCAACTTCGAAAACTCACAATCTAGTGGGGATATAGTAAAGTAAATATCCAATCGCCATGCCACGGGTTAATGTCTTATAGAGATCTGTCTGCCAAAGGAAACCCTTACATCAGATAGGCTCTGCTGAATAAAAGCATATTTAACTGGACTATTTAAAACTTAAATCTTGCATGGCTTTTTAATATATTCATGAATGGCTCCCATTTTTATTTAGATAATAAGATATTAAATGTAGGGATATTGTTTGTATTCCTTTCTACCTGTTGAGTGATTAATTATGAATTGTATCTATCTCACTTTTTCATTATTTAATGGGAGAAGCTAATAATTTTCTCTAAGCTATAGAACAAAAGATTCTATTAATAGGAATGAGTAAGAAGAGAGTGTGAGGAAAGAATATATGTGAGCAAATGATAATTTTTTTCAAGACTGAAAATTTTATACCTTTATTGTGTTTAAACAAAATAAATTTTGAATATGTGAAAATTTTGAATACATTGAAATACCTCAATGTATTTCACACTTTTTTTTAATAACAGAAGGGTTCAATCATTAGATTAACAGTTCAAGGCTTTAGAAAAAACATCCTTCTATGGTATTAGCATAGATTCTAAAAGTATTGTAACATCTGCATAGAAATGTTAATCCAATCTCATTTTAAAACATAATTCTCATTTAGCATTCTTAGCCTATTTCACTAAATATGTTTCTATGAGGTCAGTAAATAAAATATTTATGTCAAGAACATGTGGAAATTGATCTCTAAAGCTGCAAGATAATATTTAATGATAATTATATTTTTAGCTTTGGAAGATAAACCAGAAAGAGAAGGAAACTGTTTATTGAGGAAAGGGGATTCCTACATATGAACCCACCTAATTCTGTGACCTACCTGGATTATACAGGAGTGAATATGACCTCAACCTGTTTTAACAAATTCTATCTAAAACCTCCTCCTCTGTATTTTACCCTACTTGCTAATCGGCTTTCTTCCTAAACAAATCAAAGGTCCTACCTGAGAAAATGGCCCAATTTAAAAAGTCATAAAATGAAATCAGATATCACAACGTATCTTGTGGCAAAAATCTGGTTGAAAAGGCACTAAAATGAAATATTTTAGACATCCTATTAACTTTTAAGCCTCTATTAATGTCTTTTAAATTGATGCATACATTTCTTTGTTAATATATTGGGTTTCTGCATACTCATCGCTGGAACAGTTAACCTTCTCTTGAGTTTATGCCTTCACTAGGACATTACAATAGCTACAATTGCCAGATGGAATTTAGTTGTTATATTGCTATTTTCATTACTTCAAGTTTCTTGCCACGATTTTATACTATTTATTTTTGCTAATCTAGTAATTGGGGCACAGCATGATTAAATCATTTGCTCACAATATGCTGTGAGTAAATAATAGAATTGGGAAAGTTAATAATCCCTTAGTAATAAAAATATAAAAGCAACCAATTTATAAAGTAGCTACTTCTTCTTAATAAATTGTTATATTTTTCTAGTACTTACCTTGAATTTTAAAACGTAAAAGAAATGTTCCAGTGTAATCTGCAATGATTTAATCAAGGGAATCCAAGGGTGACTGTTGGTATTTAAAGCAGCTTAATAAAAGTGTTTCACTGAGGAACCAAGTACATACCGATAACAACAGATAAACTGGCACTGGTAAATTCGTACAGCTCAAAATATACAGGAGGACCGATAAATGGTCAACCTTCTTGCTGAATCACTGACAAATAGTGAGATTTATCTATTCATTGTAAAACTGCTGCCCTTGACTCCAAATTGCCTTGGCTACTGTGCCAGATAACCTACTAATCCTTCCTGTTGCAGAGGTGGAAAAGACAAAGTTATGCCGTTTTCAAAGCATACTAAAATGTACTAGAAAATGAAAAATAGAGTCCCTCATTATGCTACAAAACAAATGTTGGCTATATTCTTCTGAGGAGCCCAGACCCTAGTGTGGCATTTCTTGACCCTGAACAGTGTAGCTCCCCAGGCGAGGTCTTCAAATCCCGGTTTAAGAAATACTGGTGTAGTCTGGGGTCTGAATGGAGGGTGCGCAGGCTAAAATCCCAGACATGCTTATAATAAACTTTGTTAAGAAGACCAAGTCACTTAGCTTTTCTAAGTCTCAGTGTTCTTCAACTATTAAACAAGGATAACAATACTAGCTGCCGTATAGACTTACTGTGAGAAGTAAATAAAAAATAAGGATGTGTACATTTTTTTCTGTTGCCAATGCATTAAAATATTCATTCCTGAAACATTTAGCCTTAGTTAAGTTCTCTGAACTTGTTCCACAGTTTGTTACTCCAAAGCCTAAAGCCAAATAAGAGTTCTAAATCCCCTTCTTTTCTGAGGAACTCCACTATAGATGCTGACTACAGACCTGCTTTACTTTTTACATCATTAAATCATTGACGAAATTAAAATCTGAGTCAAGTAAAAATATAATTCATTTCACTTGATAGGTTATGTTCCCTTCTCTTGAATACAAGGTAGGCTGGCTTACAGGAAGTAGGAGAGGGCTGAAGTAAAGGACAAGAGTGGGCACCATCCTGGGATCTGGGAGACATGAGGTCATATCTCCACACCACATCCACTAGGTGTATTTCAGACTTTGCAATCAGGTAGAGCTGTCTTATAAACAGATTCCCACCCCTTGTTATGAAGACTGAACTATAAAAGAAAGATGTCTTAAGTATTCACTCATCTTAAGGTCATGAAACTAAATGGAAAGTAGAATAGGAAAACAAACCCACATAACTCCTGAGATACCATGTGGGAATGGATGAGTAGGGATGCAAAGCAAACAGGAAAATATAAGTGACTGCATTAAAAATGGGTGTTCAGGTAAAATCTTTGACCTGTTGAATGAATAAGATACATACGTTGGATAGAAATTATTTAGTAAAACCTTGTGATTGTACCATGTAGTGTGCCATCTCCATTGTGGCTGAGCCAAATGTAAGTTATTTATACAAATTATGTCAATAATTTACTCTCTTGTTCCATTTGCAATCTAAAAAAAATTAGGTGGAGAGAAATCAGAGCAATCAACCGTCCCTATTTATTGATTCCCTACCCCAGGAAATGGCCTGAGGTAAGAGATAGCAGACTCACTTCTGATTGGGAAAGCAGGTATTCAGTGACCGCATAAAGGGGAGAACTTCTGTGACTGATAAAAGACCATGTTGTCTGTATCAGGAGAGGAATGGAGTGCATTTTGAGGCTAGAATTTGCAGGGAATTCATGCATAAGTATCCACTGACTGAGAGTATGGTTGATCAGTGTAATAGTTTGATCTTCCATTCCTGGATAGTGTTCTGAGACTTCTTGAGAGATCCCTCTAACTCAAAGCTGACCTTTCTGTGCTAGTATAAGTGGAAATAAGTCCAGGGTAGTTGGTGATTTAGTTGTGGCACTGGACCACTGCTGCTTTCCAGTTGTTTAAGTCCTGAGGAGTCCCAGGTGGGTGGAAAGAGGGTCTGCTGTGAAACCCACCAGTCAGCTCTTTGCAGATTCTAAACATATGCACCCTGGCAAAAATGGTCCCAAACCCTGATGAGGGGAAGTCATACTCCCATTGAGGAAATGCCTGGGGTCTATCTGGCCCCATGAGAATGTGACTAACACCCAATGACTAGTACTTCCTTCCACTATACTCACCTGTGGAAAGAAGACCTGTACATGGTTTCTGTCAATAACTCTCTTGGCCATTCCCTTTCTCTGACTCCAGACTCCCTTACTGCTCTTCCTCTACTGGGCTAGAGAGGAGTGGATAAGAGTATTTCCCATGTTGACTCCATGGAGTAAGAGAGAAACAGACTGAGTTAAAGAGTTCACTGTCTCTAGTCTCCGGCTCCAATCAATTAAATAGGTTTTTGCATTTGGAAGGAAAAAAACAGAAAAATATGGGAATATTTTTCCAGATCCTATAGTACTTGCAAGCCTAAATAAGTTGGGGTGATGGTGACTCTTAGTTAATAACACTGGCCTAACATGAATATTGTGAAGAGAAAGAAGAAAGAAACTAAGTGTGGAAGGCACCTAGGCCTCTGCAACACAAACTTGAACCACTTCCAACATCAATTTTGTACAACTACAAGGTTTGTTATCTCATTTAGTGTCCCAAGCTTAATTTAACAATCAATTGCTATAGCTTGCTCATTTCTCAATAAAGAGATCAACTTCTCCAGAACCTTGTTATCCAAGAACCTTTAGTACATGACCAAGAACAGAGTGGAAACACTGTATTCTTTTAAAAGTTAAAAACAGTAGGGAATTTCCTCAAAAAACTAAAAAGGGAATTGCTTTTTGACCAGGCAATTCCACTGCTGGGATTATAACATAAGAACCCTGAAACACCAATCCAAAAGAACCTATGCACCCCAATGTTCATAGTAGCACAATTTACAATAGCCAAGTGCCCATCAGTAAATGAGTGGATCAAAAAACTATGGTACATTTACACAATGGAATACTATGCAGCAGAGAAAAAGAAGGAGCTCCCACCCTTTGCAAAAGCATGGATGGAACAGGAGAGCATTATGCTAAATGAAATAAGCCAGGTGGTAAAGGACACATACCATGATCTTACCTTTAACTGGAACCTAACCAACAAAACAAACAAGCAAGCAAACACTGAAATTAAAAACAATCTGACAGTAACCATAGGGGAGGTGGGAGGGAATAATGGAGGGAAGGGTTTATTGGAACAACTGTAAAGGACACATGGACAAAACCAAGGAGGGGTGGAAGCAAGGGAGGGAGGTGGGGATGACTGGGGTTGGGGAGAGTAGTGGGGAGTAAATGCAGACAACTGTAATTGAAAAACAATAAAATAATTTATTAAAATGGCACTACTGTATTTCCTTTATGTAAAATTTTATTGATCTATATTTTCATCATTAACTCCCATTAGTCAAAACAAAATTAGCATTGGCTAAATTCATTTCTTTCTTTCTTTCTTTCTTTCTTTCTTTCTTTCTTTCTTTCTTTCTTTCTTTCTTCTTTAAGATTTTAGATTTTATTTATTTATTTTTAGAGAGAGGAAGGAAGGGAGAAAGAGAGGGAGAGAAACATTGATGTGAGAGAGAAATATCAATTGCTTGCTTTCATTAAGGGCACTGACCAGGAATCAAACCTGCAAACCAGCCATATGCCCTGACCTTGATTCTAACTGGTGACGTCTTCCTTTGTAGAATGATGCCCAACCAACTAAACCACACTCTTCAGGGCTCAGTGCTAAACTCTTTCTGTGAATTCATTTTAACTGTGCTTTAGAAATGAATGCCAAAAACTTTAAAACAACAGCATACTAAATGAATAGGCCTCTTTGTTCATTGTATCAAGAAAAGAACGGAGAAGATACTCTTAAGAAAGAGTGTCTTCTTGCCAAAGAACTACTAGTGGCATAAAAAGCAAAACCAAAATACAATTTCAAAGTAGAAAATTAAAAAAATAAAAATTAAAAGAAAAAGAGAGAGGCACTAAAGCTGGTTCAAAGAAAAAGGTGAAGGGATTAACAAACACAAATTGGTAGCTACAAAATAGTCATGGAAATGTAAAGTACAGCATACGGAATTAAATAAAAAAGAAGGAGGCACTATACCTGTTGTAAATCCAGTGTAATGGTCACATAATGGTACTCAATTCCATTCTTAATACTGGGACTCTGCCACCAAGTGTTCTTCCCATCAATAGCATTTGTAATTGGGTGTCTCTCTAATGAATCAGCAGCAGCATGTGAAAGGAGAAAAAATTACATAATAAATGTACAGCTGTTACTTTAAAGGAAAAAGTTAAAAGTGAGTTAAAACCATGAGCATTTGACTATCAAACATTAAAATAATATAAGAGAGAGCAACTCACATCTTCAAACCAATTTATTTAATGTCGCCATTTCCATAGCACTCTAAACGATAACGTGAAATGGCTAAAACTTAGGCTATTAAAAGAAGAACCTGCTCAACACTCTGACCATGGAATAAAATGGGCAAATTTAATGATAACTACAGAAATTCAGTACGAACAAATAATATTGAAATCTAATTGATGTGTCAATTATTCAAACATTCAAAGAAGCAATATCTCTACTGTTTGAGGTGGCTCTAGTATGCCATCAACTCTGTTAACAGAAACATAAAACCCTAAATTGTGGTTTAAAGGTACCTGCAGACTTGTCCTACTGACAAATTCATTACCAAGACTGGGGCAATTCAATGTGTACCTGGTTTTAATACAAAGGGCTGTCAAATCCATCTTATGAGGCTTTTTGTAGTCAGTTCTAAACTTGCCAACCTTCCACCTCTATTTAAAAGTATAATGAAAGATACTCCAAACCTTCCAGTCAGCATTTGCCTGTTCTCATACTCCCTAACTCAGTGGAGAAGTCGGGACAATAATGGCAAGAGGACTGCACAAGAAACTCCATCCTGCCCACAAAACATGGATCTTGCCTTGCCTTTACTCCAATATATGAGAACGGGAACTTTTGTGAGAATAAAATAGAGACTGAGGATAGCAAATAAATACAAGGTGGGGGCAATCATTGTCCCCTTCCCCCACAGGCCTCTCTTAAGTCCTTACTCCTTACAGTCTTCACACCTCACGTTCTGCATCTCCTGCTGAGCTCCATGCACCCCAGAACAGCAGCCATTACCTCTGGACCGCAAAGCCCTCTTTCCATTTTCTTCCTCAGTCATGAGTCTTTGTCTGAAATCTGTGTGTCTCGCTTTCCACAAGTTCTGTTCCTTTTCTCCTCCTTAAAAAGGCTCAGCTCATGCACCGGGGAGAATGGCAGGAGTGGAGAATGTGGCATGTTCCTATTTATAGCCTGAGTGCTGAATTAAAGGTAGTTAACATCCTAACCTCTCATTTGCAAGTCAGCATATTTTCCCAAAGAAATGAAGATGAAGTGGGGGTTAGCTTGCCTGCTAGGTTTTCTCTTCTTTATGAATGAAGGGTGCCTTGGGGTTTCAGTCTTGAAAACTTTTGTAACACTAATTCTCTGAAAAGGTGTTTCAAAGGGATGGCCTAACCATAACCTTTTAGATCAGAACACATTTTTTGTTTTTGTAAATTGAAGTAATACTTCAAAAAAAATGAACAAACCATATCACTGTTAGAAACAACTATGGACTTTGGATGCACCTACAGTAACCCAGGCAGGTGTTCTATGATAATGATGACAAAAAAGCACACAGTTTGGAACATGAAGAGCTGGAGTCTGAGAAGCTAGATGGTTTGCCTGGTCTGACCATTTAGTACTTAGTACACACATAAATTCTGCATGTCATACTTGAAGTAGGGATAACAACAATCCACTCACATCAGTGGTTCGTGCATTATTAACTTTCAGAAAAAATAAATTTTTAAAAATTAGTTCAAGCTGCCCTGGCTGGCGTAGCTCAGTGGATTGAGCGCGGGCTGCGAACCAGGCATCGCAGGTTCGATTCCCAGTCAGGTCACATGCCTAGGTTGCAGGCCATGTCCCCCAGCAACCGCACATTGATGTTTCTCTCTCTCTCCCTCTCCCTTCCCTCTCTAAAAATAAATAAATAAAATTTTTAAAAAAAATTAGTTCAAGCTTTTTATTTCTCTAAGAGTAGCCTTCTCTCTAATTTTACTGTCAGTTAATATGCCATCACTATTGTTTGATTAAATGAAGGCCATTTAAAAGTTTTTTTTTTAAAAAACCATAATATCAAAATGAAGGATAATTTTTAAGGTATTCCTGTTTTTCCACAAAAAAAAAATTTGGATTTTTTTTTTCTCATTTTCTCATTTTGCCATGGACCAGTAAAAATATCTTGGATGGGAACTTTTGACTCACAAGGTTACCTGAAGAACATTACAGCTATTGATATTGTAACCATTATTTATGCATATACATGAAATTAATTATATATCTGTTCAAAACATATACTGCTCTGAATATTAATTGGAGACCAATTACATTTAACAAAAAATTTGAACATAAAAATCAGGCAGAAGAAGTCTTTGTTGCAATATAAGTATAATAGTAAAGTAAAATCATCTTCAAAAGACAAAATATTAAAAACTGAATATTCAATAAATATGTGATTTTCAGATTGTGAACATTTTTATTACATATTAACTTTAATAACTGGTTCAGTTAAACAAGGTAGTTTGCTATACCTTGTTTAACTGAAAACATAAAGGCTTATGTCTTTGAGTTGCTTATGGTGATATGAGTTATAAGACAGGACAAAAATAATTAATTTTTATTGGTAAATTACCTAATTCAACTGAACAGCTGTATGAACTTTGTTTTATACCAAGTCTTCTCACATTAGCTGTCCACATAACGAGGCATCCAAACTCATTAATGCAAAGTAAAATTGCTGAATATATTGCCCAATTAACACTAGTTAACTATTTCTGTTGAAGCTAGGGAAGGTGTCAGGTCTTTAAAACAACAACAAACAGGAGAAGCGTTACTAATATCAAATAAACACTCTTGGCATTGTGAGTGGTTGAGGAAGTCTGCCCACTGGGAATCAGAACTCATAAATGACATAGTGCTCACATTGCTTCTGAAAAATAATAGATATCACAGTGAACGTTTCCACAAAGTCCTCTTGAAACTTCTTTACAGATTGTGTGTTTAATTTGTGACAGAAAAACACACACATAAAACCACACATTCAAATCAAATTTGTGGGTCTTAAACAACTTTAAAAGGAGCTGTCTAATTGGAAATTTTGATATCTGCCACCTTGGTTCAAATTGATATGAGACTTATTCACAAAAAGGAAGACTGGGAGATGAATTAACAATTAACCCTAAACCCCATTATGAAAGTTTAATCATAATTAATTTGCAAAAACTGATTAATTGGTGGCATAGTTCCCTTATTTACAAGATAGAAACTTATAACATCCTTAACAGGCATAGCTATGCAAGTCAATCCAAAGCTAACTGCATCTAAAGTTTGGTGAGAAAATTATTGATAAAGTAAATCTTTCCAACTGTTAGTTTTTAATTAGGAAGCACAATCTATTAACAGTTGAAAGTTCAAGTTTCCTTTTCTTTGTATGGTAACTAAGTATAGGCTTTCCAGATTTATTGCAGCTGTTCACTGAATTTGTAGAATTTTATCATCATTTGCTCCAACTTTTCCTAGAATATATTCATGTGGGTTATTCCTAGATTTTTATTCTTGTGGTGTACTATGCTTTCTAAATGCCTAATTCTAAAACAGGAACTTAAAATGTAATAAAGCTGGTAATTTAAAATTAATCACACAAAGTAAATCTAGGCTGTGATAAATTTTAAAAACCCTACAAATAAATAAAAATGGGAAATATAAAATATATCTCATAGGTACTTGCTTCACTGAAAAAACTTACATTTTTGCCCCAATGTGAAAATATGGAATAAGACTGTCTAAATATGAATGTCTTCCATTGAGACAAAAAGACGCCTAATACAGAACTCTAAAGAAGGAAGTAAAAGCCACTCTTGGCCTCAGTTTAGTGGGTGCATCTCATCCATTTTTCCAACCGAAAGTCTCCACTCTTTTTTCTAGCCCCATTTTTGCACTTTACTTCTAACCTGTCTCTCATGCCTGACTACAGTTCCTTTTTTTCCTCCTTTTCTGAAGTGCCTTCCCCTCTTATCTCAGGTAATTCAGCTTTTTAGTGCCGTTCTAAGACTAACCCCCTTTTTGGAACTTTCTCTTGTTCCTTCAGTTCCCACTGATGCTTTACTTCTCAGAAATTCACATCACTTATAACATGTACCCCAGGTATAGTCTTGAATTTACCATTTTCAATATTTGTTTACTTGCTTTCTGTATCCAAGCCTTATTTACCCTAACATACACTTGTAGGCAGAAACTATAAAAACAGGTTGGGGCAAAAGTAGGTTTTCAGTTATTTGTATGAAAAATAAAACAATACTTAACAAATAATACAAGAATAAACTCACATATAACTGTAAATGTACTTTTGCCATATCTTTTATATGAATTTATATTCATATTCATATACATATATATACATATACAGGCATACATGTATACATGTATCCACACAGACACACATTATTTTACATTCTTTAACTGTCCCTCTCTGCCTACCCCATCCTAAGCACACATTCCTACAGTCTCAACACCAACCCTCCACTCCCCCTAAAACGTGTCCATGCCTCCCGGCTTTCTCACATCCTTTATGAAATCATCAGGGCCACCAGTTCCTGAACCAATGGCACTTTCTCCCCACCTTCATCATTTTCTCTAATGATGAAGCTCATAGTCCATCGAATGGTTCATTGTTTGGCCCTTATTCCAACTTTCTTGCTTCTGATATTTTCCCAGAGCTCAGTTTAGATCCCTTGTTCTTATTGTGCTATATAAGAATAGCAAACAGATGGGATGTGGTGACACCCTCTCCCCCAGCTCTATGCCCATACCATATCTGCCTGCACCACAGAAAATAACCGGAGTCATTAAAAGGCAAGGGAGGTTCTGGTGGTTACCATTTTTGGTTTCTTCACTTTTTTTTTTTTTTTTTTGTAATACTCTGTCTCATATAAGACCAGCAATTTCAATCACCAAAGTTCCAACTGTCCAAACATTTTGTTTCCAGGATCTCTAAATTAGATAACAGAGAGGGGACTATGCATTCTTTCTTTTAACCAGCTGTAAGAAAGAATGCACAATGCCTCCCAACTTTCTTTTGATACAAAAATTTAAATCGTGAAACCTTTTTTATATTATAAGTTTTATAATTTAAAACAAAAATAGAAGGAACATTAACCAAATTTAAAAGTAATATAACTGTGAAGTTGAATTCCCTTATAACTCACCTCATTGACAATATTCACTTTATTAACCTCCCCAATATATGTATTTGATGACTTCCTAATGCACATTTCTGAATCAACCGCCATCTGCCACCAATCCCCCTTTGCCAATAGAAATGCTTTACTGGCTGAACTAAATTACTTGTAGTTCTCTGAATATATCATGCTGTTCTATACCTTCAAGATTTATGTTTGCTTCTTCTTATATAATATCTTTCTCCAGAACTGGCTGGTGTGGCTCAGTGGACTGAGAGCCGGCCTGAGAAACAAAAAGTCACCAGTTCAGTTCACAGCCAGGGCACATGTCTGGGTTGCAGGCCAGGTCCCCAGTTGGGGGTATGCAAAGGGGCAACCAATCAATGTATCTCTCACCCATTGATGTTTCTCTCTCTCTCTTTCTCTTTCACTTCCTCTTTCTCTACAAATAAATAAATAAAATATTTTTAAAAACATTGTTCTCCTTTTCATTTTACTATCTTAGTTTTTCAGTGTACAGATTGCTTTCTCCCAGGAATCTCTAGATGTTCCCTGAGCACTCAATTTACTTTTCTGTTTCCCCTATTTTCTCCTCTAAGTCCCTTAAGTCAAGGGCCTTAACATTGTATGTATGCGTGACTTAACATTATGCTTCAGTACAATGCATTGCTAGTGGCAGGTGTTCAAATGCTTGAATAGGTACAACACTCTTCTGGTGGGGGTTAAGACCCTTCATTATCTGGTTCCTGCCTCCGCATCAGAATCATCTCTACCCTCTGTCCTCTGACACCCTCAGTTCTAGCCACTCCTAAACACTTGTAGTTCCCAGAGTAAGTGGGGTTTCCTTTCTTACTCTGATTTCTCCTCCTGGAATTTCTACTTTTCCTTTCTCTCTCTTCTCTCTTGCTCAACCCAAACTTGTCCTTGAATCTCAGCTTAGATATCATTTTGTTTGCTAACCCTTCATTTATACCAAGACTGAATTTGTGACTATCCTTCTCTCCCTATGCTCACTCTTTCTTTCTTTTGTACTTACCACACTATCTAGCTAGCAATAGTCTGCTTTGTTTGCCCATTTCTTCATTCATTGAAGCCAAAGATCCCCACCACAGTACCTGGTACATAAGTGACCAATGAATGACTAAAGTCTAAATTAACAACCACATCCTCAGATACTAGTTTGGAGATAGTAAACCTAACAACTTCCGTGGGTCTTCAGCTAGAAAACTCCACTCCAGCACTGTATCTGCTTCAGATAAGGAAGTCTAATGTTTGTCAAGTGACAGAGAAGGGCAGTAAATAAGCTCATAGTAGAAGAGAATGCTAGGAATCTTGGGGATCATAAGCCCCTCGACTTTGAATGCAGATTTTCTGCAAAATCTCTCCATTATAAATCCTTCCCATTGCCACTAGAAACATATTAAAATACATACGATTTGGATTGCTGCTGTTTTGGTTGCAGATTCGACATTGGGGGTTCCTCACAGGCTGTCCAGGCACGTGCTCCACCAATTTGCAATACATTTCAGGTCCTTTTTCTCCGCATGTTGCATTTGTAGTGATGAGAGCATTAGAAGCAAGATTCAAGACAGCAGGGAATAAACCTGAAAAAAACATGGAACAAATGAAGGTGTGTGGACCAGAAGCAATGTGCTATGATTTTGCTGTATTTTAAAATGAAGTTAAGACATTTTTCAGAGCATTAAATTAATCAAAATAAAATAATCAGTGATAAATATCTGACTTAAGTACAACATATACATAGCATGTATTATCAAAATAATATTTTTCGTCAATTGATATTTGATAAAGGAGGCAGCAACATAAAATGGAGTAAAAATAGCCTCTTCAACAAATAGTGCTGGGAGAACTGGACAGCTATGAGGAAAAAAATGAAACTAGAACACCAACTTACACCTTATACAAAAATAAATTCAAGATGGATAAAAGACTTAAATATAAACCGTGACACCATTAAAGTACTAGGGGAGAACATAGGTAGGAAAATCTCAGATATATCATGCAAAAACTTTTTTACAGACATGTCCCCTAGAGCAAGGGACATAAAGGAAAGAATAAACAAATGGGACCTCATCAAAATAAAAAGCTTCTGCACAGCTAAAGAAAACAGTATCAAAATAAAAAGAGAATCAACTGTCTGGGAAAACATATTTGCCAATGATACCTCAGACAAGAGCTTAATCTCCAAAATATATAAAGAACTTACACAACTCCACTCTTAGAAGACAAGCAACCCAATTAAAAACTGGGCAAAGGACTTGAACAGACACTTCTCCAAAGAGGACATACAGAAGATCCAAAATCACATGAAATGATGTTCAATATCGCTAGCTATCAGAGAGATGCAGATTAAAACCACAATGAGGTACCACTTCACACCAGTCAGAATGGCCATCATAAGCAAAACAACAAACAACAAGTGTTGGAGAGGTTGTGGAGAAAAGGGGACCCTAGTGCACTGTTGGTGGGACTGCAGACTGGTACAACCACTGTGGGAAACAGTATGGAACTTCCTCAGAAAACTAAAAATGGATCTGCCTTTTGACCCAGCAATTCCACTGCTGGGACTATATCCTAAGAATCCTAAAACACCAATCCAAAAGAACCTCTGCACCCCAATGTTCGTAGAAGCACAATTTACAATAGCTAAGTGCTGGAAGCAACCTAAGTGCCCATCAGTAAATGAATGGATCAAAAAACTATGGTACATTTACACAAAGGAATTCTATGCAGCAGAAGGAAAGAAGGAGCTCCTACCCTTTGCAACATCGTGGATGCAACTGGAAAGCATTATGCTAAGTGAAATAAGCCAGGCAGTGAAAGATAAATACCATATGATCTCACCTTTAACAGGAACCTAAACAATAAAACAAAAAACAAGAAAAATATAGTCAAGGACACTGTAATAGCGGATGGGCAGAAAGTGATGAGAGGAGAGAGAAGAGGGAGTTTCAGGGGAAAAGGGAAAGGGTTTACAGGAACAAAGTTAAAAGACAAATGGATAAAAACTAGGGGGAGGGTGGTAATGGGAGGGAAGTTGAGAGGGAGTGTTGGGTGGGCTGGATTGGGAGTAAAGGGGAGAAAACTGTACTTGAACAATGGTTAAAATAAAATTTAAAAAAATTTAAAAAAAATAATAATATTTTTCTTTTTGCATCGTTAATATGGACTTTAAAGAAATCTTCTTAATTTATTAACCTCCACTACTGAATTAGAAAGTACTGTTTCTAACACATACCCTTTAAAGATCTTTCGTTCATGTTATTGGCAAAAATCTTATTTTATCTTTCATATTCTATTTCAGCTCTTTATAGTACAGAAATTTTTAACCAGTGTGCCACAAGAATTTTTAAAACATGCAATACCTGACTCTTTAGTCAGGGTATAACCTCTTTTCTATTAGACTGTCAAATAAAAAAAGATGAAAACACACCAATAGCTATCTGGTGTCAATGAATACCTGATCCTGAGCCATAAACAAGTAAGTCATATAACAGAGTTGCATCTCATTGGTCATGTCACATAATTAATAAGATTGCATTTGATTGGTTAATTCTTGGTACCAGAAATTCTTGTATACGATTAAAAAGTCACTTTTGAATAAAAAGAGAGGAATTTCTATTATTACTTCTTTTTAAATCAATCAAAATTATACCTATTTTTATGTCAGATCAATGAAAAACATAATATTTTTTTTGGTGTGCTGCAGAATTTTAGTAATTAGTTTACGTGTTCTATGAGATGCAAAAGGTTTAAAATCACTGCATCTAGGGTAAACTATCATAATATGTAAATATTTTGTACAACTGTGCACCTATGTTTTTCATGGTCATTTTTCTGCTCCAATTATCATTTAATGATGTATTTTAACTCCTTCATATCCAGACTGGAGAAGATTGAAAATGCTAAAAATTTTTGAAAACCATTCTTTAATACCTTCTCTGCTACGCAGCTGTATTATACATCATAGTAATTCATATCATATACCAGAAATTATTTGTTAGATAAAAAAGAGTACTGCCTTCCCTAGAAACAACCTTAGAGGCCAATTTCAGTGCAGGGCTGGGCAGCCTTTCACTCCATGGGAAGCCAACTCAGGCTCTTTACTTTCTGTGACTAACCGTCAATTCTGCTTCATACATGTCTAGTATTTGCATCTGATTGACCTCTTTTCAATGATAATATAGTAAAATCTCTCAGCAAAAATAATTCTTTGACTGAAAAACTCATCTTGGAGTATTTGAGATCACGGATAATTTGACTGAAGTTATGTGAGGAACATACTAACTATCTAGGAGGTTTCAGTTCTATACAGGGGCCAAGTAGGTCTACAAAAATTCAACCTCTAAGCAAATGCCCTTCCCTGACTAAATCTTAGGTCCTGATGTTCTGCTGAGATCCCTAGAGTTTTGAGTTCACTTCTGTCTTATCTTCAAATCTCAGCACATGCTGGGTACAGAGTAAGTACTCAAAATATTTCTAAAATAAATTAATTCTAAATTCTGGCCTCATAAATGTTCTTCTGCATCTTCTGAATAACAAAAACAATAATATATAGCATTAACGAATGTTTATAATGTTCCAGGCACCATTCTGTCAGGGACTAACACTCTAGGTCTGCATGGACTAACTTGCTACACACAACACCTGAGCCACACACTACTATTACCCCTATTTTATTAAAATATTCACAATTTGCCCAAGAAGACAACTAGCAAGCACCAGAGCTATGATTTAAGCCCAAGCAATCTGGCTCCAGAGTTTATCCTCTTGATCATTATACTGCATGGTTTCTACAAAGGCCATATGAACCTACATAAACCTAGTACCCATTTGTGGTCCTGTTTAAGCTTAGAATTTCATTGAAATGCACGATAGTACAGAAAACCAAAAATAATTTTAATAATTTGAGTCCCTATTGTAACCGCTTTCAAAATTTCCAGATAGGTAAGTGAAATTATGGGACTAGGCCACACCTCAGTTCTCATCTCAGTCTCTCAGAATCCCAAAAAGCTGCATCCAAAGAATCTTCTCTCTATTCCCTCCATCCTCATATTAAGCTTCTAGAATCCCCCTGATTCTGCTGTTCCAATCCAACACCACCAACCAACCACATAGCACTCTTGCCTTGTGCTTTTCTCCACCATATTGGTTTTTGAAATTTCTAATTTGCCTTTGCTTGCCAGGAGTTCAGAACTTACTTTTTTCTTACTTAACAGAAATCAAGGTAAACTTCATTCTTCCTGACGAATTCACCTCTCCCAGAACCCCACATCACCGTTATGCTTAAACCCAATTCCATGGGACATCCTGTCAATGTGATGTGAGGTCAGCTAGTATAGTTAGATGTCGGAAATATATTAGCTGCTCATAAAACTGATAATATTTATACTATGAGGAAATATAGAGTGTTTTTAAAAAGTATAGTGCTATACAAAGGCTATTTATCTTTTTTTTTTTAGTTTTAACTCATTGTGTGTATAAGGGTTATTGGGAACAATTTCAATTTTGTTCTTGCTGCCCCCTGCAGAATCAGTTTATGTAGTTCAACCCCTTCTAGCCCCTTTAAACAAAGTCAGCCTTCCTATACAAACATTCTTTTGTGCAGGAGCCAACATTTCTAAAACCGCATCAGGACATTGTCAGTTTTGCTCTATGATTTTTGTGTCCTTTTTCACCTCTGACTAGTCCTGACCTTGACCCTGACCTTGGGTTCTGCTTTGTATGTATGGGTCAGAATCTCCATGCTCTGCTTTGGGGCAGTCCTGTGGGACCTAATTTGAGTTGGTCAGACCTATACTTTCTCAGATCTAAATAATCATGAAAGGGGGTTAAAACAGAGAAATGGCTGGTGAAAATTATCTTACTGTATATATATATGTTTTTGCAAATATAGAATTGAATGACATCCCAATCTCCCCACAGAATTAAACAAATAAAATGTAAACAAAATGACATGGTTATAAAAGAAGTACAGGTATAGCCGTGGCTGGTGTGGCTCAGTGGATGGAGTGCCGGCCTGCGAACCAAAGGATCACCAGTTCAATTCCCAGTCAGAGCACATGATTCGGTTGCGGGCCAGGTCCCCAGCAGGGGCCACACGAGTGCAACCACACATTGATGTTTCTCTCCCTCTCTTTCTCCTCCCCTCCTCCACTCTCTAAAAATAAATAAATAAATTATTTTTAAAAAAGAATTACAGGTATAGAAGTAACATTCATTCAAAAACTATTTCACATTCATTAAATAATATGGTGTAATCCCCAGTAACCCCATTGGACATGTTTTATTAGTCCCATTTTACAAGTGAAGAAAGTGCAGCTCAGATAAGATAAACAATATGCACAAAGTTATAAATTAGTAAGACTAACCACTAATTAGTAAGATTTGAAATCAGCTCTTTAACTCAGATTTAAGAGTTAAATCTTTGAGCATGAAGAGGAGCCAAAACGCAGTCCTCAACAAAGCTTATTAATTTATATATTTAATAAAAGAAATACTCAGTTCCCATCCTTTTGTGCTTTATTGAGTTTTTTACTCATAAAATAAAGCATTACTGACATTTACATTTGTTATTTCTTGTTTTTTTCCATTGACTTGTTTCTGTTATACTTATTGATCATGTACTCAAAATTAACCCTTGCACAAATTAATTGCCTTGGTTGGTGGTCAGAGAACAGTTGCATACTAAAACTTTATCAGCTCTTTTGCTGCTTATTTTTTTAAAAAAATCAATGAAGTGCATTGGTCAGGAAAGGCCCCAAATCAGTTGCTAATGATTAATTTGAAGAGTTAGTCAATATCTGAGCTTATATTCAATCTGTAGCAGGTTGTATTATAGATTACAGACCATTTTCACTAGATATTAGCTTTATTAGGCTGTACCTATTCATTCCCATTCAAAAGCAGTGGAGCAGCATTTATTGCCATATTCAATATGGGTTACTTGGTTAGGATTATATAAACATTGCAAGTGTAAATGAACTACAAATAGTTGGTGAACCTTTATAGAGTATTGACCTAACAGCCTCTTTGTTCACTTGAGGTCATGTAATGTTAATGACATAAAAGCCGGTCATCATTATCCATACAATTATAATTGACTTTTTTTTCTGAACAGTGGCTAGAGTAAATAAATTGTTGGATTTGTGGCCTAAAAACAAAATCTGAACAAAACATAAATAATATTTATTCTCTCTATATTATATATTCCTGCTAAAGATTAAAATATATATACCATGAAGATGATAATATATTACATTCTGTAATATATATATTTAGTAAGCAGATGATCTAAGAAAAGTCTAAGTCTACATAATATAAAAAATAAAAATTTTGCTATAATATGGCAAACATTTAGAAAATTTACTAGATTTCTAAAGTTTTTATTCTATATGTGCATGCTCAAATACTATAGTATGCTCATATAAGTTTTTGTAATTTCAGTGATCGACACCCCAAATTCTAGATTTAAATGGCAGAAGCATTTTTAAACCTTCATATGATGGTTCTACTTTTCATAATGTGGGTTAGCTTCTATTGGACCAAATCTCTCACAGATAACAGCTATAAATAGGAATGAAATATATTTAAAAAAACCCAAGATATCCAAATACATGGGAGACTAAACCCAAAGCAGGTAGCCCAGAGGGATGTGTATGCTTAAAAGAAGGAAGATATTGGATATACTACAGACTGCACAATGCAATGTGGCTAAAACTCAAAGGGAAACTCAGTAAGTTAGGTGATGAGGGACAAATACCATATGATCTCACCTTTAACTGGAACCTAATCAACAAAAGAAAAAAAAGCAAGCAAAATATAGCCAGAAACATTGAATTTAAGAACAATCTGACAGTAACCAGAAAGAGTGTGGGAGGGGGGATCATGGAGGGAAGGGTTTTCAGGAACAACTATAAAGGGGGGCATGGAAGCTAGGGAGTACAAAACCAAGGGGGGCATGGAAGCTAGGGAGACAGGTGGGTTTGGTTGGAGTGGGGGGGAATGGTAGGGGGTAAATGCAGACAACTATAATTGAACAACAATAAAATAATTAAAAGAAAAAGAGAGGAAGAAAATCAAAGTTTTACTATCTCTTTTTTAGTTGTTTTGAAGAACCAGAGGACAGAGCTAAGAGAAACCGCACCTGCTGGAAAGTGAAAACAATACTGGGAGAAACAAAGCCACAGAAAGGGAGCCTCAAAATAGGTGTATAATCTCTGCCCAAATTCCTCACCGATGCCAGATATACATATGCCCTAGGCAATCTCAAAGTACCCCAGTTGGTGCTAAAACAATGATCACAGTTGTTGCATACCACAGGAAATACAAGAGTTTGGAGCTTGAGTACAGATAATTTAACCAACTGATGTAACAAGAAAATTAAAGATGAATAATTATTCTTCAGAAAGACGTAAAAGAATCCTTATTTCTACAATGTATCTTTCATAATATCCGGAATTCAATATAAATAATGTTAGACATATGAAGAAACAATAAAATGCCATCCATATTTAGGAGAGAAGCAGTGAATGGGAACCAACATCAATATTACCCAGATTCTGGAACAAGCACAGAAATATTATAAAGAAGCTTTTACAACAATGATCAAGGGTAACTCAAAATATGATTATAAAAGAAGAAAAAGTGGAAATCTCAGAAGAGGAATAGAAACAGCAAGAAATGCCAAATACAAACTAAAAAAAGTACATCAACATGACTCCTCTCCAGGAAGACAAATAACCCAGTTAAAAAAAGGGCAAAGAACCTAAACAGACACTTTTCCAAGGAGGATATCCTAGAGACATGTGAAAGGATGCTCAGCATCAACAGCCATCAGAGTGATGCAAATGAAAATAACAATGAGATACCACTTGATACCGATCAGAATGGCCATCATAAATCAACTAACAACAAGTACTGGTGAGGTTGTGGAGAAAAAGGAACCCTAACACATTGTTGGTGGAAATGCAGACTGGTACAGCCACTGTGGAAAACAGAATGGAATTTCTTCAAAAAACTAAAAGTAGACCTGTCTTTTGATCCAGCTATTCCACTGCTGGGATTATAGCCTAAGAATCCTGAAACTCCAATTCAAAAGAACCTATGCACCCCAATGTTCTTATCAACCTTACTTACAATAACCAAGTTCTGGAAATAGCCTAAGTGTCCATCAGCAAATGAGTGGATCAAAAACTGAGGAATATTTACATAGTGGAATACTACACAGCAGGCAGAAAGAAGGAACTCCCACCCTCACGACAACATGGATGGAACTGCAGAGTATTATGCTAAGTGAAATAAGCCAGGTGGAGAAAGAAAACTACTATATGATCTCACCTATAAGTGGAACCTAATGAACAAAACAAACAAGGGAGCAAAATATAACCAGAGATATGAAAATAACAAACTGAGAGTGATCAGAGGGGGGAGGGTAATGGGGGAAAGAAGGGGAAAGGTCAAGTCAAGGAATATGTATAAAGGACCCCTGGACAAAGACCACATGAGGTTGGATTGAATGTGGAAGGTAGGGGGTGAGTCAGGCAGGAGAGGGTGATGGGGGGAAAATGGGGACAACTGTAATTGAACAACAATAAAAATTTTTTTAGAAGAAGAAAAAAATCACTGCATGAGTTTAACAGAAAATTGAAGATAACAGAAGAAAGTATAAGTAACCATGAATATAAATCAATAGACTTTTCTCCTAAATTCTCTAAATACATTTCAATGTTTAAAGAAAAACTATAATATTGCTTTCAGCAGGTTCAACATATGTTTATTTAATATATATGGTGATTATAACAGAGGAATAGAGGGTGGATGATAGCAGTAAATTTATATATTTACAAGGTTATTTTGCTTTAGGTTAAGAGTATAATATTAAAAAGATTGACAACACCAAATGTTTAAAAGTTTGTGGAGCAACTGGAACTCTACTGTTATTAGTTGTGTAAATCAATACAACCACCTTAGAAAACAGGCATTTAAAATAAATTTCAATGTAGAACTACCCCATGACCCCCAAAATTCCATTCTCAGGTTACTACCCAATAGAAATAACAGTACCTGTCCCTGAAGAGACTTATACAAGAATGTTCATAGAAGTTTTTCTCAAAGTAGTTAAATGTGTAAGTAGCCTGTGTTTCCATCAATGGAAGAACTGATACAGAACCTAGGGTGTATTCATACAATGGAATACTCTCCCACACTAAAATGAATGAAACTACTGATACATGTGACAACAAGATGACTCCTAAAAGTATGATGCCAAAAAATAGAAGTTTTACAAAAAAAGAGAAAGAGTACATACTCTAGTATTCATTTAAGTGACCATTAAGAACAAGTAAGCCTAATTCATTGGGAAAATAACATATTAAAAAAGGTTGCCTCTAAGGGTAAAGACTGATTATGAACAGGCATAAAGGAAACTTCTGGGGTGGTGCTAACATTCCAATAAGAGTTTGTATAATACAGATTATATATATATGTGTGTGTGTGTGTGTGTGTATTAAAATTTTAATGTTACTTTGTTAAAATTTTTTGTTAAAATTTTAATACTACTTTCAGTGAGTAAATGCTACATCCAGTGAAGACTTGAACATCTCATTATAGGCATATTTTTCCTTAAAAAAAGGTAAATCATTTTTGAACTTCAGTTAACAATATTTATGATGAATTGCTTAGTCATGAAGTATGCAATAGATCAAAGTTTAAGAGAGATTTATGGATAGTTCTGTACAAAATGGGTAGATGTATGATAAAGCAAATACAGAAAGATGTTAATTTTTAAATCTAGAGATGAACAAGGTGTTTATTGTATGATTCTTTCAACTTTCTGTAGGCAGGAAAATTTTCTTAATAAAATTTGGTAAAGAATCTATAGAAATATTATATATATATAAGTATATATGTGTGTATGTAACCATATATGTATATATATACACATGTACATATATGTGTATATGTATATGATCTATCTCATTCTCTGGATTTTTGGAAGTTGTCAATATCAGTACAGTAAAATATTAAATTCAAATTTCTTAAATCAAGTGTGAAAACAATTATTGGATACTATAAAAGAAAACTTGTGGCCCTGGCTGGCGTAGCTCAATGGATTGAATGTGGGCTGTGAACCAAAGCATCGCAGGTTTGATTCCCAGTCAGGGCACATGCCTGGGTTACAGGCCACGACCCCCAGCAACTGCACATTGATGTTTCTCTCTCTCTCTTTCCCTCCCTTCCCTCTCTAAAAATAAATAAATAAAATCTAAAAAAAAAAAAAGAAAAGAAAACTTGCAATCCCATTCAGAATCAGGAAAACCAAGCAAAATAAAGTACTGGGTTAGCAAAACAGCTGAAAATCTCTTCAAGACACCTGCAGGCCAGAAATCACCAGATGGTTCTATTTTCCGTGTACAGTTTTCCGTTCTTCTAGCTTTTACTTCACAAAAAGGAGCAACTCAAACTTAGAGTCATATTTAATACATAAGTGTTGTCTTTTGAAGAACTACAACTGAGTCAGTGAAATGCATCCTGTGTATGAGTAAGTATCTGCTGTGCGGCACAATTCAGATTTGTTCCCTCAGACTCAGGCAATGTTTCTCTAGGTGATGAACAGGAAGATTGTTCTGGTAGCCAAAAAAAAAAAGAATTCAATTCCAAGAACCCTAGTTACAGTATTAGAAATAAATAAAATAATTTCCAGAACCTTACTGGCATAGCTAGATTTCAAACATAATTATTGCAATTCCAAATAAACCCAAATTAATTTTAATATTAAATTTCCACCCTACCTCCTCCCCTCCCTACTCTAAATGAAAATCACTTTTTCCTCCAACATAAATCCTGACTCTTATGCTATCTAGTTTCCCTTTTCCCTTCCATATTCACACTCACAGGACAACTTCCATCAGAGTTTTATAAGTCATATAATGTATTTATAAATTTCCCCATCTTAAGAAAGCACCCTTCAGTATTTTTAATGAAATTGAAGCCTTAATTTCCTCTGACAATGACACTTTTGTAGCTTTCCCCAGTGGACCCTAGAATCACTGGGAGAGGGAAACTAATCTTCTGGCTTCCACATACTACCTACAAATCAGTTCCACTTGTGAATCACAACTTCTTTTTTAAAAGTCCAAATCATCCACCTTTCACATCTCCATTATTGACTCGCTTCATGAAGACCAACTACAAAAGTATTGGTAACGACTTCCAGTCAATTTGGCAGCATGGGTAAACATGGCTCATCTCCTCACACAATCACATCAAAATTACAACTAAATTATAGAACAACCATCACTTAGAACCATCAGAAATTGAATGGAAGTCCAACAACTATGGAACTAAACAAACCACATCCATCCAGACTGGTAGGAAGGGTGGAGACATGGAACAGGTGGGTCCCACTTCCATGTGTGTTAGATAAAATTTGAGAGGGATATCTTGGGAGTGAGGAGTCCTAGCCGCACCCTAGGCCCTCCATCCCAGGATTTCAGTGCCAGGAAGATAAGTCTCTATAACTTCTGGCTGCAAAAACAAGTGGGGATTGAGTTGGTGGAAGAGACCTCTGGAGTCCTAAGCAGTTCCCCTTAAAGAAACCACACACAGAATTACTCAGACTCAATCTCTCTGAGCTCCAGCCCTGGGTCAATGTAGCAGTTTAAAAGGTATCGGTGATATACAGAGAGGAACTGAAGTATCTGGTATCAAGGCAGGAATTGGGAGACATCTTTCTCCAGACAGAAAGATAGGCAGAGACCATTGTCCCTTTCCTGAGCCCACCTCCTAAAGAGCCACAGAGCTGGAAAGCAGGTAAAATATCTGAGATTACATCAACCTGGCTAACACTGTTGGCCCCACCCTGGAGATCCCCTGAGACTCCATCCTGCACAACTTATGATATCATCCAAACCATTAGCAGTTACTTTTCCATATGAATAACTGATCTTGGCTCATGCTTCACAACTTCCTAAGTCTTATCAAATAAGCAACAGCCAGCCTCAGTAAGCCCCTAGCTACCGTACCCCCTGCTAAGTGGCCCCAGGCTCGGCAATAGCAGCAGCCACCCTAGATTCACAGCATGGCTTTGCCTGGGAATCACCAAGGCCAGCACAAGTAGCAGCTATCTCAGAGTCCTTTATGTCTCACACAGGGTGACCCCAGGCAGAACACAGGTGGGGACTGACCTTGAACTGCACCACCCAGGAAACCCCAGGACCTGTGCACCCAGTGGACAGCTACAGACCTCATTAGAGCACCACTATGCTGCCCCTGCAGATCTGATCCTCCACAGACAGTGAGGGTTGGTAGTCAGTGGTCACAGCCAGTCCTTGTAGCTAACTGGCCTAGGTAAATCCATCCTATTGACCTGCCAACAGCAATCAAGGCTCAACTACAAGAGGAAGGTGTGCTTAGCCCACATGGAGGGCACACCTCAAATACCCAGCTTGGGTGATAGGGGAGGCTGTGCCCCTGGACCGTATAGGATACCTACTACATTGGACCACACTACCAAGACAGAGAATCATAACAGTTCTACCTAATACAAAGAAACAAACACAGGAGGTTGCCAAAATTAGAAGACAAAGATACATGGAAAGAACAGATCAAACCTTCAGAAAAAGAACTGAACAAAAAGGGAAATAAGCAGTTTATCAGATGCAGAGTTCAAAACACTGTTTATACAGATGCTCAAGGAACTTAATGAGGATCTCAGAAGCATAAAAAAGATCTAGTCAGAAATGAGGATTCATTAATTGAAATAAAAACCAATTTACAGGGAAATGATAGTAGAGTGGATGAAGCCAAGAATCAAATCAAAGATTTGGAACATAAGGAAGCAAAAAACAACCAAACAGAACAACAAGAGGAAAAAAGAATCCCGCAAAAAACAAGGATAGTATAAGCAGCCTCTGGGACAACTTCAAGCCTTCCAACATTTGCATCATAGGGGCACCAGAAGGAGAGGAGAAAGAGCAAGAAATTGGAAATTTATTTGAAAAACTAATGAAAGAGAACTTCCCTAATTTGGTGAAGGAAATAGACATGCAAGTCCAGGAAGCACAGAGAGTCCCAAACAAGATGGATGCAAAGAGGCCCACTCCAAGCCTTATCATAATTAAAATACCAAAGGTTAAAGATAAAAAGGAATATTTAAAGCAGTGAGAGAAAAGAAGTTAGTTACTTACAGGGGAGTTCCCATAAGACTGTCAGCTGATGTCTCAAAAGAAACTTTGCAGGCTCAAAGGGATTGGAAAGAAATATTTAAAGTCATGGGAAGCAGGGACCCACAGCCGAGATTACTCTACCCAGCAAAGCTATCATTTAGAATCGAAGGGCAGATAAAGAAGGAGTTCATCACCAAAACATTATTATGTAAAATATTAAAGGGACTTATTTAAGAAATAGAAGATCAAAACTACCAACAGTAAAGTGGCAATAAATACATATCTATCAACAATGAACCCCCAAAACAAACTAAGCAAACAAGAAGAATAGAGACAAAATCATGGATATGAAAAACACTTTGATGATTGCCAGTTGGGAGATGTGTGTGGGGGAATGGATGAGGAAGTGAGGGCATTAAGAAGTACAAATAGGTAGTTACAGAACAGCCATGAGGATGTAAAGGACAGCACAGGAAATGGAGTAGCCACAGAACATATATGCACAACTCATGGAAGTAAACAATGGTGTGGTGGTTACCTGAGCAAGTGGGGTTCTGGGTGGAGAGGAGCAAAGGGGGGAAATTTTGGACAACTGTAATAGCATAATCAATAAAATAGAATTTAATAAATACTGGTAACTGATTCACAACCATCTTTATCCCCTAAATTTCTGCCATTCTTACTAAATAAGTGAATATAAACCAACCTTAATAAATGTTATTCCACACACACAAAAAAAACACAAAAAACAGAAAATCGTAAAAGGTACTTTGAGGACAAATATGTCATACTTCTCACCATTCTATGATTTCTGCTTCCAAACTTTGTCTCTAGATTAACATTACCTATGTGTCTATATATTTATCTACCCATCGTCTATACTTTTGTGTCAGGATATCCTGTCCTCCTTACATCAACTGCAAAAGCACCCTAACTAGTCTTCCTTGCATGACTGCACTTCTCTTCATCTTTCACACTGCCACAGAAATTTTATTTCTAAAAATTAAGTTTCATCACACCCCTATTTTGTTTAAACACTTCTGTGCATTGCCTGTTGCCTATGGCATAACAGCCAAACTCCTCAGTAATCTAAACATTTATAACCTGGTTGCCATCCACCTCTCTAAACCCACTGATTTTCTACCCTCTTTCATGCCTTCCTACACATCCAGTGTACTGACATCTGGTTAAAAATATACCAGGTGTCTTGAAAATTCTTTGTCATAATATTATCATGTCTATTCTACAGAATGTTTTCCTTTATTTCCTTTTAAAAAATAGAAAATAAAACATAGTCATCTACTTAACTTTCATGACCCAGCTCAAGTTGCCCCCACTCTGTGACACTGTCCCCTGACCTTGCCACACAGAGTCTATTGTTTCTCCTTCTTGGTGTCTACATAATACTTAGTTGATATTTTACTATAACCCTCATCACATGGAAAACTGTATCTTTTATAGTGTATCTCTAGTCTGTAACATTCCTAAGTTTAGGGAAAACACTAGCTAATATATAATGGCATTCAAATTTGCATTTATTCAATAAGAGTAACTAAATGCATTTGTGTCATCATTCTGGAGAGAAATGTGACAAACAAAAGCCATTAAACTAATCAGACCCTTGATTTAGTGGAAATGTAGAACTATGTTTTGGTATGCTAGCTCAGCAAAATAATTTCCTAAAAACTCTACTACCTGAAAAATGTAGTAAACCCTTATCACTTCTTGGCTGTGCAGACATCCAGCCTTCATTTCTATTATGGCATAAAAGGCCTTGTATATAGTACTGAGGGCATTCAGGACCCTACCTCCGACCAAGGAAGTGGAAGTAAAGAGATCTTTCTTTTCCACTCCCTCTTGCAGTTTGAGGATGTGTATATGACTTTGGTCTAGGGTTCTGAATGTTGAACATTTGAAGTACAAGATTGGGTAGATAAGTAAAATAAGATCACAATAGTGAAAGAGATAATAGTATCAGTGAGGGTGGGAGAGGAGGAGATAACAGCAATGTCTGCAAAGGAACTGTGACTAGATTATTCAGGCAGTGAAACCTAGGAATGACCATGATGTCTGTCATCTCCTGAGCCTGCTTTTCAAATTTTCCAATGATTCTGCACGTTATGCCAAATGATTCAAATGCATTTTTACTATTGGTGACTTCTGTTGTTTGGGATTAAATAGGCAGATGGATAAAAAGATGTAATTACACATACCCATGTAGACTCACTCACACACACACGTGCACACACACACAGAACTACATAATAAAAATAGGAATATCGAGAGAGTAACTTTATTGTATTTGACAAAGTGGATAAATATGTATAGAATGCTTCATTTAAACATCTTTAGGGCAAAATGTGAAAGAATGGTAGTAGTGACAACAATCACAATTTCTTACACAAGTGCTTATATAAGTGGCCACAGCACCACTTTAGAAATTCTGTTCCCTTCTAGTGAAAGTTTCTCTCTAGTTGTGTTTCATTTTTCTAATGTGCTTTTTATTTTGATTAACTTTAACTATAAATCATCATTTTAAAAATGACCACAATCTAACTCATACCTTAAAAAAATCTTTTTGATTTTTTTGTAGTCTGGCAAAATAATTTATAAATATATTTTCTTGTTTTCATCAGTTTAGATATTAAACTAAATGAATATTGTAGAGTGACTGTCTTCATTGCCTGTGCCTACAGCATTATAATATCATCATTCACAATCACAGATAATAATACATGTTTACATATTGGTATGCGCAATTTATATATTTTAATTTCACAAATAATGTTTCTTGTTACTATCATCCAGTTTGCAAAGACCCTCATTAATAGAACTGATGACAGATGGTACTGAAGACTTGCTACGGGACAGTCATCCATCAATAGAACAATTTTCTTCAATATATTCGATTTTTAATCACTTTAAAAAATCAATACAACAATACATTTAAACAATACATTACACTTCTCCCTTGCTCTCTTTCTTTTTTGTCTCTCTCTCCTGTCATGCTGGTCTTAGAACACAGTATTTCTCCTTCTTGTTCATGCCAAGCCCCTATTGTCCCGTAAGAGGAAACTGTCTGAATTGTTGTAACTTTCTATTTCAGTCTTCTGTCTGTGGAGCCTTTTAAAAAAATATATATATTTGTGCATGCAAACAGAGCTGTTTGCAAGTACTTCACTATTTGGAAGACAAAGAAGAATCTGCCAATTTAAAATGTTCTGAGACATGTCAAGGAAGAAAAGGAGACTCTTGTCTGCTGCAGTCCTCAGCTATGTGGGTGTGTAGGAACACATTAGTATAAAACCAAAACGGGACAAAACAGAATGTCGCTGAAGAGAATCACTCCCAGCTGTGTACTGCAGGAAGTAACTCAGTGCTTTTGATCCATGATGCAGACAGGGAGTTTTATAGAACTAGAAAATCAGTCCAATTTGAACTAATAGCTGTCCAGACACAACAATGATTATAAGGTAGAAAAAAAATAATGTTGAATCCAGTTGTTCAGAGAAAAAAATGGAAAGCACAGATTCTGCTCCTAACTCATGTTCACAGGCCTTTCAAAGTTGTCTTCTATTGTTTTTTCGTTCTGTCCTTCTCAGCTTCCAAATAAGATGAGATTTTTGGAGGCTTCTGGGTCAGTTTGGTCTCCTTCTTTCGTATCGTAAATAAGTAGTACATGTTCCTCTTTGGAATTAATTTTTGAAATACTTTGGTTTTTCCAAACAGATTAAGATGGAAATTTAAGTATTTTTATGATCATCAGAAACAAACCAGATGTAACCATACTTCAATGGATCTTAATCAGGTTTTGCCTGTTAGAATACCAGTACTTAACTCTACATAGCAGATATTCTGGCAAAAATATGGACTAAGAGGGCCACGATGAACCCAAATGCCATTGTATTTCCTTGGCCCAGGCAAACGATATAATATTTTATTAAGTTCCTGACAAAGGACATTGTTAGTCTCATTAAGACAGCATTACACTATAAATTTGCAGTGATGGAAAACTTAAACCCACATAAGAAAATAACTGCCGTTATAATCCAGATTTCTGGCGAGAACACTAACAGTTACACCAGAAGAGCAGAAGAGGGCATCTTTCTGGCAGCAAATGCAAGTAAGGCATTTGTACTCAAACTTCTTCAAACTCCTCCAAATATTTTTTGAAACCAACTCTAACCACTCTAAATTTGGCAAATTGAGGTTGACCACACTACCTCTCAAAAAAGATATAAAAAGCAATAAAGACTTCTTGAAATGCAAAGCAAAAACAAAGTTTGCAAAATATCTCTGTGGCTAGACTGTATAGATTATCTATCTAATTTCAAAAGTATCTCCCCCAAATATAGGTCCCCACTACCTGCATTTCCACTATTTTTCAGTACCTATTATCTGATGGGCAATGCTCTAGTTGCAAGATTTTCACTCCTTACGATTTGCATCGAACTCTTACCCACTACCCATTTAAATTCAGAATTGCCAAATTGCTTTTTTTAATGTGCCATTTATAGAAAAATATGGAATCATCCTAAAGGTTTTTAATACCATATGATACAAAATAATTATTATAGCTAGAGCACTAACTTAGAATGTTCTAACATAAGAATACCCAAAATATTCATTGAGGGGGTGGCAGTTGGGGAGAATTAGACTGTTTCCAAGATCCTTCCAATTTCACTTCATCAATATCAGCAAAACATATGTTCAGTATCTGCTCTCTTCCGCCTGGGTTCCAAAACCAAGCCTAGATGTCTCTTTGGCAGGTCTGCCTGAACGCTCAAAATGAGAAGTAAAAAAGGCAAAGGAGAGGAAATGCAAAACACTTTTAAGTCACTGAAAATGAAAGTATAGCCTTAATTAGGCAATTACTCTACAAGAAGAGTGTCGGTAAAATAAAAAATTTACAAATTGAAACGTTAGGCCTGCTAACAATCCAAAATATAAAAATAAAAATATGGTAAATCTCTCAGCTAATTGCTATGCAAAGAGCATTAGCTTGTATTTACATCCCTCAAACAAAAAGATAAGAAGGAGCTCATGTAAGCTTTGATGCATACAATGGCAGCAAAAAGATGCTACTCCCCACGGGCCCTGCTCTTTTAGAACTGCTAGACAGTTTCTTATCTCTAATGATGAAACACACGTAAAACAACACTGTTTTACATTGTATTTCCCCTGCCTTAAAAGACCCACACAAAAGGAAAAAGAAACCATTTACTTCCCTCTTTTTCATTTGTGTTTATCAGTTAGATTTAAAGTTCCTTGGGGCAGATCTCAGATCCTTTTCTTATTTCATTCTCCTCCCCAGATAATTTCTTGCATTTCTAAGTCATTTACACACCATGTGCATAGGCAACAATTCCCAACTTATATCTTTATACCAGATATCTTTTTGAAGCTCCAGGCTTACTCATCCAACTGCTAGGTTGACATCTCCACTTAGATATTTATTGAGCATCTCAAATTTCATCTACCCAAAACAGGGCAAATGGTTTCCAGTGCTCCAGCACCACTACCACTTCCATACCACACACACAACAAATAGCTTCTGAGTTCTCTGCAGCTCAACACACTGTATCCACCCAGCGTCCCATACAGAAAACTGGGAGTTTTTGCTGATGCCTGCCCATCACTAAATACTATTCTAATGTCAACTTTAATTTCAGGTCCACCTGCTTCCCTCCAGCACCACTGCCACCCTTGGGGCCATGTTGCAAGCATTTAACAGCCTCATAAACGGACTCCTGATTATCCTTTGCCTTTCTTCAGTACATTTTTAACAAAATGAATTTTCTTCTTACCCAGATCTGATCAGGTCACTTCTCTTAAAACCTTTCAACGGATTATATCTACATCTAGAATAGATTCAGAATTATTATCCTTGTTTACAATATCCTCTCATCACATTAAAAGAGTATTGCCTTTAAACAGTTTCTAGAACAAGGCTCTGCCTTTTCCTTCCTTAGGATTTTGGCTAGAAATCCCCACTCCTCAAGTTCCCTTCACTCTTCATACTTTTCTATCTTTCACAAGTGTTACTTCCTTATATCTTATTTCCTCTGAGATCTTTCCTAACCACTGGGTTGCTTCAGAAACTTTTATATTTCATTATCACTTTCAAATTGTACCAGGTCTTAGCCTGATCCATATGGCTAAGAATGAGGGTTACATTAAAAAAAAAAAAAAAACAACTTCACAGTTGACTCAAACATCTAATTCTGTTTTATGCTTTAAAAGCACATTCTATGTAGCTTCCATATATTTATGGAAATACTTGTTTTATAGACAAATTTTTTTTGAAGTGAGATTTGACAGTGTTTATAGCAAAACACCTTGTTCTCTGGAAGCTGTTTGAACACATAAATAAATATGCAGAAAAACTCACAAATATTATGTTTGTTCTTATAAATACTTAAAGTAAAAAAATCAGCATTTTATAGTCATTTGGTATACAATTGCTAATAATAATATTCATTTACCAAGCACATACATATAAAAATCTCAGATATGAGTTTTTGTCATAATTTTGTTTTGCCTTTTACCTACATCCAGTGATCACTAACCTGCAAGTTCCTTGAAGATAGAAATCATACTTTATTAATGTTTTTATTCTCAGAGATGACTGAAGTCATTAATATCAAATAGGTACTCAGTAAATACTCATAAAAGTAGTAAATGACTCCAGAGATTCTGTGCATTTAGTAATCAGTTCAACTTCTTAAAAAAAATACCTCTGCATGGGGTAAGTTTATTTGTTCTAGTTCAGCTGATTTGAAGCAAGCAAAAAAAAAAAAAAAAAAAACCCCAGGAGTTTCTGTGCATGGTATGTACTGTAAATATCTGAGTAATGCAATTCATTGATCATAATAAATTTGTAGTGCTGAACTTTACAAAATATTGTCACTTATCTTGATTCTCACAATGAAACTATAAGATAAATGGGACATTTATTATCTAAATTTTATAAATAAAATATTGAAGATCAGTAATGACAGATAACTTCCTAAATCTGGAACCTATGTTTTTCAAATTCAAGCCCAGGTTTTATCTCACTATATGTGACACATATTTATTGAATTCCTCCAACTGCCCAGGCACTTAGCTAAGCAGTAATTATACAAGAATGAACCATGCAGTTAAGGGCTCTGTCCTTACAAAGCTAGATAAACTTTGTTAGAAGCATTCTCATATCGGAAATAGTGAATAGAGGACCAGAAGTATGGGTTGACAGCAAACAGTAGGAGAAAATTTCAAAGGTAACCAAAGTGAAACTAACCAAAGTTCAAGTCCAGAGGATGAACTAAGGTAGGACTGTATCCAAGTCCAGATAAATAAAATTCAGCTAATGTTTACCTTATATGCCTAGGCAAAGATCTGGAACCTAGGTTTGGAGATTAAAACAATTAAAAATAAGGGTCTTAGAGAAAGGATCTGATTCTCAGTCAATTGCTTTCAAAGGGAAAAATTCTATGTTCTATCCCAGAGCCAGAGGTGGATTTTAGCAAGCAGATTTGTAACAGGGTACAACCAGGGGGGTCCCCAAATAGAGATTTGTAGTGGGGTCTAGAGCTCAGAGTGTCCAGGAATTATTAAAAAAATATAGGATGTCCTCACCCCCACAAGTCTGAACTGGGGGATGGGACACATGGAGCAGGGACATTGAGAGCTGTTTTGCATAGTGACAATTTTGCAGATAACCTCAGGAATGATCATTTAACATATCTATAACTTTTAATGGATTTCATGGATATATTAAATAGCTGTGGCCAAGCTTTGAGCTAGAGAGATGGGAGTGACTTACCTAGGGAGCTGGGAGGGACATACCTGGGAGGCAGCTCCCCCTGGTTACAGCACCTGCATGAGAGCTTGGAGAAAGGAAAGGGACCATGCGGCTTTGGGGCTTCCTTTGCCACGCAGCTTAGGAAGCTGGGAAGCAAGATATAGCAGTGATGTAGAGTTCTCTCTTAGCAGCTGGGAAGAATGCAGGAGAGATACTGCGTGAAGGAAAGTGGTAAAAGGACCCTTGCTGGTGGGCCACGAGAAGGTGCCACATGGTTTTGGATTAATTGGAGATCTCAGTAGCAACATGACTGATGGTGCCAGGAAACTGAGGGGCTACCTGAGCCATGGATTTCTATTTTTTTTCCTGAGATATGGTACTCCATACTGAGCAGAGGGAGAAGGAAGGACTGTGTGCGTTTGTGGGTATTGTAAAGGACTTTATGATTTTAATGAAGACATTAAGTCATTACTCTAAGTCTGTATAACTTCTTGAATAAATAATTCCTTTTCACCAATCTCTGGCATGGGGATATATCATTCCCTGGTGGTGGGCAAGGCGAACCTAGTACAGGGGGACACTGGGAGAAGAGGGGTGGTCAATTTGGTAATAGTATTTTGTCCCTTCCATGAGTCCACTCTGTAACAGATCTGACCCAATCAGTAAAGGCAAAAGGCTCTATAACTGGTTGCCATTCCTAAGAATCAACATAGGCCTTTCAAAGCCAGAAAATTTTGAAAAACTACTTTTAAAATGTGACCAAAAGTAAATTACTACTGCTTATTAAACACATTTCCAAAAATGTCCTTTGATTTTACGGGGTGTGGTTTTTTTTTCTTCACAAGTCATATATTTTATTTTTCTCACAACTCTGTTTTTTAAACTCATGTAATTTCTCAAAACTCATGTACTTGAAAGCATTTCTCTTTTCTCCAATCATTAGTAGGCATTAAGGAAATAACTCATCATCACCAATTTTAGGTTCTTTGATAACTTCAGTTTCTGTAAACTTTCTAATGTTCTTTAGAGTTCCCCAGAATAAATACCATTATAAATATTTTCATTTCAAGAATTTCCATATCTTCAAAAAGTGTTTTATCTTCATTAGAGTCAATGAGTTTGGGGCACAAATAGAGAAGAGTGTGATTCTTTATAACGTGGAGTGGTTACTACCTGTCCACCCTGAAACTTACCAGTTCCCAATCCCACTTGGCAGACAAGCTGATGAAGTCTAGAATATGTGTTATGGGGTGAAGGAGGACATCTCCATAAGTGTCCAGGGATGATAAACGTTTGGAATACTGTTACAGGGTGCAGCCAAGAGGGGGGACCCCAAATAGGGACTTGGAATGGGGTCCAGAACTCAAGGTGTTCAGAAAATATTAGGATGTCCTCACTGCCCCTGCCCCAGGTGTGAGTTGGGTGAAGGGACAAATGGAGCAGGCCCATTAAGAGCTGTTTTGCATAGCAACAGCCTTGCAGCTAACCTCTGGCATGGTCATTTAACACATCTATAACCTTTGACTGGTTACATAGATATGTTAAATAGCTGTGGCCATGCTCTGAGCCAGGGGAATGGAAGTAACTTCCCCACCAATATGTAACTGGGGGGCAGGTACCCGGAGTTACAGCACCTGCATGGGAGCTTGGAGATGATTGGCTCCATGACATGGGGCCACACCTGCCCAGACCTACAATGGCAGCCAGAAAGGCTGGAAAGAATGGGAGATTGAGGGCAGGTGTGGCCGAGTGTGGGAGGAGTTGGAAATGGGGCTGCAGAGGAAGATTGGCTTGGGTATTTAAAACCCAGACATGGCAGCTTTGGGGGGAACCACGCAGCTTTGGCAGAGTAGAGACTCCCGCAGCCCTGTGAGAGAGAATCACTGTGCGGATTTAGCAGAAAATTGCCACTTGGCTTTGGCAGAGTGGCAACCCCCTTTCTGCAGCTTTGTGGGGAGAACCACGTGGTTTTGCCAGAGTGCAGACCCCTGCAGCTCTGGTAGGAGAGAGGACCACATGGCTTTGGGGTGCTCCTTTTGGCCACGGGGCCTGGGAAGCAAGAGAGACTTTGCCTGGAAGAAGGGTGAAAGAACTCTTACCAGTAGGCCATGAGAAGGTGCCACACGGCTTTGGATTAATTGGAGATCCTGCCTGGACAGCAACACAGCTGATGGTGCCGGGAACCGAGGAAGGTCTCCCAGCCAACAAGGATTACTGGGAAGAACCGGGGTCTGCCTGAGCCAAAGACTTCTATTTCCTTTACTGAGATATGGTACCCCAGACTGGGCAAAGGGGGAGGAAAGGACTGTGTATGTTTGTGGGTGTTTTAAGGAACTTTGGGATTTTGATGAAGACATTAGGTCACTACTTTAAGTTTATATAGCATTAAATAAACATTTCATTTCCTTTTCATGAATCTCTGGCATTGAGAGACATCTTTCGTATAGACAGCGGACATAACGGACCTGGGGCTTCCTTTTGGTAATAGTATATCATCTCAGGCCCCCCTTGTTTGTTCTGTAACAATACCAATCTTACAATAAGTATGATATCTGAAGTGAAACATTCTTGATCGAAAGATGTTACTGAAGGTGACTTACTGCCCTCTAATTAAATGTTTCAATCAGCTTCCTTTTCTAGAGCATGATTCTACTACAATTCCACCCACTTGTGAGTTTTCATAAACTGCCACACGTGATACACTCGTATTTATACTCTCTAGTACTTTAATTGCAAGGTAGTTAAAGCTCTTCGTCTCTTCTGTATAATGAGCTCCCAGATCACTATGGTATCACAAGCTATTTTTTTTTCTACACTTGCATGCAGAGTAATCTCTTCATCATCTTGTTTTAGTGTCATGAGATTTTTGCTTCCAGAATAAATTGCTCTTTAGTTTTATGCATGAAACTTCTGATTTGTCTCCTCATTTCTCTAACTTGTTCTTTCCTGTGTTTTAAATAATATTTTATCTATTTCTTATACTGCTGGTTAATTTAACAATATACTGTATCATCTAAAATCATATCTAGATAATATACCCTGGATTATTTTGGAAGTGAGCTACCTATTTGGTGGATTTGGTCAGGTCAAAATTATCAAAGTTTGGTCATTTTTTTCTTATTGATGTTGAATTTTGTGATGGCCACGAGATTGGTGAATGGCTAGAAAAAACTGGTAAGAGTAAAATATACCAAAAGTAATTATTTTATCCAAAATATTAAATTTTGATAAATAGCATACAATACTAAGAGTTAACTTAGAGACACAAAACAGATTAAATTTCAGGACCATATCAGTCCCCTCGGACTTCAAAATTTATTCAAAACTCAAGAAATTCAACTTATTGAATGAAATGTTTGCAGTATATATATTTATTCACTCACAAAACTCTAAACATAACTGGTCCCAAGCATGTTGAAACAAGAGATTTAAGTAAAATTTTTAGAATACTATATATTGCTGGGCTACAATAAATATGCCCAGTAACGTGTTATTCTTTCGTGAAACATGCTTGCCCTGTGGGTAATGGGGCAGGCTTTTAAGTCCTGCTTACAGAAGTGATAGATATAGTGCCTTAAGATTCCTGGAGACACACAGTAATATTTGTTTACGTCTCTACTTATGTAAGCTAAATTGAAAGCTTATTTAATAACATCTTTTTAATGTAATGCTGGACTCAAGAAAGTCTTTTAAAATTTGATAAATGACTCAATTAATGCACAAGACAACATTACTTACCTCATCCACATTGTGTTAATTATTTTACTTTAATTATTCTCCATTGGTCTAAATTTAATGTTTCCTTCAACATCAGCTCAAAATACATCCTCTTGATTTAAAAATGCCCCATTCTTTCCTATTTATCAATTCATCTATATATCATAAAATCTAGCATTTAAAATTTTTCTTTATTTTATTCTTTTTATGTAGCTATTGTTTTGAATCTCCAGAATGCCTGGCATATTAGTAAGTGCATAGTTAATGCTCAAAAGTTCTTATCAAACTTTCATTCACTTACAGTGTATAAACATACATAAACATGCATGCACATATGTGTGTTATGTAAGGATTCTAATATGTTCATTCCTTCTTTCAGCAAAATTTATGAAGTGCTTAGCGTATACAAGACAAAGGCAACCTTAAACTAGTCACTGTGGAGTGACTCATTTCTGGACCTCCTTAGGTTAGTCTAGCTAGAGCCTTGCACATAATCAAACCTAAATGAGAGGATGAGGGTCTCTGTTCTCAAAGAGCTTATTTATTTGGTGTCATTATCTATAAGACATTCTCTTTTAACACAGCAGGTTATTATTGAGCAAAAGATATGTATTACTTTTTTATTTTTAATACTGAGTACCAGTGTTCTGTTCTCTTATACTCAAAACTACCGGGAATTTTGCACTTTCAAAAATGTTGAAATTTAGCTATGGCTGAGTAGAGAAAGTAAGGCCTGAGCAGATGGCTGTCAAAACACCAATGACTACATACCATGGCTGAGAACTTGCACACAAAAATATGCAACTTGTTACGCAGTAGACTCCTTCCATGTAAATGCCAAGGGACATCTGGCTTGAAAACTCAGCAAAAGCAATTTAATGCTATTCTATATTTGCTCTGTCTTCCACGAATATTAAATTATACCAGCATCTGCTAGAATCCATGTCAGGAAAGGCTGTGTCCCCAGAACAATTTTAAACCTCAATGTTTCACTTTCCAATACCAGAAAACAGCTGGAAGCTGAATCCTAACTTAGACAAAGCACACCACTTATATGAATGAAGTTATTTGGAAAATAGAATCTCTATGCCTGAAAGAGTTAATGCATCCCCACTACTATAAGTTCTTCTTCTAACAAAGCATGAATATACTAATTGCTCATAAATATCTTTATTCTTGAAGTATTTTCCTAAATTTGTAGATGCTACATTCATTTTTGCTGTTAGGCTCAATTTTAGTGCACATTTATGCAATTGCCCAAGGCAAACTGTTTGCCACTGTGCTACTTTCAACTTTAAAATATATTCATTTTAATTAGAATGTTATATAAATTAACAGAAATAAATTTTTATAAATTTAGTTGATATAGCTTATATTTAAATCAGCATAGATACTTTTTATTGAAATTTATTTTTTATTATTTTATATATTTTTCAATTACAGTTACCTTCAATATTATTTTGTATTAGTTTCAGGTGTACAGCATAGTGATCAGACAATCATATATTTTACAAAGTGGTCCCCTTCATATTTTTAGTCTCCACCTGGCACCATACATAGTTATTACATTGACTATATTTCCTAAATTTTCCATGACTATTTTCTAACTACCATATGCAAAGATGTTCAACATCGCTAATCATCTAAGAAATGCAAATTAAAACCAAGATGAAATATCACCTCACTCTTGCCAGAATGGTTGTCATCAATAAATCAACAAACAAGTATTGGAGAGGATGTGGAGAAAAGGGAATCCTTGTGCACTGTTGGTGGGAATGCAGACTGGTGCAGCCACTGTGGAAAGCAGTATGGAGTTACCTCAAAAATTAAAAGTGAAACGGCATTATGACCCACAGATTCCATTTCTAGGCATATATCCAAAATTAGGACAACTGTAGTTGAACAATAATAAAAAAAGAAAGAAAGAATATATACACCACTATGTTCATTGCAGCATTGTTTACAGAAATACTTTTTTATCTGGTCAAAATACCTGTTTCATTCTGCATGATAGAAAGATTGTTGATATCATAATTTTAATTTTATACAACCTTTTATTCTATGTCTATATCATTTCAAATATGAAATTATGAATGCATTTTAGGTAAAATAGTTTAGAGAGCAATTATGTTAAAGATTTTATTTATTTCTAGAGGGAGGGAAGGGAGGACAGGAAGGAGAGAATCATCCATGTGGGGGAGAAACATCAACTGATCGGCTGCTCTCACACTTGCCCTAACCGGTGACCAGGCCCACAACCTAGGCATGTGCCCTAAATGGGAACCAAACCAGCAGCCTTCCACTTTGTGGGACGATGCCCAGCCAACTGAGCTACACAAGTCAGGGCTAAGAGAAAGGCAATACTGGTAAAGTGATTTAATATTCAAACTGAAACACAAATTCTAGTTGATGGCTGAGGTGATAAACAGAAAGAAATAATAGTTGGTTGGTAAATGTTGTGTGTGTGAGTGTGTGTAGGTGCGTGCATAGCAAATGCATTTCTCTGACTAATCATGCACTGTCTGGTAAATGTGGCTTGATTGGATAATGAATCTGTATGGAAAAAAGAGCAAATCCTTTGTTCCACTAACAAGAAATTACTGTAAATTTCCTTGTGGCTCTATAATGTAGTTAGAATGTTTCAGATGTAACTTTCTAACTGAGCAGAAGCTGCCACAGCTATGTGGTTCCCTGCCTCCACCCTGACCTCAGAGCTCACATCAATGCTGTGCAGAGGCTATGAAATTTCCCATTTCCCATTTAAAATGCATGAATTTGCACATCATACTAAAAGTAGAGATAAATGCTTTCCTTGATTTAAATTTTTTCAATTTAATTTTAATTCTGATATGATTGGTCTCTTTACTCCATGGACCCTTCTTAGCTATAATTTCTCCTTGACCTACTAACAAAGCAGTTGATGACAGGAGTAATTGTAGCTATATTAAAGTAAAATGTGATGTCTTGGCCTTTATAAAAAAATCATACCTGTTCTCAGATAACTATTTCTTTAAAATATCCTTAATAAAAAACAAAATTCATTATTTAAGTTCTTGATTTTTTAAAATAGTAGCCTGTGTATGAACCCATACTGTTTTAAATGCAAAGACAGAGTATATGTATATTTTCACTTTTCTCAGAAATGTACTTACTATAGCAAACAAGGAACCCAAGAGAGGGGAGTAAAAATGACTTTTTTTATCATTGGAAGGGAAAGGTCTACCTTATGCAAAAATAGCAGAGATGTATGTTTCACTTAACTCTCCACACTTTATAATACCTAAATTCTGTCCTTTCCCAATGATTCAAACTAAATTAAACTCCCCAACTGGTTTACTCGGACATGGACATTTACTCTGTGCAATGGGAAATAACTATAATTGCAAGATTTGCTTCTACACATTGTGAACCCCCAAATTACATAGCACAAAATTAATGTTTATTTTTTATATTAAAACAACATATTTCTTAAGGTCCTTCACATTTTATTTTGATATTCTTTAAGCACACTTCTGTCTAATCAAAAAAGGGAAAATATTTACATATGACATTATTATTATGACATGTTATGATGCAAATTGATGTTATAATACAAACTGATACATGAATGATAACTGTTAGAAGGGAAGGAGTTTAGAGGAGTGCGCTAAGTGGGTTGGCAAGACAAGGAACAACACAGAAAATGAGAGTGCTGCTCTAGCATTGCAGGCGAGACATAACCATGGCTGAAGTGTACTGACAATAGTTACAGAAAACTCTAAGAGGAAAAAATTAAGAGATATTACAAAGGTAAAAGTCTATGAGATTGAAACTTCTTTAAATTTGAGGGTAAGAGAGAAGGAGGACTCAAGGACAACCTCCAAATTCCTTTGCTGGCATTCAGGTGAGAATACGGATGTAGTAACAGAGTCAGTTGAATGTCTAATTCTGGGTCTCCAACATACATTTGGAATAAATACCAAGGAAGCGCAGATAGACAGAGAAGCTCTATGGAACGAAAATGAAAAAATAAACAAACAAACAAACAAAACAGAGAGACAGACAAGCAGTATGGAATTCAGAAAGATATGGGGATGTAAGAATTATACAGAGAGGCCAATAAAAGTTACCCAGAAGAACAAACCCAAGATGGTAGAAAGTAATTAGAAAAAAAGTACTGTCTCAGAAGTCAATGGAAGAGAATCCTCAAAGAAAGGGGAGTGTTCAGACATGTTACATGTCACAAAGAATTCAGGAAAGACAGAGAAAATCTTCCCTGGATTCAGAAATTAAGGGCTTACTGGTGAACTGAACTTGATGAGAACAGCTTTACAGAGAGATGAAAACAATGCAGATCATCCCCAGTTGAGAAGTGAATGGACAGAAGGCAGCAGGTATGTACATGGATGCAATGGATGGCAGTGTATAATTTTTGTTTGTTTTACCTTTAAAGAGGGAAAGAATTGCACAAGTGAAATGCTGAAGGGAAGAACTAGTAGGGCGGCATATTGGGAGAAAGTGGGTGGAATGGTGTCTGGTTACAGACAATATTTAAATTCAAAGTATCAGTCGATGTTGGCATGTGGATGGAAGTACTGTTCTCAAATATCTAAACTAGAAGTACTAAATAACTTTAAAATTCACATTACATTGGAATACAACAGTATTTTTAAGTTACTGATTTTATTTATTTATATTTGAGTTATTATTCTGTCTCCTGCAAATAGTTTTCCTTGAATAGAAGGGTGGAAGTGTGCTTTCTAGTTATCAAAACTCTTTTCTTTCCTATTTAAAACTGACTTCTAAGTGACACATATTAATTTCAGGTACACAACATAATGATTCAATATCTGTATCCACTGCAAAATGATCATCACATGGTCTAGTTATCCTCTGCCCCCATGCAGTTACCAAAATATTTTTTCTTGCATTTAGAACTTTAAGATTTACTTTCTTAGCAACTTTCAAATTAGTAATAAATTATTATTGATTATAGTCATCATGTTGTACATTATATTTCCATGCCTTACTTATTTTCTGTTATTATTGAAAGGGAAAGTCTACAGCTGTGAGTTATGTTAAGAAAAGCTTTTGAAGTATGATGATTTTATTTGGGTTCTCCTTATGTATCTATCTATTGATTTTGTCCACATTTATCAAAGTCTAAGAACATGCTGACATTGTACGTCAAAGTACTGTTTTTGCTAAACTTTTGACTCAAAGTGATTAAAGTACAATTTCATAAGCACCAAGAACATTTTGCAACTGAGAATGAATTTATAACATGAATATCATTGAACACTTAATTTCAGAGTAAATGAAAGTTTAGAGTGGTGATGAATACACAATGAGAGATTGTCAATGGGCAGAACTTCTTCTGAGTTTCATGAATAAGCAAAAATGTAGAATAAGCAAAAACGTGCAGCATTATGGCATTCCATTTAAGAAAAACAAAATAGAATCTCAGCCTTAAAAAAACACAAAAAATGTATGATGTTATCTTAAAACTTCCTGAAAGATTTTCTTTTTTTGGCCTTGCACAGTCTTATTTATATACTAAAAATCAACAAGCAAAGAAATAAGCAAATATCCAGAGCAAACCATCCAACAGACAAGACAACAAGAACAGCAAAACTACAGGGACTCTGACTCGCAGTCATTTCTTACCAGAGAGATGGTAAGAAATTTACTAGTATGGTTACTTTTTACTGCTGTTTCCCTTACAATAGTGTATAAAGCACCGGAGAACTCTCCAAAGTATGAAATTTCTTAAACCTTGATGTTCATAAAGCTACCTGATAGGTCTTGTTGCTTATTTTTGGTTCCTGACCTACTTAAAATCACAGTCTACAGGAGTCTTTTTCTTCTGGAAACAGGTAAGTAGCATCCTAAATTAGTCTTCTTCTCTGTAAAACCTGCAGTCCTTAAAGAAATAACATATATTTAAGTGAAGAAACACAACAAGCTTTTCTAGCTTTCTTCCCCTTGGCTATTTGCTGTTCTCTTGTTTCCTTATCCACAAGTTCTTATCAGGGTACAGCATACTTCCAATTACAAAAAGTCACTTATAGTTTCCTCCTGGGATAATAACACCTGTTCTTGCCTGAGCTATTCAAAGGGATGCTCAGGGCATTCTTTCTTCTACATTTTCTCTCCAAAGCTGCTGCTAATTCTGTGGCTGCAGAACTAACTACACTGTATATACTTATGTATGTGTGTTTGTAGCAAAATTACAGGACAGAGCTTCTAAGCATTTAAACATGAAAATTTCCAGAATTATGTGCATTTTCTGTATAATTTTAAGAAATAAGCTCCATTATGTGAAGCATATATTTAATTCTACCAGCCTATGATATACTTGAAATCAATGAAAATGTAATTTCAGCATCTGAATAATTTGTCCAAAACTATTTTAACTTTTGTATAAAGAAAAGTCAACATAGAAGAGTAGATGAGTCTTGGCTGGTGTGGCTCAGTGGACTGAGCACGGGCCTGTGAACCAAAGGGTGGCCAGTTCAATTCCCAGTCAGGGCACATGCCAAGGTTGTAGGCCAGGTCCCCAATAAAGGGTGCGTGAGAGGCAACCACACATTGATGTTTCTCTCCTTTTCTTTGTCCATCCCTTCATCTTCTCTCTAAAAATAAATAAATTCTTTAAAAAATAAAAAAGAAGAGTAGTTGATGCATAGATGAAGTATTTTGGAATAAATAAGTGATAAATAAATATTTTGAAAAAATAAGCTTAACATTCAACATTTTATTTGCTGTATGAGATGTAATTTAGCAGCCAGGCCTCCCTTATATCAAGTGGACTATAATTCTAAAACAGGGATTTAAGCCCTCTATATATTGAAATACAAATCCCAACAGGTAAAGATTCAGAGTTACTAAGGCATTAAATATGTGGTGTTTTGTTTTTCCCACGATTCAGTCATGTGAAATCAAATCTGTTCCTAAGATGGGGTTGTAGTAACAGATATAATTTGAAAAAAGTGATAGACACTTTTCTATACAAGTGAACACTTCTTCTGCTTGTGGTCAGTTGCGTCCCCAAATACTCGTAGCCACCTCTTCCCCAGAGCTAAGTATGAAGGTTACCTCTCTGGAGAAATGATATGCTCCCAGAGAAAAAATAAAACCTACACATTCTTGATTTGATACTACCCTAGCAAAACAGCTGGCTCTCTACTTAATCACCTATGTCCCTGTCCTCACAACCCAGAGTTTTAAATCACCTTAATTAGCTCTTCAATCAGGTCCTTCCAGGATCTCAAAGTGAAAGGTTAATTGCAAATAAAAATATGCAGGTTTTTTAGTAAAGCGTACTTTATTAAATAAAAAAATCTGAAAGGCAAAAGATTATTCAAAAGACTGATGATAACTTTCAATACAAATTTTGGAAGATAGAGTTCAAGATGCTGTCTACAAAAATATGAACTAAAGCAAGAGAAGGAAGATGATAGAGATTATCAATACAAGGAGGTCAAATCCGGCTAGTTTCAAATAGATAAAATGGAAAAACTAGATAAAATTCATATTGATAAAGTACAGATATTACCCAAACTTGAAGGAATAAATATATAGACTAAAGAAGACTACTATGGTGTATAAAGAATGATTTGAATATAGAAAAGATATCAAAAGACTTAGAAATTTTACTGCTCATGCAACATTTCTTAAGAAACTATTTTATAATGTGCTCAAGCAAAATGAGAAAGTGAACCAAGAAAGGGCTAAGGTGTAGATTCCTAGACAAGGTGGTTCCACAGTACAAAAAGGTGCAGTAGGCCTGGAGAACAATAAACTCCTGGTCAGGCAGAACACAGGTAAAAAAAAAAAGTGGGACTACTTACAAAAAATGAATATACAGGGTGGCAAAAGTAGGTTTACAGTTGTGAGTACAAAAAATGTGCAGTGTATTCGTGTATTATTATTTATTATCACATTATTTATTTGTTTTACAACTGTAAACTTATTTTTGCCCACCCTGTATTAGAGTATTTTTGAGGAAGGGAAATAATATAACAATGACAAATAGTATAAGAAGTATATGAAGGATTAGAAACCAGGAAAAAAATAAAAAAATTAGATTTCACAAATAAACATGAAAGAATAAATATTTAACATTAGACATTATTTGTATCATAAAAGATATATACTCTTTAAATAAAATTATGATATATTAGAGGGATAAGCAAGGAATATGGGGTATAAGGAAGGTAAATTGTGATTTCTAAAAACAAAATATCAATTGAGTATCTAAAACTGATGAATAAAGAAATATGAATAGAAACCTATCATTAAAATGTGTCAAAAGAAATAGCGAAAAATGTTAACATTAGACATCTAAGAGGAACATGACTAGAAATTGGGAAGAGGTGAGTAAATGTGTTTCATCTTATATCAAGCTTCTTAATTTTTTTGTATTTAATTTTGCTTTATTTGTAAAAACTAAAAAATGTTATTAATCTCATTTAACCTCTTCCTTTGACTTTCATATCACTTAATTGCATAACGGAAAGAGATGTATCAGAGACAAATGGCTGGTTTCAGGACATTAGGTATTTCTGTGCATATATTTAGATCTGTAAGATCCAAGGTAAGATAAATGCACTTGCTTTTATCCCCTCTTCATGCTAACTTTTTAAAAGAATCTTTAAATATCTCAGATGACAGCCATCAAAGGATGATGTTCTTTTAAAATGGTCAATTTTCCCCTTTAATAGGATAAATGAAGTAATGGTTGTAGGGAAACCACTTCATCAATTTTAAGGCAGAAAAAAATTTCTTGTTTAAATTAACCCTCTCCAGGAACACAGGTATCCTGTGTGTTCTGAACCACGGTACTACGTGACTGGCACGTGACCTCTGCCTAGTAAAGGGCAGCTATTATGTTGGAAGATTCACTCATACTGTCAGGTGTGGTAGTTGTTTGTTCCTTTTTACTGCTTTATAGTATTCTTTACATGGCTAATCCACAAAATATTTATCTATGCTAATATTGATGTACAGCACTGCTGTGAGCATCCTGGGGTTTATGTTCGGTGCATAGGTACACTCATTTCTCCTGGGTATGTGTCTACTAGTTGAATTGCAGGATTTTAGGAGTACACATATATTAACTTCAGTAGATAATGCCAAAGAGTTTTCCAAAGTGGTTCTATATGTACTCTTTTTTTTCCAGTTTCAATGAATACTTCTATTTTTATTGAATAGATCACCAACCTCATCTCCCTCCCTCCCTACATTTGGAATTGCATCTTGTTTGCATGCAGAGTGGCAAGACAATGACACAACTAATCAGAGTAAGCTACTCCCAGAAAAGAATTAAGCTAACAGTTTACTTTAACAAGCAAAAGATCAATATATGCACTCTAGAGTGTACAGGTTTAGCCACTAAGAAATTCAAATGGGATCCTGAAGAATCTAGTCGAAACCAGCGTGCAGTGAAGATGACATCACATGCTGCTATACAGCTGTGTGAGGTGTTCCTGGGCTGCATCTGTTGACCACTAGTTGCTGAATCTTGCCATGGGGGAAGATTTTAGCCAGGACCAAGTGGAGATGTGGAAAGCACCAAGTTGAGTTAGGGGATGGGCCCAGAAACCAAAAGGCAGGAAGAGTACTAAATACTGCCGAGAGCATCCACTCTAGGAAGGGCTTTACCTTCCAGGAGCTCTAAACTGGCACCACCCCCCAGTGCTGATGTGGCTGACTTTGTCCTCTGTGTCCCATTTAGTGCAACAAATGGCAGTGTTTCCACCACCTATGACAGTGATGCAGCCCCTGGAAGAGGCTTTCACCACCTTGTCCTTGAGGACTTTGGACCCTTGGGCAAAAGTTTCTTATCCAAATACACCCACAGGTCCGTTCTACACAATCTGCTTGGCCCTAGTGACAGCCTCAGTGTACTTGCTACTCTCAGGACAATTGTCCAAGCCCATCCATCCAGGAGGTATGGCAGAGGCCACGGTGGCTTGGCCAGTCTTGGCATTCTCATCAGTGACAAAGTCAACCGGCAAGGTAACCTTCACACCATTCTTCTCAGCTTTCGACATCAGCTCTTTGAGGATCTTGGCTTCCTCGCTATCAAACCGACAAGTGCCAATCTCCATGTTGTTGAGCACCTTAAGGAAGGTAAAAGCTATTCCACCACCAATAATCATCTCATTGACTCTGTCCAGCACATTACTGAACAGCTAGATCTTGTCTGCAACTTTAGATCCACCCAGGATGGTCAGGAAGGGTCACTCCAGGCTTTCTAAGGCCTTGGCAAAGTAATTCAGGTCCTTTTTCATCAGAAAACCTTCAGCTTTCTGTGGCAGATTGACTCCCACCATAGACCCGTGGGCTGGCGAGCAGTGGCAAATGCATCATTGACATAGATATACCCTAGCTTAAAAAGTGAAGCTTGGAAAGATTCTATTTAAGCTGGCTCGGCTTTAACCTAATTCCCAGAAGCATCTTTTCCCTTGCCTTCTTTCCCCATAGGAAAGCGGAGGTTCTCCAGCAGGATGACAGACCCAGCAGTTGGGTCAGCACAAGCTTCCTCCACTTCAGGGCCTACATAGGCTTTAAGAACAGAACATCCTTGCCCTACAGAGATTCGAGCTCTATAGCAATGGCTCCAAGGAGTACTTGTCAGGAATGGGGACACCATCAGCCTGACCCAGCTGGTCATGAGAACAACTGACTTGGCTCCATTGCCCAAGCATAATTTGATGCTTGGGATGGCAGCCTTGATTCTCTGGTAACTTGTTATCTGGTTGTTCTTCATAGGAACAATGAGGTCCACTCTCATGGCAACTTACTTCCCCTTCACATCCAGCTTGTCCAGAATCAGCCTGTTAGAAAGCAATATCTTGGCAATATAGCAGCAGCAAGAGGCCAAGGGATCACATAATGAAGGAGACAGCAGCAAATGTTTTATGTGTAATGTTAATCATAGAAAACTTTGGTTCTATTTAGTATTCAGGTAATGGTTCTTAATCTATCAGGTATAATAATTTAAAATTGTATGTGGCTTTATTGCTACTATTGTCACAGATGAAATCTTAAACTGTTCTTCAGTGAAAGAGAAGATTCTATGGCATTCAGCATTTAAGCCATGAAGGGGAAAAGAACATTTTTTTTGTCAAATATTGTATGCCATGAAGATGACAGAACCTGATTCTTCTAAACAAACTAAAAGAAAACCACCTGCCGACTGAAGTACAGAGAAAAGTGGTAGTTTTTCTCAGTTGGATATAAGCATATATATTGCATATAATAGTCCCTCTTGTCTCCAATCTAAATTTCTTCTCCAATGTAAATTTCTACTCCAATCGAAAGCTAGAATACAGAGTACAAAAGGTGATTTTAAAATGCACATGCCTTCAAAAATAAGCAAACCCAAGATTCATAAACAACCTTGCAAGTTAAAAAGCTTTATTTTATTTCTGGCCAAGATAGAGGTATAGGTATTTCCTTACACAACCCTAATAAGGATCATAACTAGCCTCAAAACAAAGTACAACCAGAACTTCCAGAAAATAGAACTGTATGGAAGTCCAACGACCTAGGATTTAAGAAGAAATATTCATCCAGATGATAGGAGGGGCACAAATAGGGAGCTGGAGTAGGGAGGATGTGGTGCGGCAGTGGTGGCAATCAGTGGCAGGGGTGGCTGGAAAAACGGGCCATCCCACATTTGCCTGTGGCAAATAAAAACTAGTAGGGACTCATGGGGAGCAAGCCATACCAGCCCCAGACCAGACTATGCACCCCAGGACTCCAGTGCTGCAAAAATAAAGCCTCATAATGGGGGCAGAAGAAAGTGATAGTTCTCAGGAAAGTCCATTTAAAGGGCCCACACAATCCTAGAATGTATGCACACCCACGCATTCAGGGATTCAGCATCAGGGCAGCAGCTAAAAGGGTGCCAGTAGCATACAGGAAGTCAGGGAAGTGATTGGAAATACGGCAAGAGCCAAGCAAGTGGATTGTTCACTCTCAGACCCATTCTCCACATATAGCTCCACAAAGCAGTAAAGAGGGTTGCCACACTCTGGCAAACACTTAAGGCTCCACCCCAATACACCCCTGTTGTAAGAGGAGGCTCCACACCTCTTACAACATAACAGGTGTGCCAAGGCAGAGTCAAAGAAGCTCTACCCAATACATAGAAATAAACACATAGAGGCTGCCAAAATGAGGAGACAAAGAAATTGACCCAAATGAAAGAACAGATCAAAACTCCAGAAAAAGAACTAGGAGACATGGAGATAACCAAGCTATCAAATGCAAAGTTCAAAATTCTGGTGACAAAGATGCTTAGAGATCTTATTGAGTAGAGCAAACATATAAGGGAAGAAATGAAGGCTAGACTGAGTGAAATAAGGAAAAATGCAAATGGAACCAATGGTGAAGGGAAGGAAGCTGGGATTCAAATCAATCATTGGGAACATAAGGAAGAAATAAACAGTCAACCAGAACAGAAAGTAAAAACTAGAATTCAAAAAATCAAAGGTAGTATAAGAAGGCTCTGGGACTTCACCAAATGTGCCAACATCTGAGTTGTAGGGACACCAGAAGGAGAAGAGGAAGAGCAAGATTTTGAAAACTTATTTGGAAAAATAATGACAAAAACTTCCCTAATCTGTCAAAGGAAAACGAGGGGGTGCATAGTCTGGTCTGGGGCTGGTATGGCTTGCTCCCCATGAGTCCAGGAAGCACAGAGGGTCCCAAACAACTTGGACTCAAAGAGGACCACACCAGAATGCATTATAATAAAAATACCAACATTTAAAGATAAAGAGAGAAACTTAAAAGCAGCAAGAGAAAAGCTGAGACTTACATACAAAGGAATTCCCATAAGATTATCAGCTGATTTCTCAAACAAAACTTTGCAGCAAGAAGGGACTGGCCAGAAGTATTCAAAGTGAGGAGAAGCAAGGACCTACAACCTAGATTACTCTATCCAGCAAGCTATCATTTAGAATGGAAGGGCAGATAAAGTGCTTCCCAGACAGGGTATACCTAAAGGAGTTCATCACCAATCCATTATTACATGAAATATTAAAGGGACTTGTTTAAGAACAAGAAGATAAAAAACTATGAACATTAAAAGGGCAACAAACTCACAACTATCAATGACTGAATCTAAAAAATCCCTAAGCAGACAACCACAACAGGTACAGAATCATAGGTATGATGATCATTTGGAAGGTTATTAGCTGGGAGGGGGAAGAGGGTGAATGTGGAGAAGGTACAGGGATTCAGAAGCATAATTTGTAGGTAGAAAAAAATAGGCGGGAGATATTAAGAGTAGTATAGGATATGAAGAAACCAAAGAACTTAAAAGTAGTAGCTTCCTTCAATAATCATACCAACAATAAAAAATAGAACATGTTTTTAAATTCTAGGCAAGGGTATCCAAACTTTTGGCATCTCTGGGTCACACCAGAAGAAGAAGAGTTGTCTTGGGCCACACATTAAATACACAAACACTAATGAAAACAAAAATATCTCATAATGTTTTAAATAAATTTATGATTTCTTGTTAGGTTGCATTCATACCATCCTGGGCCTCATGCAGCCTGGCAGGCTGGGAGTTGGACACCCCTGTTAAGAGCATTAGAGTTGGCAAGAATATGGTCAATAAAACTAATTTTAAAGAGGAAACCATTATAAAAGTTACCATAGAGAATGTAGTCAATAATGTTGTATTAACTATGTATGGTGTCAGGAAAGTACTAGGCTTATGGGAGAGGTCACTTCAAAAATTATATAAATGTCTAACCACTATGCTGTATACCTGAAACTAATGTAATATTAAATGTCAACTGTAAGTTCAAAGAATTTTAGTAAACATTTTTTTAAAAGGGGATTTCATATCATAGCCTGATGTCCATAGATAATACTTCACAAAGGGATGGGGATTTGCCAGTATTTAAAAAATGAGTGTGTGGTGACATTCAGCTGGCCATTCCAGGCCACAGCTTTGCATCCTAGAACCATGGCCTAATTCATGCATAATCTCACAGAGAAGGCTGTGGTGCTAGTACACGCTGCTGTTACTGACTCAGGTCTTGGACTGGCCCGTTGCTGACACTATGCCAAGGACAAACCGGTTCCTCCAGTGCTTGCTAAGATTTCTGCAGCTATTCAGAGCTTGAAAAAATAGTCAATAATGCTCAAACTTGTACCTCAAACAGCTCACAGTTAAGGAAGCTCTGCCAAAGGGTTTAGTGGTCACTGAGGTGTGTGGATGTGGTTTCATTGTTGACAAGATCACAGGCAAGCAGGGCATCATCGGCTATAAAGTTCAAAGGCCATACTTTCACATCTGTTTCTTTTGAGTATATTATTTGAATGTTCTTGGGCCATTCAAATGTGATCAGATGGGTATTTGAATAAAATATGTCAAAAACAATGTTTTCTGTATAAAACACTGCTTGGAAGTTCATAACTTCTCTTGGTATCAAGTTGAGTTGTCTTTTGTCTTAATAACATTAATATGGCTCTAAATGCATGTTTTTGCTTACCCTAAAATTGGAAAGTATATATGAGAATAAACCAACCTTGTACCTATATTGATGAGAATAACATTTTAATTTGAAGGTTGGAAATACAATGTTTTATTCCCAGAAGAGTTGGGGAAAAGGCCTTGAGAAAACCAGAACTTGCCATGTACAATACAGAACTCCATGTACCAAAGTTAAATCATGTCAGTAAAGAGTGAAATCTGTGTGGTTTCTCTTTGCTAAAATCAGAGAAGGACCTTTTCTTGGCAACATTGGGATAGTTGGTAGTATTCTATGTACATCTCTTTGTAACTTCTTTAATGCTAGGGCAGTGCCATAACCTGCATGTTTAATCTAATTTTGATGTGCGCATTATTATTCACCTTTCTGGTTTTATGAGTTTTAGAACCTCTCTTTGCAAATATAAAATATTTCATGGATATTTAAATTTAAAAATGAGTATAATATGATTATGTTAAAAAGGATTACCACACTTTCCTATTTATGGTAAATATTTTATATTTTATTATATATAAATAATGCATGTGTCACTGATTCTTTATACAGCCTCCAAAATCCATATTCCATAGGCAAAAATGTAATTAGTGAGGGCTGCCCATGGCAGGTTTGAAAGTGATTTTCTTTTCATTGCCTTTTAATTCATTTCATAAGCTAAAATACATGCCTAACTTCTTTGTCAGTGGAGCATTTATTTCTTCTTTATGAACCATCACCTTGATAAGCCAAAACAATGCAGTTTACCCTCATTCTCCAGTGAACAAGCATAATTAACAATAGCACCTTTCCTCTAGGACAAAAGCCCATTAACTCTAATAAAACTGCAATGATTTTGAGAGACATGTAAAAATAATAACTGGTTATTTGCAGTGAATAGTCAAAAAAGAAGTATTCTGAAAACAAACAAAAAGCCTTCTTTATATTAAAAATAGATGTGCATTTTATCCAGGACAATCCTTTTTATTGTATATATAATTATTGTATTTTTAATTACCAACTGCAGGGGTTTTGAAGAAACAAACTGAGTGATAGTATAGGAGTCTGAGGTTATTTGCAGACAGCGATAAACAGTTGTAAATAAATTAACAGTAAATTATATCATTGAATTCAAATCAGAACTACAGCTAGAATAATGGCAGATGATTTATAATAATAAGTAGATTTTTATCTATATTCTATGTTTAAGAATGCAGGTAAGTGCAAAATATAGCTTAAGAAATTTTAAATGTTCCTGCTGAGAAATAATAAAAAAAAATATATATCCCCTAAGGGTTGTGGATGGCCAAGTTTTGAACTACAGTGTTATCTTTGCTTTGCAGAAAGACAAGGTACAGTATGAAATTGCATGAAATGACTAAAATTAATCCTGAGAGTTTCCAATTGAGTCCTGGGTATGAAGGAGCAAAAGGGTGTCGAATATAAGCAAATTAGAGGAGCCCACTGCTGCCTTTGCCCCTTTTAACAAATTTTCTGTATCAGTGTTAAACCTATTCTTGTTTACACAATTTTTGTATGTTAGCAGATAAAATTTATGAAAAAATGGCATGATAAAAGAGCCTTAGAGCATTGAGAATTCTATCTCTCCATTATGTCCATCCTTGTACCACTTACAGTGAATTACCAGGCACATGTAACAAAACTACTGAAAATAGTTTCAGAAAGAAACCAGATTTGTTGAAAAGCTTTCCTGCTGACTCTGAAAGTCCTAAAGTAAACAGCACTTGGAGAAACAGGTGCTCTCAGAATAGGAGGTTTTGAAGAGTACTCTCTGTACAGGTCTTGTCTTTGCTCAGTCTTGTTGCCAAGCACACTACTGCTAACTCTGACGATTGAAGACTCAGAGACAGACAAGCCACCTGGGCAACGAGTAGGGACAGCCCCTCGCCAAGAAGTGGATCCTAACCTTATTATACAAAGGTTTGAAAAAGACATAAAGGACAAGTCACAGTAATTTCATGAAAGGGGGAGGGGTTGAGCTCCATGTTTCCAAATAGAACAACCAGATCTCTTTTCTCCACATGAAGAGCTTGTGTAGCATTTCCTGTCTCCATTAGCAGCAATGTACCTGGTTAATTTCAGTTACTCTTCAGAAAGTGGTCCTGTATGCCTTAGTAGCTGAAGGCTCTATTAGTGAAGGATAAGAAAGAGAATGAAGGTGTAAGAACAGTGAGTGGGTTTGTAAATAAGGTCGGCTATTCTCCACATAAACAGAATTAAGAGTAAATCTGCACCACACGATAACTCTATTTTTTATTTTTTGAGGAGCTTCTGTACTGTTTCCCATAGTGGTTGTGTCACTTAACATTCCCACCAGCAGTAAACATGGGCTCTTTTTTCCCGACAATTGCTGCAACACTTGCTATTACTTGTCTTGTTGATGACAGTAATTCTAACAGGTGTGAGGTAGTTTCTCACTGTAGTTTCGATTTGCATTTCCCCAATAGCTAGTGAAACTGAACATTTTTCATATATCTGTTGGACATTTGTATGTGTTCTTGAGCGAAGTGTCTGTTCAGGACCTTAACCATATGACCCAAAAACTCTTCTGGGTATTTACCAGAAGAATTTGAAAATATTTATTCATAAAAATATATGTACCCCTATGTTCATTGCAGAAGCATTCATGGGGGCCAAGACATGGAAAAAGCCAAAGTGTCCTTCAACAGGTGTTTGGATAAAAATGATGTGGTACAGATATACAATGGAACATTATTCAGCCATAAAAAAGATGAAATAATGTCATTCCTGACAATATGAATGGGTCATGAGAATATCATGCTAAGCAAAATAAGTCAGATGGGAAAAGTCAAGAACCATATGATTTTACTCATAGGTGGGATATAAAGCTTAAAGCAACAAGTGACAAACAAGACAAACAAACAAACACTCAAAGACACAACAGTACTGTGGTTACTGGGGGAAAGGGGTTGGGAAGGAGGTGGTAGAGAATCACAATACGTAGTAAGGGAAGGGGATTTGACTTTGGGTGGTGAGCAGGCAACACAATATCCAGATAATGTATTACAGAATTACATACTCGAAACCTATATAATTTTATTAACCAATGTCACCCCAATAAATTTATTTTTAAAAGAATAAAATTGCTTTTCTTGTGAATAAAATTGGAATATGAAAAATGAACACTTCAACTTATATGGATGCATATATATGCACAGGTAAAGATACAGGCCTAGAAAATAAAATATTATATAAAAAGTCATAATTCTTGTTTTAGCTCTATACCATTCACCTCCCTGGAAGGACTCCCTCCAGATATTCTGGGTTTTTGAGATTTTTCTTGAGGGAAAACATATATTTAAAGAACCAGGAATGATGTATTGTATAAAGTATGTATTTCCATAGAAATAATAAAGTAAAAAACATATTTTCCTTCTCCCTATTTACCCATGAATGTTTTTCCCTAATTTGCCTTAATGTGAAATGTCCTACCAGGAAGAGAGAAATTAATCCCACATTATGACCTTAGAGTCACATTTTTCCCTAAAAAATAGGAGAATTGTGCATTGAATTTAAGTAGATCATGTATATTTTATATCCCTACTCTCTTCATAAGGAAATTCTGTAGATTAGTGAAAATTGATTGCTTCAAGTCCACTATGTATGTGAGCATTTGCCATACGAAATTCTAATTATCAGAGCTATATCTTCCATTTTACCTGAATCAGAGGCAAAAATATTTAAGAAAACACTGTGCCCTTCCTCTCCGTTCAAACCTGAAAAGGGAGGCTTTCGGTGTCGCTCTATTTCTGAGCGAAAACTATCCTGGCTTCAGTGAATGTGTGCTCATCGCTCAGATTCAAAAAATATAAATGGGTCCCACGATATGTGCAGGCTTGTTCCGGTTCACCACTTAGAATGAACATTTTTTACTATAAAAAGACTTAAATTTTGTAAACAAACCCCTTCAAGTAACCAGTTTAAATCTGATGTATTATTGTTGCCACACTGTTCCTCACAAAGAAACCTGAAATAATCCCCAACAGCTGCTGGCCAACAGGTGCTGCCGAATAACACTGAAACCCTAAGCCGTAAGCTCGGATCCATTCTGCCTCCCTCACTGTTACCATCAGCAAAGCAGAACAACTGGAGCATTTTTAATCTTACCTTTAATATCCTTCAAACACAGAGGTGGGAACAGGACTCCACCATGTAATCAGGAAAGCACATTCCTTGTCATGATAATTGTTCTCCAGAGCAGGGCATTTTATGAGTCACATATAAAACTGATAGGGAAGGTCATCTACTGAAATCAGAACACAGCTGGTAGGCAATAAGAATCACATGGTATCTATAAAGAACTCACTCTGTGCCTGAGATCTCATATTCAAGGGTTTAAGTTGTAAGTAATGCTCATTTGCAGTCTATGAACATATATCCAGGCAATTTAAACTAGTTATGTCTTCTGGCCTTGAATCGACATTCATATCTTTTCCTTTTTAATTATTTCTATCTTTTTAAAAATGGACATTTGAGAAGCCACTCAAATAAAAGATAGAATATTTAATTTATGACTTCATGTTTTGTCTTTTTTTAAATGTATTTCTGTATTTGTCTGAAGACTCATCCTAATGTCTTCTTTTCTGCCTGGAGTTTGGAATTAAGCACATCGTGACTTTTTAAAATAACTATCCTCATTACAAGAAAATGTGGAATATTTGTCAAAATATTGAGGTTTGTAAGAAACTAATCACAACACTCAGTTTTTACAGAATCTGAGCCATAATTCCAAACAGAAAGAGAGAGAATACCTAATAGTTACTTGAGAGATTATAGTCTGGATGGGAAGATAGTTAACTTTGGTCTACAAAGTGGCTCAAGCATTTTATAGGCTTTTTACCAATCTTTTTTTAAATATTTATTTATGTATTTATTTATTTTTAGAGAGCAAAGGGAGGGAGAAAGAGAGAAACATCAATGTGTGGTTGCTGGGGGCCATGGCCTGCACCCCAGGCATGTGCCCTGACTGGGAATCGAACCTGCGATGCTTTGGTTCGCAGCCCGTGCTCAATCCACTGAGCTACGCCAGCCAGGGCTCATTTTATAGGCTTTTAAAACAGAAAATAAGTATTTTACTAAAGAGTTAACATCTATATTCTCTGAAGACACCCAAGTGGGAGGATCATTTCCTGTTACCACCAGGTGAGAGAGACCCCAATGGCATTATGTCATTGGTGGCGATACAAGTATGTTTAATGTGACCGAGGATATTCTCTTGTAGGAAAGTATTTGTTTTAGAGTAGAAGTGCTAGGATCAGCCATTTCTGTCTAGGTCTTTAGATTTAGATTATGCGTGCCACAGTAAAAATCACAAACCACACTGCAGTAAGCACACTATATCCCGGGTACACTGTGTGTTTGTGGTCCCTAAAATGTTTTCCAGAAGATTAAGTTGATTCTGTGTGAATCATCTGGAAAATTCCTACAAGTGATTCTACCCCAAAATGTAATCTCTCATCTTACCCAAATTCCTGGCAATGTACAGATTCTGACTCTATCACCATTTCAGAAATAAATGAAAGGACTGGATATTTTTGAACATAGATTTTTGTCAACATTCCTTTACTATGGAATATTTTACATGCTTTTTTCACATGTAGGTTTAATTAAGAGCAAAAATTAAGTATGCTTTGATGGGAGACTTTATAAAGTAATAATCAAGGATATGTCTTTGGATTCAGGTAAACTTGGGATCAAATACCAACAACCCTCTTATAGTCCCTCATTGGCATATGGGATTAACAATATTTCCACTCCCCCAGGGTTAGGATTAAATTAGATCATGTATATAAATTAAGCAACAGTGACCGGACTTCTGTCTTGTGTGACTTTGCACTCTTAATTGTCTATACTGCAAGAAAATGAACATCTCTTACATTTATTTACTAACTCCTCATTTTTTAAAAGTCCAGCAGCCTTATACTACCTTATATGGCCCCCAAAATCTTAATGATCAAAAAGATGGACTTACATCAATGAATGCATGCACAGTTTCTTCAAGCTTTGCATAAAGATTACTACCTGCCTCCGAGGCGGCATCAGTGTCCCATTGTGCAATTAATAACACCAAGTGCAAGAGCAAAATAAACACGTTGTCATCATCTCCATTATCTCCGTCCTGAACTATCCTGTATTGTGTACATTGGTTCTTTTCTTTCAAATTGTACAGCTACTAAATAGCGAAGGAAGTTTCTTCAGGATGTATTTCATTAGGTTTAAAACCCATAAAATCTGACAATTTGTGTCAGTGCTGTTGCTGGGAAACCAATAAAGCCCGAAGAGCAAACCAGGTCGCACAAAACACTAGCAGCATCTCCACCATCTGATGAGTTGACTGCCTCCCAAAAACAAATTAATCAACACAGACCATTTTACTGATGTCCTGTATTTCAGAAAGGCAATTAAGGTATGTGTGAGGTGTTGCAGCTCTTAGGGAAAAAAATGCTGCCCAAAATGAACACAGTGGGCTTTTAATATTTCTGACTTATCTCTCCATCAGAAAAGCACTGACTAAAGAGGTTCCTTCCTTAAATCCCATTAGTGAATTGGAATGTTACATGAGAAACTCATGCAATACTACCTATAGATGGCAATGGTTGGGTTTAATTCCCTCTGTTCTTACACATATTAATCAAATGTCAAGGATTAGATGTTTCATTTGCAAAAAAAAGAATGTATTTTAAATAGATACTGCAAAAATTACATTTTTAAAAGCAACTTAATATGGGCACATGAATACTATCTAGAACTCCCTATTCACTTAATACTTAAGATCCTACTATGTCCCAGGCACACAGTCTATTTGCCAGAGACACTAGGTGGTGTCTAGGAGACATACAGGTGACAGACACAGTCTGTTCTAAGAGCTCACTCTACAGTGGAAAGAGCACAATGATGGTGCTAAGTGGTGTTCAGGATTCTCTCATACTTTGCGTTTTTCCAATAATCTCTATGGGCTTCCCTAAAACTATCTCAAAGAAATATAACCTAAGTAAAACAGAGCTCTACCAATGCATCTTACAGAAAAGCCTCCTCAGCCCACTCCCCCTAACACTCCTTGCCTAGCTCCTCAGACTCATGATGGGAAATAAACACCTAGACCTTCAGTGGTAATCCCAAGTGATCAATGATACATGGGCAAAAATCTCTGTAGCTCAGAGTGCTGGCTGTTCAAGGATTAGGAGGTCAGGGGTAATTTCAGGGAATTCTTAAAAAGTGAGGACACATTAGCCATGCACATAGTGGGAAATTTAGGAGAAGAGAGGCCAAAGGTCTGTTTGCAAGTACACCGCACAGTAATTGCAAAGAGTTCATTATGACAGGACTACAGTGTGTCAATGGGAAAACTATCAAGGATTGGTTTGGTCTGATAAACAGGAGTCATATGACAAGAGGCATGGATGCATGCCTTGTTGAAAGTTTCAATGCAAATTTTATATCAAGACCATGGGATCCCTAGGAAGCTATGGAACAAAAGTGATAATGATAATGTGGGAAGAGACTCTTCAGAAATCAAGGCAAGAAATACATAGTTTCTGAGTGAAGGTACTGGTGGTAGAGTGGGGAAAAGGACAAATAGATTTTAGGAAGACGTCAGAGCCAATACCCAGAGGATGTGACATCTAAGCGGAAAGAGGGAGCCACAAAGGGCTTGTGGCATGGAGATGGGGCTGGCGATAGCGCCAGCGATGGCGCTGTTCGCCTCGGTCAGGAATCAGGAGGAAAGGATGAGAGGTCAGACTGTGTGCATAGTGCCCAAACTCTAAGACTGAGCATGTATATTTAACAAAATAAAATTGTCACCCATTTCTTCCTTTAAAAAATCTATTGACAGAGTAATGAAAAGATACTAAGCTCTACCAAAAAGCACCTTAAAACTTCACATTAAAATTCTACAAAAGTGTTATGCAGAGAACAATATTCCTATGTATAGGCACAACCACAAATGACTTGTCTCCAGGTCTATATCATTAAAGATTACATTGTAAAGACTTTACAAGTTGATTCTTATGTAGCCTATGACACTAGTCACCAACATTATTCATTTATTTAATTACAGATTGATTTAACACTGATCTAACCATATGATAAACACCTAACAAAAGGTTTTGATTAGAGGCACAAATAGACGCTTTCAATCAGAGTTTTTATTTTTTATTTTTTACCAGGAACTAGGGAAAATTGTATGACACATATATCTTATCTTTAAAGATACAATAAATCCCAAAGTGATAGTCCTGAACAAGAAGTACAAAAATAGGGAAAACTTAAAATATTATTTCATCTAACAAACAAAATATACTGGAATTAACAAGTAGGTAAGTAAGTATATAAAGAGGCAGAGATATGAAAATTATATCCTTTCCTTTGAGTTGAGACACCATTGGGCCAATCTATAAAGCTTCAAAATAATTTAAAAACTTTTCCAGCTCTGGCCAGGTGGCTCAGCTGGCTGGAGCATTGTCCCATACATTAAAAGTTGCAGATGCAATCCACAATCAGGCCACATACCTGGGTTGTGGGTTCAATCCCCAGTTGGGGTGAGTACGAGAGGCAACACATCAATGTTTCACTCTCACATCAATGTTTCATTCTCTCTCTCTCTCATTCCCTTCCTTCTTATCTCCTTCTTTAAAATCAACAAAAGTATCCTTTGGTGACGATAAAAAATTTTTTTCCAGAATGTAAATATTGTCACATTCCCTCACCAATAATTACTCTCCATGAATTTAGCATAAGAGCTACAATTTGATTAAAATTGTACATGTCCTATTAAATTACTGAAAATATTTTAAAGTAATAAAAAGTAAAAAAACTTATTAAAACCCATTGATTTGGTAAATTATAAAATGCTACAAAATAAACAAGTTTCTTTATATAATGTTATTATATAAAGCAAAATAGAAATTGTTAGTAAATAATTTTTTGAAATTGCAAGGATGAGATATTAGAGGCTAGTAATGAAGCAATCATTATCCACCCTTCCTCCAATGAAACAAAACAAGCAAGGTGTGTGTATATTACAAAATTAATGAAAGAAGGAGGAAAGAAGGAAGAAAAGAGGAAGAACTTAAAATTACTGTCTGATACAGATCTAAACTCCATGGCCAACATATACTTAAAAATAAACTTTGGGGGAAAAATGTTAGCATTTTCTTTGTGAAAAATGACAGTAAAATCAGAGCCTATGGGTGCTTTCATTCAAAATAAAACACATTAAAGTACCATAAGTAGAATTTTATTTCCAGTATATGTTTCCTTCCCTAATTCAGTAGATGCTTCATAAAAGTTTTGAACATTAGTGAAGATTCTCATAATTCCATGAGGTTCTACTTGAAAGTTTGCATCATATAAATTGAAACCAGTATGAAATAGTGTCAATAAGTACTAACTATAAATATGTCCAGAAATGTGTTTCATGAGAAATGTGTCAAATGCCAGTTAATAGAATATTATGAAGTGTCAAGAAGATATTAATTACTAGTATTTATAATTTTGCAATGATTGAAAGTGTCAAAATAAGAGCATATACTATAATAGCATATAACAAAAAAACTTAGAAATAAGGCCAGAAAATAAGAAAAGTATATTATTTTTTATTTGCAAATGAAAATGACAGAAAACAAGTTGAGTTTATAATTTAATCAATTGACTTAAGTCAACATATATTTACTAAGAACACAATATGTTAGACCTTGATGATTCAACAGTCTGCAAAACAAATGTAATTCTTGTCCTCATAGAATACAATTTCACTAAATAGTCCAGAAGTCAATATGGGCACAAATCAGTGAACACTGAGACATTTTATTTGAAGAAAAATATTCACCATCATTCCGATTTGGCGACTTACTTTTCTAAAAGTTTTTCAAGACCTAACAGTAGCTTACCTGTTGACCTTCTCCTCTTTGCTGCTGCTACCAATTCAGTTCTCAGCTTCCCTCCCTAAAATCTTAGCTTGGCTGAAATTTCTTTCTTCAGGCTACACCACCTACTACATCCCCCATTGCTTTCATAAAACCACCCTGCAGACATTAATGAAGGACTTGGTTTCTGGTTCACCATCACCCTTTTTACATCTCCTTGTGTAACTGCAAAATCTACACATGGGACTTGGTGTTTGGGTCCTGACCTCCTCATCCATCTCTCTTCCCCTCTCCATCTAAGGCACGTGCTCTCGTGACTCCTCCCTACACCTGGCAGTCACCATGCACCTCATCCTTTCGACCTCCTCACTCCTCACTCTCCCCACTACACGTCACTGTCCTTTTTCTATCCATCACCTCCTCCCTGACCTCCTGCCTGGCTTAATGACTCCATGGTCCATCATTAAAATCACTGCATTACAAGCCTCCTCAAGTCCTTTTCTCTTCTAAGAAAGCTGCTTCATTCATTTATTTAAAATACACTGGAAGATGTGAACTTCTTAAAACAGACATGAATTCTTGAATAGCTATCTCTTATATACAGTTCCATCCTTGACTCATATTATTTTCCCTTATTTTACCCTAACCACATTGGCTACTTCTTGAACTCACCAAACAAACCCTTTCTTACCATGGTGCCTATCCACTTTTTCATCACTCTGCCTAATGAGAGTATCTCCTTATGTTTTGACAGGCCAGCTTCTTTCTCATCTTTCTAACCTCAGTTACAGTGTCACCTCCACACACAGCTTTCTCTGACCACTGCATCTATAATGACCATATATGACTACTTTTTATTGCATTGGCTTATTTCCTTCATAGCACTTATCAGATATATAATTATATTGTTTAATTACTTAGGGACTATCTCCTGCATTAGCCTTATAAGCTCCATAAGGACAGAGGCCTGATCTGTTTTGATTACTTTTTTATATTATTAGCAAAGAAGAAATTCATATACAAGTTAATAGAATGAATAAAAGAAAAGAGAATACATTTTGACTAAAAACCTGTCAAAATCTAAAAATATTAAAGAAAAAGTTTAACATCTATTTATCCACCCATACCAAACAAATTAGTATATGCCAAGTCTACTGATTCTGTCCTTATTTTATATGATATAAATTTAAAAAAATTAAGCCACATAAATGCTTTTTCATGCCAAAAAATTGATAATAACTGACATAAAAATTCACTAATTAAAAAGAGAAAAATCAGTCAAATTAATTGTCTGATAGCATATAATAAAAAATGGTATTAGAATTCAATTTTTAAAAACTAAATTCATAAGAAGTACAAATTGCCAGTTGTAAAAATTGTTATGAAGGTATAATGAACAGCATAGGGAATACAGTCAATAATATCATAATAACTATGTATGGTGTCAGGTGAGTATTACACATCTGAGGATAATCATTTTATAAGCTCTATAACTATCTAACCACTATGCAGTACATCTAAAACTAATGTAAAATTGTATGTCAATTGTAATTGAAAATTAATTTTTAATTTAAAAAAATAATTCAAGGTATCACGAAAAAGGTAGATCCCAGAAACCCATCTATAGGAAAATCAGATTTAAATTAATAAATAACAAAAATATGCTAAACAATAATATTTACAATTAATTTTGAGGTTCACAGATTATTAATCAAATGTGATACTGAAGAGTCACAAATCTCAGGAATCATGAGATTTCTCTATAAAATAACTGGTTCTTATTAACATCTCTCAACTTTACCTTACAAAGATATTTTTAAGTACCCAGGTGTATAGTGTATCATGCTAAATATAATGAAAACATGTTAAATAAATGTCAACAGACATGCTATTTATAAGAATTTTTACTCAAAATAATTTCTATTGACTATATATAGTTCATTGTGATAAACTTTTACATGCTCTTAATTTCTGTCTGCCCCCAAAACTATACCCTTGAGGATACATTTTAATTATCTCTAAATTCCTACAGGGTAGAAGATTGTATTCAATATTTGATCATGATTCCCATAATAAATGTTATTTTTAAAAGTAGTCTTGAGGACTTCTGGTCAAGATGTTGGCATAGGTAGAAATGCTTCACCACTTCATGCAACTACAAGAAAAAATTACAACTAATTTCTAAACAAATAACATCCCTAACTGCCAGAAAATCGAGCTCCATGGAAGTCTGACAACCAAAGATTTAAAGAAGCCACACTTGTCCAGATGGGTAGGAGGAATGGAGATGCAGAGTGAGGGTGCAGAGGTGAGGAGGTGCAATGTGCTGCGGAGAGGCAGCAGCAGTGGGAGCAGAATGGGTAGTTTCATATTCCCATGTGGTAGATAAAAATTAGGAGGGATACCTTGGGAACGAGGGATCACAGCTCTAGGCCAGACCACAAAGCCCAGGGCTCTGGTGCCAGAAAGATAAAGCTCCATTACTTCTGGGTGTAAAAACCACAGGGGATTGGGACAGCAGAAGAAACTTCCAGTTTCTCAGGAGAGTCCATTTAAAGGGCCCATACTGACTTAGAATGTATGCAAACTCACCCACTCTGGGCTAAACACCAGGGCAACAGCTGGGAAGGTGCCAGTCACATACGGGAAATGGGTGAAATGACTGGAAACAAGGTGAATCCCATCAGGCATCGACATTAATTCCTCTCTGAGCCCCCACTCCACACAGAGACACAAAATGGTGAAGTAAGTTGCCCTACCCTGGCAAATACCTAAGGCGCAAAGCTAAGACAGGGATCAAAGCAGTTCTGCCTAATACATGAAAATATACACAAGGAGGCTGACAAATTGAGGAGACAGAAAAATATGGCCCAGATGAAAGAACCAACTCCCCCCCAAAATAACTAAATGAAATGGAGATAACCAACCTATTGGATGCAGTGTTCAAAACACTGGTGATCAGGATGCTCCGAGAACTCACTGAGTACAGCAACAACATAAAAAAAAGGAAGGAAAGGTACACTAAGTGAACTAAAGAAAAATTCACAGAGAACCAACAGTAAAGATAAGGAAGCTGGGATTCAAATCAATCACTGGGAACATAAGGAAGAAATAAACATTCAACCAGAACAGAAAGAAGAAACAAGAATTCAAAAAAAAAAAAAAAAAAAAAAAAAAAAAAAAAAAAAAAAAAAAAAAAAAAAAAAAAAAAAAAAAAAAAAAAAAAAAGAGGATAGTATAAGAAGACTCTGGGGCATCTCCAAACATTCCAATATCCAAATCATAGAAGGAGAAGAGCAAGAAATTGAAAACTTATTTGAAAAAATACTGAAAGAAAACTTCCTAATTTGGCAAAGGAAAAAGACATATATGTCCAGGAAGCACAGAGAGTCCCAAAAATGTGTGACCCAAAGAGGACCAAAGCAGGACACATCATAATTAAAATGCCAAAGATTAAAGATAAGGAGAGAATCTTAAAAGTAGCAAGGGAAAAGCAGAGACTTACCTACAAAAGAGTTCCCATAAGACTGTCAGCTGATTTCTCAAAAGAAACTTTACAGGCAAGAAAGGGCTGGAAAAAAGTATTCAAAGTCATGAAAGGTAAGAACCTACAACATAGATGACTCTATCCAGCAAAGCTATCATTTAGAATGGAAGGACAGATAAAGTGCTTCTCAAACAAGGTAAAGCTAAAGGAGTTCATCATCACCAATCCATTATTACATGAAATATTAAAGAGATTTATTTAATGAAAAGAAGATCAAAACTATAAACATTAAAAGGGCAACAAACTTACAACTATCAACAACTGAATCATAAAAGAAAACAACAAAAAATACCTAAGTCAACAACCAGAAGAGGAACAGAATTATAGGTATGGATGATTTGGATGGTTATTAGCTGGGAGAGGGAAGGAGGTGAATGGGGGGAAAGGTCCAGGGACTAAGAAGCATAATTGGTAGGAACAAAATAGACAGGGGGGATCTTAAGAATAGTACAGGAAATGGAGAAGTCAACCAACTTATATGCATGGCCCATGGACATGAACTAAGGGGGTGGATTGCTGGACAGAAGTGGGGTACCGGCTGGAGGGGATAATAGGGGGAAAATTGGGACAACTGTAATAGCATAATCAATAATATATACATAAAAAATAATAATCTTGCCCTGGCCAGTAGCTCAGCTGATTAAAGCATTGTCCTAATACAACAAGGTTGTAGGTCCGATCCTCAGGGTACAAGCAAGAGCTAACCAATGAATGCATACATAAGTGGGATGATATATCAATGTTTTTAACTCCCTCCGTCTCTCTCACTAAAATCCATTTAAAAATTTTTAAAAAATCTTGATATAATATACAGTAGAATTTACAGTCAATCTAATCTTCAATTTCAAAGGTGAAACTACATAGGTTCAAACAAAGGGAAATACCTTAAAACAAATGAACTAAAAGCATGCCAAGTAAATATTAATACAACCTATTGTGACGCAAAATATATCAAACTCTGCACATATCAGATTCTATCTCTCTAGCATTCCTTTAGTGGGAAGATTGCAAGCTTCAGCCTTCTGTTGAATGGTTGCATAATCTTGGTTTGATGCACTAAAATATCTATTCACAAATTCGGATCATTCAGCTAGTAAGAAAGTAACCAAGGTAATAAAATAATATAAAACCCAAATCCTCAGAGTCTTCCTTGAAGTAAAAATTCTGATATTCCGTGCCCTTTTCACAAAATTAGAGGTGTGCCATCATTCCACAAAGATTCCTCATCATCTTTTTGATTTGGACCATCAATTTTCAGCGGTCTCTGTCATCACAACCCATTACACACAAGTCATTAAAGCTCTTTTGTTATATGTATCAAATTTCCTGGTATGTGACATTGACATAACATTAACTCTCAAAATTTGATTTACAAAACCACTCCAGTTCTCAAGTATAATACTCTCACTTGAAATTATGCTACCATTTTTTAAATATCAGAGATTATTGTTCAAAAAGCCCAAGTTGATTAGTCTTTAATTCAAACATCCACAGTTCAGACCTTTAATATCTCACTGGATTTAAGTGTCCTATTAATTTCTCTTCTGCATCTATTAATTATAGTAATTAAATGAGAAGAGCCAGGTGGAACTAAGACATGATATCTTTCTTACATAGATTTCTTATTTTAGAACCTCTTTTTCTACTTTCTCTCCCCTCCACACACACACAGAGTATGTAGACTTTTTTGATGCAGAAAGAATGATTGTTTTAAAACACATATAAGCTCTGTGTGTGTGTTTCTGAGAGAGAGAGAGAGGGAGAGAGAGAGAGGGAGAATATATATATATGGTAAAGGTTATATATTTTTAAAACAATCATTCTTTTTGCATCAAAAAGGCTATGTATTTTCTTTCATGTACCCACAATAGTCAACCATAATGATGCATATATTAGGGTTACATTAATTTTCAGAAAAAAAGGAGAGGAAGGATGCAGGCAGAGTGTCTTTCATATATTCTGAGAAGTTAACACAAAGGACAGAATAGAAATGTACAACTAGCCTGTAATGATACATGTAACACATTTCAATATAATATGTATAAAATCTAACATCTATAAGTAAATTTGAGTGTAAATTCTCCATCCTTTTTTGAGTTGCCTAGCAACAGAGGCACCAGGAACCACCGTTAAGACAATGTTACTGAAATTTGCAAGAAGTAACCATTCACTCACTGTTAAATCAGTACCTATCTACATTCTATCTAAATTTTTAGAACATTTTTTTCAGTTCCTGCTGGTCAGTACTTTTTCATATGGAAAAGAGAGTGCTTTTTATGTTCTTTTCAGCTTTCCAGTCAGAATGTTTTGGGCGTGATCAAAATATGTGCAGAGAAATGTGGTTGTTGTCACTTAAAATAAATAATCCATAGTGCTCACTGCTAAAGTTAAGTGATTTCATCCACAGAAATATTTTGCAATGTATCTTAGGGATAGTTCTCATTGACAGGTAGAGAAATTATATAGCACCAGTGATGTGTTTGGTATATAATACTCAAAATATTTTTACTTAAAACAAAGGATTCAGCAATCTTAAATGAATTTAATGAGTTTTCCATTCTTCTTTGGAATAAACCTGTTCATAACAGGGAATTGAACCTTACTCTGACATTGTCCCAATTTTGTAGTTTTCTCCTCAGACCAGTAGATTGATTCAATGAGATGACATACATAAAGTATCTGCAGCAAAACCACCAATAAGAAGTGAAGACCAAAAGGACAAAGCTATGTGGGACACTGAAATGTCATTGCACAAAATAAATCCACAGTTAGTATCTTCCTGCCTTGACCTAGCTAACCAAGAATCCAATTCTTCATTTTCCCCATACACAATAGACATAATTGGATACTACAGAGTACAGGCATTTTATTTAAATTTAAATGTGAAAGCATGATGTGTGTATATATATATATTATATATTTTTTTCATGGTATCCCTAGGAAATATGTGATGCCTGTTACTATATGTTATTTTTAAGAATCTGTCTGCAGTTCAGATTCAGGGCACAGAAGAGGATTATACTATTTTCAGGTTTTAAAATTTAGATCTAATAATACAACTGGGAGTACAGATTGTATTATATAATTTGTAAATGCTGATTTCTGAGTCCTGTACTCAGATAACCTGAATTGCAAAAAAAAAAAAAAAAAAAAATATATATATATATATATATATATCAAAAATGATAGTTATTTGAATGCTTTGCCAGTTGCAGACTATATCTACTTTGCAACATTTCTCACTTCGTGGGAGGCTACATCTTCACTACTGAAATAGTCTGACCACAGAATAAGAAATGTCTTCAACTTCAGTAAAACCATGACATTCTTGAGGAAAATATCTTAAGACTGCAAAGCTCCAATTACATGAAAAACCCCAAAGGACTAGCAGTTGAACTTCACTTTAGGTACCAGTTCCTGCTATGAAATACAATTTTTAGTACTTCATAAATGTTAATATCAATATAAGGTGCCAATTAATAGACAACCACATTACAATGTTGGTTCTGGATAGTCAGCCAGGCTCACTCACTGGCTGCTAATGATTTGAGTCAGAGCCCAAATTCCCATCCTTACAAATTTCAAACTGTATCACACATTTTTGAGATTTCATGCAAATGTCTGAAACCAAGTTTTAACTATAAATGATGAATCTATAAATGCCAAGGCTCTATGATTGTACCAGAATTTTTAAACTGTTCATCATATCAATGTCTTACACTAAATGCTATAATATTAAAAGGATTTTGTACCTACCAATTATGCTTCTTAGTCCCTGGACCTTTTCCCCTATTCCCCCCCTTCCCCCTCCCAGCTAATAACCTTCCAAATGATCTCCATATCTATGATTCTCTTCCTGTTCTGGTTGTTTCCTTAGGTTTTTGTTTTTGTTTTCTTTTCTTTTTAGATCTAGTTGTTGATAGTTGTGAGCTTGTTGCCCTTTTGATGTTCACAATTTTGATCTTCTTTTACTTAAATACATCCCTTTGACATTTCTTGTTAATATTACAGCATGTAGTATAAGTTAAATAATTCAAAAATAAATACGCTCTAGTTAGAAAACACAGTGGCAATCCTATACTCTGATTTAAAATAAGATAGTATAAAAGAAAATGACTAGACTATGAATGTATTTCTCAGGTTGATACTCAACAAGACTACTTACACGATTTTGAATTCATTGGAAATTAAACACATGTACAGAAATCAAGAGTACATAGGAAATACTCCTGCAAGTTAAAACTCAGTTTCCCCAAATAGTTAATCATTTAACTAGATATGTAATTCTAATATCATTTTGTTTTTGTCCTAGCATAGATTTGACAGCCAACTGTGAGTTTCACTAAAGGATTTCTTAAAGGAGCAGCTATCACAGACTTGTATCCTAAGAAAATAGAAATAGTTTTTTAAAATCATTCTTTTACTTTACTGGTAGTAGGAGAGGTAGATTTTTTTTATCTTCCTTAACTGATTGTAAAGAATTCAAAAACGAGTTTTTATGCAGTTACAAATTTTACTTTGAAAAATTTGTGAAGCAGTGATGGAGATGTTTCTACTTCCATAACACATTGCAGTACTTTTATCCATCTGCATTTTGGGGAACTAGTTGTACCCAAAACAGAAATAGTGTTTCCTGCTTCACGACTGAGATCAACAGTAGAAGGAAGAAGGACTGTGTCAGTTGATATAAATTTCTATTTGGAAGCCAGTCATCATTGTCAGGAAAAAAAAATAGAATGAAGCAAATCGAGGAGAATAAAATCATCTTCCCAACAGGACATCTTTCTCAGAGTGAAAAAAATAAAATCACAGGAAGGTGATTTTTCTCTTGTATGAAACAGATTGCTCAATATCCCAAATCCCAATAATTTACTCTTTAAATCAAAATCCAACCCAAATGATCATCTCTATAATTGATATTTGTTTACACTGATTATATCACAATCTACTGTCCAACACTAAAAAAATGATGTGCTTGTCCCCTTATAACACTATAAACAAATTTAATACCTGCATCCTTAGTTCTGTAGAGTAGTTCTTTCAACCTTTAAAAGTAGGGACATATGCTGATTAAATATCACCTTTATGCATGTAAAGGGACATAAATATTGTGTGATGTGTATAGTGGCAAGTCATCTCTTGTGACTCAATTCAAAATATTTTTAGCTATTTGTTTTAGGCAACAAAAATACATAAAATGAAACTGTCAGATTAAAGCTTGTCAACATGCCATGAATTCTCTGACTAAGGCAAGGTAAGCATCAAAGTGTCCTCCTTAAAAACAAAACAAAAATACAAACTAGTCCTTTACCATGTGCTTGGCTTAGGCAAACTGATAAATAGTTAGTCACCTTACTGCAAAGAAGTCCACTTCATCCCAGCCACAGAACTCTAGCAGAGGTGTCCAACCTGCAGCCCACAGGCCCCATTCAGCCCCGGATGGCTGTGAATGTTTCCCAACACAGAATTGTAAATTCATTTAAAACATTGTGAGGGTTTTTTGTGTGTGATTATGTGTCACAATGTACTTAACGTGTGGCCCAAGACAGCTCTTCTTCCAGTGTGGCCCAGAGATGTCAAATGGCTGGACACTCCTGCTAGGGTGCTGGTACCTCTAGCTGTGGACCCAAAGCTCCATTTTCAGGATCTAATATAATAGGACGTTGAAGCACAGAACAACTTGTTGGGAGCTTGGGCAGGCTCTAATGCATATTAGTTTTGAAGATGTACCTCTATTCTGCCATGTACAATGTGCACCCATGTTTTTGATCTGAACTTTCAGGAAAAAAATCTTTCATTTTAACTTTATTTATTTCTATTGAGAAACAAAACCGACTATTGAATTCCAGGGTATTATTTTGCATATGAATATTGTTTTAGCTTTCAAGTGTTACACTTTTAATGCATAAGAATAAATAAAATAGCCCTGGCTGGTATAGCTCAGTGGACTGAGCGTGGGCCTGAGAACCAAAGCGTCACTGGTTCAATTCCCAGTCAGGACACATGCCTGGGTTGTGGGCCAGGTCCCCAGTAGGGGGGCTGGAGAGGCATTGATGTTTCTGTCCTTCTCTTTCTCCTTCCCTTCCCCTCTCTCTAAAAGTAAATAAATAAAATCTTTTAAAAAAAGAATAAATAAAATGACTAAAATCATTTATATAGGTACAGAATTAGTACTACCTATGTATAATGTGCATCCTGAGTTTTCCCTCAAAAATTTGGGCAAAGAAGTGCATTGTACATGGTGAAATATGGTATGTTTTCTTTGTTAGATATACATTTATGGGGTGTTTCACGTGCATCCCATTTATTGTTTTATTCTTATGAGTTAAAATGAAATGATTCCCCATAAATAATCAACAATTAAAGTAATTCCTTCCTTCAGAGAATGAGTAGGAAATACAGGAGAGAATAATATCTTTCTGAAATATCACAGGCCAAAGACCTGAAAAACAGAGAAAGTTAACCACAGGTTTTATGCTGCGGAAGCCTGATAAAGATTCCTTTGAAACAAAGCTGTAAAAGATATCCCAACTGCTGCTGGAGTTTTTTGTTTGGTTCTGTTTTAACGGTGGCCATAATAAATAGAAAGTATTTTTAAAATAATATATATTTATAACTAATCTCAGTTCTATTCAGAAATTTATCTAGGAAAAATGGGGTTTGTAAATATCAACAAAGCCTGAGGTGAAGTGAAAAATGGTGAGTTACAGTTCATGAGCACTTCCTATGAGCCGGGTCCTGTGTACATATTATCTCTCAACCCTTGTGCAGCTCTGCAAGGCAGAGAGGCAAGAGACAGAGCACCCGAAGCAGGAGGGGAAGCGTTTTGATGTCCAGGAGCCCAGAAAATCTACATCAAGAATTTCAACACAGATTCAAAGGTCTATGCTTTGTAAAACCAATGCCGACTATTTGAGTGCTATTTTGTAAATTAAAGTTTTATAAACTGAACATATATGAGCACCGTGCATGATTTCACGTACTAGCTAAACAAGCTAAAGCTCACACGATTCTTCTCTGCATTATTCCATCCTCATATTTTATACCTGACTATTATAACTTTTAAAATTTAGGTACCAATGTTTCACATATATTATTTACTACAATTCAATTGTTAGAACTTAACAAAAAAAATGGAATCTATTTTTTAGTCACTTTCAAAAAATGTTTAATTAAAGTATCAATAAACCTGTTGAACTAAACATTACAGAGCTAGAGAAGCTGGATTCAAACATAATCAAAACATCTAGATAATTATTTTTAAGCAACCTACATCCACACACCACTACCATTGCCATTCTTTTTAGAACATTTTAATAAGGACAAAAAATCCTCTGCTGTTCCAGAAACTCAATATATTACTTTATAAAATAATTTTGTCCTCTTTCCATTTAATTTTCTAAGAAAAGATAATATCACTTTTATTCAGTAGCCTATTAATTTCAATTGAATCTAATAGACTTGTTTCAATGAACAGTCTTAGCCTGAAGAAACATCTGAGTTTTCTAAATCAAATGCTTCAGTTTTAATTTATTTGGCCCATCTCAGATGAAATTTAATCTCCATCAACATATAAAGTAAATGTGAAGAATCAAATTTCTTTCAGTCCTATCATTTCAAAGACTTAAAGAACAAAATATTCCTAATTTAAACTAAATTCTAAGAACTTGTGAATACCAATAACTATTTTTTAAATATTTTATTTATTTCTATAGAGAAGGGAAAGAAGGGAGAAAGAGGAAAAGAAACATTAATGTGTGAGAGAAATATCTTATTGGTTGCCTCTTGCACATCTGCAACTGGGGACTTGACCCGTAACCCAGACCTGTGCCCTGACTGGGAATCAAACCAGTGACCTTCCAATCCACAGACCAGCACTCAGTCCACTGAGCCACACCAGGCAGCACTGCCTATTTAATCCTCCAGACACTGCTTACACAGGATTGGGCTCCCTGCCTCCTGAATGCTTCTCATGCAGACGGTAGCATTTGTGCTGTACATTATTCTAACACTTCAGTCTCATACAGGCTGAACAGGTTTTAGTTACTAAAACTCCCTTAGTAAAACATTTGTCCACAGCAATATATTACCTAATTTGCCCTCTTTTTTAACTGAAAAACTCTTTTGCCAGAAAAAAAAATGCTCTTTGTCCAGGATCACATATTCATAGCTTCTGTGATGAATTGGTCTTAGCGGCCGACTTTGTTAACATCAAATGGACATTTTTCCCAGTAAATTTCTACTGATCATACCCACTCTTAAAATCCCTTCATTTGGACTCCTATGTCATGCTACCTGGACTAAGATTTCAGCTGTTGGCTATCAGATCAAATGATTGACAGTACTTGCACAAATAAAAAATTAATAAACAAAAGAAAACCAAGCTATTTGTTAGGCCAATAGACCATTTACTCTGAGTCCCTGGTTTTTCTTTTAGAAATTGAAACACTGATACAATTTGAAAAAGCACTTTCCAGTTGAAGTCAGTAACATTTTTCTCTGAAACAAAAGGGTGAAATAATATGAATGCAAAAGTGTAGGTGAAGAACAAAAGTATGGTCAATAAAATGGCAACAAACACATATGTATCAACAATTGAACCTAAAAAACAAAATAAACAAACAAGCAGAACAGAAATAGAATCATAGATAGAGAGAACATGTTGATGGTTGCCAGATGGGAGGGAGGTTGGGTGTAGGTGGACAAAAAAGGTGAAGGGGTTAAGAAGTTCAAATTGATAGTTACAGAAGAGTCCTGGGGATGCAAAGTGCAGCATAACAGAGTAGCCAAAGAACACACATGCATGACCAGTGGACATGGACAATCGGGTGGGGATTGCCTGAAGGAGTGGGGGAATTGGGTGAAGAGGGGCAAAGGGGAAAAACGGGACAACTATAACAGCATAATCAGTAAAATATAGTTTTTTGAAAAGTGTAGGTAAGCACTCGACTTAGCTGAGTATTCTGGTTAAGCTCATTTTCTTCATTTCCACCACAGTGTCAATAGACCAATCAAAGGTCGTTCACTCATTCAGAAAACATTAAGTAGCCAGCTTGTGCCAGGCACTAATCAAACCCAGGAAACACAAAGATTGCTAAAATGTAGGGAATCAGACACCAACTTTGAGAGTAGCCCCAGGCTGAGCCCCACCAGGGACTGAGGTTCTAGGAAACATTTCCCACAACTGTAGGCTAGATCTATCCCTAGTTATTATAAAAAAAAAAATAGCGGATCACAGGAGGGTGGTGTTTTCAATGGTCTTTCTTTAATACAGAACAGATCCCCCCACCAAACATTGAACATCTATAACATTGTCTACAGGTTACAGCCTCTTTTTACTCACAAGTAGGGTGTCTTTTTAGAATGAAAGTTGGTGCTACTAGCAACTATATCAGGATATCAAGTATAAACCTTCACAGTCCTGGACATAAGAGGATATGTATTCTATACTACCTATAAGGCACTGAACTGGTTTTGATTTATTTGTTGTGCTAAAGCTTTTCTTCCTCCAACACAAACACTCAAACACACACACCCATGGCAACAAATTGCCAACAGACTGCTAATTTCAAATATTGACTTAACCATAGTAGCTATATGATCTTGGGCAGTTCCTAAGCCTTCCTTACCCCAGCTTACTAATCTGATAAAATGGGGATAATAGCACTTATATTACAGTTTTGTGATAATTACATAATTATTAATGCAGGTAAAGTACTTGGTGTGTTGTTTTGAATGTAATACATATTTACTATTACTATAATTGTTCAATTTTTGGCCTTTGGAAGTGGCACCAGAAGTCATCATGGTATCTAGGTTGGTGGTAACCCTAAATTATTGGCCAGTAAGAAACATCCCTTATTACCAGTGAACAGTCCTGCAGGCTGAGAGGTCTCTCATCACTTACCACCAAAAGGAGCCGGGTCTCATTGGTGAGATGACTATTTCTAAGACTATGGTTGAACAAATGAAAGACAATCCTGCAACATCTTAATATACTAGAAAACATAGAAAATATGAAGGAGCATTGTGTCAAAAGGACTAAGAAGTTGAGTCAAAGACACTCCACCAGATGAGGGTAGAATGATTTGACCACTGAAAAGAATGACTACAATGAACTGAAGCATATCTAATATGCTAAATATCCATGAGTTCAAAAAGATATAAAAAGTAAATTATTCACAAGTAAAAGATACTAGTGAACCAACTCACTTTTTTTGAAAACTTGGGAAACAAAGGGAAAAAATCAAATATTTATTCTGCTTTCCTGTGTGAACTCTACCTGAGGGAACAAGAAATAGTTAATGATGGGAAGCCTTTATTTTTATAAGTATGCCAGGTAATAAAAAAGGAGTGTTAGATCATTACTGAGTATTTGATGATTTGAAAAAATTATTGTTTATTTTTTAGTGTATAATGGTATTGAGATTATGTTTTTAAAAAGAATCTTTGTTTTTAGAGATGGATAGTTTCAGATTACAGATTATATGATATGATATCTAGGATTTAGTTAAAAAAATCTACTGTGGAAAGAAAGGAGTTGGTAGGGTTACACCCTGCAAAACTAGATGATAAGTGGTAATTATTGAAGAGATTAATGTGTACATGAGACATACTTTATACTGTATTCTCTGTTTTTTATAAGTTTGGAATTTTCTATCATAATTTTTTAACACTGGAGTATTAATATCAGATCATAAGTGGCTCTCAACTGAATTTTTTTGTTTGTCATTTTATTGACAGATCTTAAAGGAGAAAAAAATTCTTGTTGAAGGAAAGTCAACCTCTCCAAAAACATCAATATTCTTGTCTCTGTTTTTGCTCCACTTTCCAGTAAAATGTCTCCTCCTGCCCCAACATCAGAAGACCAGAATTTTGCCATAAGCACTGAATGGTTTAAAATTACATAGTGGTAAATTACAGGCTGGTAACAGCACTGCAAACCTTGACTAATCTGTATTTTAAAACAGCACCCTTCAAAAGAGCCCAGGAAGCTATCGGTTTCTCCTCAGTCTGCACAGCAACCACGTGACTCATTTCTCTTCACAGAAACCCATTCTACATTCAGGACCATGCACATCATAGACAGAAATCTAAAAAGAATGAGCCAGGCTATGAACAAGAGAGGCTTTTTTTAGATATACTTATAAGACGCTATATTGTGATTTATGTCAAAGGAATAACAAGTAATTGCACAATAAAAATCATGTATTTCAGACTTACCAATGAATTAATTTGTAGATCTACACAGAAGGGTAAGAAAGTGATAGGTCTAGTAAACTAAAGTATTCATGAATCTTTATTTTATTTTCTTTCCCGATTCAATACAATCAAGTGATTCCCAAGGTGTATCTAGGCAACTTATATTGTTTTGTAACACAAACACAGCCACAGGTACTCCCCCAGGAAAACTAAGAAATAAAACAAAATTTAACTAAACTATGTTTGTTACCATCCAAAGTGACTATCAAGATTAAATTACAGAGGAATTCAGATGAAAGCCAGTAAGATTGGCAAGCACCGTCTCCCTTTCCCATTGAAAAAAAATCTTTTAAATTCCCATCTCTACAAAGAAACTTTGTTTCTTCCATAGGAAAATGTCTTTTAGTATGAGTAATTTATAATTGGATCATGCAGAATTTGTGAAGTCACAGCCTTCTGTGTGTTTGTTTTAGAGGTCTCCAGTAGGTTAGACAATGACAATGTTTTGAACAGTGAAAATGGGTTTAAAGATTAGGAGAGTTCACTTTAGAATAGCTGTCTATAATGATCTTCATGTTTAAATACATATGAATGGGTCCTCAAGGAGAGAGGTAATTTTTCAAGTACCTACTATGAACAAGAAGACATTAGTCAAATTGGTTATACATAGTGACTACAGCACAGCAAGAACATGAGTGGCTATGAGCAGTAAAACATCACATCAGACTAAAGATGTGTGTTTGCTAGAAGTTCTGAATTGCAACAGCATCACAGCAGGGAACAAAATAAAAAGATGTGGTAGGTAAATCATATCTGGGGCATGGTAAGATGAGAATGACTTAAAGGTAAAAAGGGTTAGGGTGGGGTTTGCAAGAATGTCCACACTCTTGCAAATGCAGGTAGTCATATAAAGGTGGCTATTATATTTTTTCCTTATACACTTTTTAAGTGTTAGCACTGGGTATACGATGGTTAACAGAGAACAATTGTTAATAGGATCTGATTACCTTAAATTTTAGTTTAATGAAGGAAAATAACTAATATCAGCAGTATACATTAAATAAATGCCATAATTAACATTTACATTATGTGCATAGAATACCTTTTTCCTTGATCCAATTCAAATCACTGAAATTCAATTTCCCAAATAAATCGCAAATGCAGTCACTTCTTTTCATCTCCACTCTCCCTGCTCATTTCAAACCATTACCGTTTCTTCTCTGATCTGTAGCAGTATTTTTCTGAGTAATTTTCCTGCTCCAAATCTTCTCCTCTCTAGAGTTCTGACATCCAAAGCACCCTTCACAAGTTGATTTTTCAAAACTCAGCCCTGAAGCAGTTGCTTCCCTAGTTAGAGCCCATCAGTAAGTTTCCTTCACCAGAGGATAAAACCCAAGTTTCTTAGCTCTGTGTTCTTCCATCTTCCTCTCCATCCTATTCCGCTACCACTCATTCACAATAAATTGGGCACTGACCACACTGCCTGCCTATGCACCTTAGAATATACCTGCTCTTCCTCAAGCCTCTGGGCATTCGCTCTTTCATTCTTTGGTGGGGAATGAATTTATAGAAAATTCAGAGTTGAGAACACCTGAATGGCCCATAGGAAGAAACTCTATAGTGTTATTAATTTTAAAAAGAAATGAATGCAAAAGTATACCATTTTTACTAAAAAAATTGACAAAAATTAAACTTCATATAATATTCTATTCCAACATATTCACTCAATATTACATTTTTAATCAATACATGTTGACATAAAATTGCTGGTAGCTTATGAAAGGTATAAAACCACTTTAAAAACTGGAAAAATATAGGTATATAATATATACAATATTGGCTATAGGTTCATAATATGTACATGAAAATATTTTTCGTGGACAGTACAGTGATGGAATTTGCCTATAAGAGAGGCAGAAGAGGAGTAGGACTTAGGATAAAGATAGAATTGAGTAGTATTTTGTTTTATTTTTCTTACTTAAAAATAGAACGAGACATATCAAACGTAGTTATTTCTAAGAGAGGATTGTTGGTATTTCTCTTTTTTTTCTGTATTTTAAAATTTTCTCAGTATGGATAAATGAGTAAACAAAGAATACACAGTTGCTATTCTCAAGGAGAAATGCCTTGAATAGGACAAGTAAGTAAAGCCACAATTTTGATCATGTGTGTGACTGATGCTATGTTAAAAGAATACACGGCTAGGAGAGCAGAGAGGTTGTCTGCCTACTTTACCAGGAACTGCAGAATGGCTTCCAAAATGGGTCACTAACAATTAAGAAATGAGTAGAAGTTGATGAACTGGGAACTGGAGGGTGTGTTTCTGTGTTGAAAGAATTCAGGATAGTATTTACAAAAGAAAGCCAACAAGAAAGAACATGGTATTTTTGAGGAACTAGAAGTCATTTTCAATGTCGCAGCTTCAGAGGTTGTATAGACTAGTGAGAGATGAGGATAGAAAGGCAAGCAAGGGTAAGATCCTAAAAGAAAGTACATCCAACTCTCAAGATTTTGTGCTCTCTCTGGGTTATGAGAGACCATGGATAGCTTCAGTGAGGAAAATATGGCTGGTGTAGATTATGGAATGATCACTGTAGGGAGACTGAATACCTTGATCTTTCAATAAACTGCTGGGAAAGAGATGATGACCTGAATTAGGGGAGGAACAGGAGAACAGAAGAGAACCCAGAAGTATTTAAGGGATGGAAACTACAGGACTAATTACATGTGATTATGGGGGACAGAAACAATGAAAAGATGACTGCAGGCTTCTGACTTAGCTGTTTAGGCAATTAGGATGTCCTTCACCAAATTAGAAAAAAAATGGGAAAGGCTAACTAGTTTGGTTTGGAGCAAGAGACCATCCCAATGTGACTGAAAAGATAAGCACTGAGAATTTCTGAACACTGTCTTACACTGATTTAAGTTTAAATTAAATTTAAAAATCCTACATTTGTCAAATGATTGGTATACCAGGAATATTTTCATTTTATTAGTATTGGCCCAAAGAAATCTTAAGATATACACATTAAAATCAAACTAATTTTTTTGTTGTTGAAAATAGTTCTCAAAAAGTAAGAATAAATTAAAATATTTACTTCAACTTTTAAAACAGACACACAGTTTTCCTAAGTATTTTTGGGAGGAAATATTAGAATAACAATCATGATATTTCAGCTGGTAGAAATATTTTTATATAAAAGTCTCATTATCTCTCTGGCACCATGGAAAATTATTTATTTATAGATGTGAAATTCCTTTAATAGACATGTGGACAACTCAGTAAACACAAGTTGTCTAGACTTAACCTAATATGACCCATTGCTCCATGAGAAATGTCCCTCAAAAAAAAATTAAATCCCAAAGAGAACGTCTTGCTTCCTGTGAGTGTTAACAAGCATACCTATAAAAATTCAACCTGGACATTCTGCTTACAGCAGTCAACATGAAAATCTACAGCCTGGTGGGTTATCATCTCCCAAATATGCATCAGTGTGGAGTATTGGCTTTAAGCGTGGTATACAGTGAAGAAAGTAAAAGTGTTTATAGGACAACCAGCTAAATATTATTAAATGTACCAAATTATATTGGTGCTGCAGACACAAAACTATAGTGTCTGTGACACCAGCCTAGAAAAGCACAGCAGCCATTTTTCTCTTGTGCTCTTCTAACATTTGATATCAGAAATGGCTGTTGACATCAATTCATAAACTATTTCCTCTAATAGCAGATAGACCCTTCACTGTTTTGTTCCAGAACAGCAGTAACAGCTGACAGTTGCTGGGTCCGGGCAGGACTCTGAAATTCCAATCTGTTTCTTCTTTGACACTCTTCCCTACTATTTTATCATCATACCATTTACATTGATCGATTTTGCAAACCATGACTGAGCTACTCTATCCCTTTTCAACATACTTTTCTTTCTAGTAAAACACCTATTCACCATAAAACGCACAGAGTTGCAAAGAGTCTCTCCTAAAACTACATATAAATGTTTGGGCCTTTCATTGATCTCTGTTCAGACTGTCTGTGTGGCAGAAGAAGTGGTGGCCTCCAAACATTCCATCTGCTCTGCCGCATAACTCATATACCTTGCATTAGGTGAGGCTATGTGATGGGTTCTGGCCAATGACCTATAGGTGGAAGTGGCATTTGTCACCCAGGCCAAAGCATGAAAGAGAAGCAAGGAACCTCCAGGTGTCCCTACCACAGTCAAAGTGACCAGCAATTTTCCAAAAGCATCTCTTAGGTTCAGTCATAATATGGCTATATAGAGCAGGGTCCCTTCTTCTATCTCCATAATAACCCAAGTTGGACAAGTAATGTGAGAGAGATAAACCCTTGCTGTGTGAAGCCACCAAGATTGGGGGGGGGTGGTATTTATTACAGCAGGAACTAATAGAGTAACTCCCAAAGTCAAGTGTGAACCATCTAAACATTCTCTCCTGTTAAGTGGGAAACAGATGGCCATTAAAAAATTAGTCTCAGTTCCTTCTAAACTGTGTATGTTTCAAAGAGAGATTTTTAGGGCTATGTTTCCTGTAGCGATTTTATATCTACTTTGAGAATAATATTACATAAAACTCACATTCCTGAAGACCTTGATCACAAGAGGGGTACATTATCTTGCATGGTCTATCATCAAAGAACTAGATAGACAGCTTCATTCACTTTACAAACATCTATTTGAGTCCCTCATTGCACCAGTGTGTGAGGCACTGGGTAGAGGAAGCTGAACCAAAACAATCACAGTACCTGCTCTCATGTTTTTCCCCACCAAGTTGACAAGATAAGCATTAATAAAACAATTTGCACAAAATCAAATATAAAACTGTCTGTGATGCTCTTTAGAGCTATTTGCAAATTGCCCCAGCTTTCTACTTTCTGGACACATGGATGGTAAGGCTGTGACTCACTATAGGAGAGTGGAGGCCATTTGAATAGTTCTGGCCAATGCATTGTAAGAAAATTAATATATGCCATTTCCAGGCCCAGCATTTATTCCTTCAAAGCTATCGTTTTCCTTCTATCATGACAACCAGTGACATTGCGATGATGACTGCTCCATCTGTGACTATGATTAGTAGAGCCTCTGTGGCATGTTGAACATTTCCTGTGAGTGAAAAAAGAGTTGGTTGCTTACAATCACTGAGATTTTGAGGTTGTTCGTTATTGCAGCATAACCTAGCCCATCCTGCATATCTTTTCCAAATTGTGCCCAGTGTTATAATTCCAAAATATTTTAAATACACTATGTGATTTTTCACAAGTATTTTATAAACTGGTCACTTCACCATAATGAAGTTACTCAAATAAGTTAATACTATGGTTATAGGGTGGAGCCAAACCCACTTTTTAAAAGTCTTTTAGCTTTTCCAGATCCCATCTGATCACTTTTATGACAGTACCTCATTCTCTACAGCATGAGAACTAAATTCAATACTTTTCAAGTACAGAGTCTATTGTCTACAGAGACCACAGGTGCTGTATATCACACGAGTTGGAGCAAAGCCTTGAATACAGTATGTTCCTGCAAGGGGCAAGTTAATGCATGCTTTGAATAAGGTCATCTCCCAAGTGATCCTTGCTTTTCAAGAAACCTTTTTAACATTTTCTTAGCACTCCTCCCCTTTAGTAATCCAGTTTCTGGCATTTCATTTTGTCTTATATGCTCTTTCTCTTGGCAGATGAACCAGCCTGCTGCTTTTCTTGTGACATGACTTCAAAGGAAAGTCAAAGGAATCCAATTTTTTCTTAACCTAATTCTTAACATACAAAGTACATTGATGCTTGCTGACTATGCACTGCTAAAGTCCCCAAAATATTCCTGCACCAGTTCAGACAGAGGAACTTGGAAATAAGTCAGTAATTTTTGGATTGATCTAATCAGGAAGTACATAAGATACTGACCTTGACTTGTTTTTGTCAATAAAGTTTTATTGCAATTGCCACACCCACTCACACACGTTATCTCTGGCTGCTTCTCCCTTACAAAGAGCAGGTTGAATAGCTGCAACAATATGTTTACCCTCTGGCCCTCTACAAAATAAGTTTGTTGCCTCCTGAACTAGTCATCATCATTTAACTAGTATAATATACCAAATCCTTAATTTAACCTTTAAAGCCTTGCGTGAATTGAGAGTGATGCTCAATTCAAACTCTCTGGCCTCACCTTTGTGCTGCAGCCACAATGACAGTTTGAGATCTCTGAGGGTCCAGGCTTTCTCCGGAGTGCGCCAGGAGAGGAGCTATGTTTATATGGATCTCTCTCCAAACACCTGCCCCAACCCTTGCCCCACCCTAACTTGCCCACCTAGATCCTCCCCAATCTTCCAAGAGTCACTCTCTCAGAGAAGTGTCTCCTGACCGCTGTCTGTCCCAAAGATCACCTTCATTGGTAACACATTAATGAGAAGCCCATTCCTCACTTAAGCTCGTGTTGAATTATAATTAAGTGAGCTTGGTTATATGATTAAAGTCTCTTTCCCCATAGACTGCAAGTGTGTTTAAAGAAAGGACAGATCTGTTTTTGTTCAGTGTCTGCACTTAAGGCATGGAGTAGACGGTCAGGAAAAAGTGCTGAAAGAATAATTGGATTCTTGGCATACAGAGACTTAACATTTGAATTTTTGACTATTCACAGGAAGCTCCAAAATTCATTATGGATATTATTGGTATTCTCTGCAGGCCCTGCTTTAAATGTCAAAATTGTTTAGCTAATGTCTGCATCAGTTAGTTAGCTAGTCTGTGACTCAGGTGGGTGCCCAGGGTGCTTATTTTGTTGCATGCTTGCTACTCCACACTTCTCTCCTCTTACAGAGTAACTCAGGGGGCGATTTTTTAATGTTTTTTTTTTAAACAAGTTAACATAATTTTCTTTAAAAAAAGTTAACTAATAATGAAGGTATTTAGTTAGAATGTATACTTTTTTGGATTCATATAAAGGAAACCATTGATTTTGCTGTATTTTCAATCTAGGGAGGAAATAAGTCAACCATATTACCTAAGGCAAACAAGAAAAAAATTTTTAAGTCTTGAAATTGTTTTAATATGCTTTTCTTGTGCTATAAAACTATTTATCAAAGCACTGGTAAAACCAGAGGTTGAAAATAAGTTAATTTTGTGAAGTGAGGACATACTCAGAAAATATTGTATCAACAGAAATCTAATTCAGGTAAAACCCAAAATGTATATAATCACTTCTCTGAAGGAGCAGAGGCTGAAAGCAGCATTGAAGCTAATGTACCAGCATGTAACCATCATAAGTACAGCTTAGTTCTTTTAGGTTAAGAACCTCTCTGTCAAAAGAAAGAAAGAAAAGAGAGAGACAGGAGGGGGAGGGAGGGAGAGAGGAGGAAGAAAGAAAGAAAGAAAGAAAGAAAGAAAGAAAGAAAGAAAGAAAGAAAGAAAGAAAGAAAGAAAGAAAGAAAGAAAGAAAGAAAGGGAAAGGAAGGAAGGAAGGAAGGAAGGAAGGAAGGAAGGAAGGAAGGAAGGAAGGAAGGATAGTCTCAAAACTGGTCATGTGGCCACATGACATTCTTTCTCACCAGAGGTGGTCATAGAGAAAAGGTTACAGGCCAGAAAAGGCATTTATCACAGATATCACCAGGATGAAGTGTATCTGTGAGTATATTCAAAGAGGAGAGGGCAGCCAAATATGGATGATGTCTTCTAATTGGTAGCACGTGGTAATCTAGCTGTATTATATTAGTAACTACCATACAGAGAACAGAAATCATAATCTATTTCCATATATTGGCATTGGGTCACAAGTCCACTGTATGAATTGACTTCATAAATGCCATGTCTGGAGAATATCTTCCAACACAGAAGCATAAACTTAAACTAAACTGATATTCACAGATTTGGAGGTCCCAAGACACATTCCTCACAAAACTCAACAGTATTCATATCATACATTTAATTTCATACATTGTCATGATGCTTGTTCTGAAGAAAATAGTTATTCACCTTCAATCAAAGCATCACTTCTTTTCCCACACTGAAGTTTTTCACACTGTTCCTACTATGGCTTCCTTTCACTCTACAAATTCATCCTGGGCAACATCACCCATTCCTTTGGGTTCCTATGACTATATGCTGACATTTCCCAAATCAGTATTACCAGCTACAGTTCTCCCGTGAGATTTGATTGTAAATATTCAAATACTGCTGAGACACTTGCATACAGGTATCTATCAGGCACTGGAAATGAAAAATAAAATCCAAGTGGAAACTCTTGTTTCCTCTCAAAATCTGTCTTTACGTGTTTCTTTTAACCAACTTAGAAATCTGAATGTTATGCTTAACCCTCTCTTCTTCCCCACATTTTAAATCTAATCAGTTACCAAGATCTTTTGAGTTGAACTACTAAAAAAGTTTCAGTCCATTTATCCCACCTGTCTCCATCAGCATCATCCAAGTTCAGGTCATTACCATCAATCCCTTCAATTACCTCAATAGCCTGTTAATGAATTTTCCTGTCCTGACCCCTCAGGTTCACATTTCTCACTGCCATCAGAGGAATCTCCCTGAAACTCTTTAACAAGGGTAATAAAGAGGTTCATGATCAGATTCTTACTTATGATTTAACCTTCCCACTCCCCACTCTCCCTCTGATCCCTACTTCCTCCTTATCCTCCATCACTGTCCCCACACTTTATATTCCAAGCATTCTAAACTTCTTTCAGCTCCTGTAATAGGTCATACACATTTTATCTTAGTGCCCTCCTGATAAGCTAAGGTGCTAAATTATTTGCCTAAAACAATCTGCCCCATCTACCCATCCTCAACCCCGCTGTAAAATCTACTTGCTCAAACTTTTACTCATCCTTAAAAATCTCAGATTAGTTTCAACCTCCTCCAGGAAGTCTTCCTTAAGTCTTTTAAGAATCTGTTGTTTCTTCATCACATATTTATACAGCATCTGGTTTAATTTGTTGTACTTATTCACTATGTGCTATTTACTTAAAAAAAGGTCCCTCAGTTGATTGTGTCACAAGGCAAATACAATGTCTCTTTGATTAATATTTATATTCAAAGTTAACTATAAAGTATTTATTCTGTAAGAATTAGTCAGTAAACATCATATGCATGGATGGATGGACGAACAGATGAAAAGATAGATGGATAAATCAGTGAATCTACAGGCTTATTTTCACTAGCTTGTCTAATTGATTCACTTCTCTGAAAATCAGTGAGTCTAGGACAGTGCTTTTCAAACTTTTCCAAGACATTATACTATTGGTAGAAGAGTATGAACTGGTATCCCAGGAGATATATTAACTTTGGGGGTTTACCTAAAAGCTGCATGTAAACTTTCAGTTTCATCCCATGATAAGTTTGAATATATTTTAATACAAAACAGTGGTTTTTTTAGCCTATGCCTCATCAAAGTTGTTAAGTAAAATTTATATTCTACAATATGGTGTCACATTTGTCCTGCAGTTTTGACTATTTCCTGGCATATTACTGTCCATACCAACAGGTAAGAGTATTTGAGTTTAAGGTACCATTTACCTACAGAATTGACTTTTCCACAAGTCATGGAGGCATATCTTCTGTTAGAAATTACATGTAATCAAATTGTAACAAATATTCTGTGATTTAAAACAATATCTGTAGAACGCAGGAACACCTTTTTGTGCCATTGTGCCCTCTTTGACAGCCAAGTTTAAGCTCGATAAAGCAACCAGATACGCTGCCGGGTTAAGCCAGCATAAATGGGGTACCATGAATTATAGGGAAGGCCAGCTGGCATGCTGTGCACAGCATGCTGGTGTCTGACCACTTACTTTGATTGAGCTAGCCACTGTGTGATATATTTAGGCATCTTAAATGGTACAGTGGGTCGGTATTAATGTTCAAAGTTTAAAAACCATTTGAGGATGAAAAGGCATTTACTTGAAATGTGTGTCTGTGTTTGTGCTAGAAAGCAATTCCCAGGATCATTTATGGAAGGAGGCACTGGCCATAAGGTGCCACAGCATGGTCCCCACGGAGCAAGAACTCCATCTGCTCCCATGGCAGCTGACCATTTGTGGTGTCATCTTTGTTATGTACTCATGGGAACAGGTAAAGCAATGGGGTTAACTGTCTACTTAAATAGTCTTGTCTCTGTGACTCTAACTTTTGACCTTCTGGCGATCAGAAGCCTCTTCAGTAGACTGAAAAATCAGTTTCTATTCTTCCCCTACCATCTCCTTTTTCCTCCTCCCTTCACCTCCATATTTCCATAAAGAAAATGATAAATTCTTATAATTAATATTTCCTAAGGGTAATTAAATAAAATATTAAGACATATAGTAGAGAAGTACATCATTTAAAGAAGTATTTAAAAATCATGTCATAAATATTGTTATTATAGTTTCAGTATTTTGATCACCAATGGTGATTTTTAGAGTATCCTGAAGAAAACAGTACAAAGACACAAAACAATGTATTTCAAACCGAGTTTCTATTTTTAAAATAAATTCCTTGTTCTTTTAACTCAATGTTTATAAAGTTATACTGGCAGAGGAAACATTATAAAGAATGTTAAAGTCTGTGATTACCCATGTGCTTCTCTGTGTGTGGCTATGTCATCGAGCCAAAGCCAGGGGTAAGGATACTGCGCGGCAAAGGAATCGTGAATCTTGCTCTCAAATGAGCTCTAATGTCCTGAGCTCATTAGCACTGGAGCCAAGCTATTAAGAGATCTGTAGCATCTTATGATGGCTTTGATTTAGGATTGTCCCACATAAAAAAGACTTCAGCTATTAGGGCAGCAATAATTGAGTTACTAGTCTTAGAAAATATTTTTTTGAATCCATTGCAATATAGTAACTTCTTAGGAACTGCTTTTAAATTAATAAGCAAGTCAACTGACTTCAAATTTGTTATTTTCCTATGTATTTTCAACTCTGGCATTCAAATAAAATTTTGTATCTCAAGAATGAAAGGATATTGTTTTTGATCCACTCATTTACTACACAGCAGAAAGAAAGGAGTTTTTACCCTTCACTACAGCATGGATGGAACTGGAGAGCATTATGCTAAGTGAAATAAGCCAGGCAGTGAAAGACAAATACCATATGATATCACCTAGAGGTAGAACATAATCAACAAAACAAGCAAGTCAGCAAAATATAAATAGAGACATTGAAATACAGAACAAACTGACAGTAACCAGAGGAGAGTGGGAAGGGAGATAACAGAGGAAAGAAGGGGAAGGGTCAAGTCAAGGAACATGTATAAAGGACGCATTGGACAAAGCCAAAGGGGGAAGAATTGAGGGTAGAAGGTCAGGGTAAGGTGGGGGGGAATGGTGGCAGGAAAATGGAGACAACTGTACTTGAACAACAACAACAAAGAAAATTAAGAAAAAGAAAAAAGGATATTAAAAGTAAAATTGCAATACCACTATCATAACTAAAATGATGCTAATACTTTTCATCAAATATTGGAAAGCCATTAGAAGAGACATAGACATAGTTTGGAATACCTGCTCTCAAGGTATTGCTAAAATCAGTTCATATTAATACACTTTTATTTATACTGAATTTTATTGGCATTCTAATGTATCAATAAACATCCTTTCCAATGTTATTTTCTAATTTAGCATAAAGATTTACTTTTCCGTGATGAGGTAAAGGAGGTACCTGAGGGCACAAAGTTTAAGAAGACCCCCACTCTCAGGCCAAGTAAACGTGAGTGTGCCCAGGCATCCCATTCACCTCACCCAGTGCCAGCCCTGTTGATAAACCCTGAAAAGAATTAAGAAATATTCATACTCTCAAATCCTCTTATTGAAAGAATGAAAGTTTTGCTCATTGGAAGTGAAGTGATAAATACCATTCATTGAACATGTTCTGTGCGACAGGCACTGTGCGGAATGCTTCAGATGGATTACTGAATTTAATACTCACAACAAGCATGAGACAGAGATGATTACTCACATGTGACAGATGGAATCTGAGGTTCACACAAAGCCATGTATACAGCAAAGTGCAAAACCAAGGTCTTAGGTCAGGTTCGTTCAACTGAATTCAAGTGTTTTTAATCAATAAACTGTCTATATGTTCAGAAAAATTAATATGTATCTTTTAAAGTAAGTTTAAAAAACCAGTGTCCTTGCTTCAAAAAGCATAAAGGAGCAATATCTAATGATTAATAAAGTATTACCAATTAGAAGTCTTGACAAATTGGCATTAATGAATACTGCCCAGCAAGCTGGTCTCATTTCTGACACCTAACATTCTATGCTACCCGTATATATTTCCCCAGTGTAGAAAATTTTCTTGATACCATGCCCAGAACTCTTTCCCACGCCCAAGCACGCCATCTCTCAGCTGCAGCAGGGGTTGGTTTCCAGTAGCTTACAGCTGCACTATTCCACACACCTGTTCCCGTGTGAGAGCCACCTCACGTGGGGACACCCAGCAAATTACATCACTTGTATACCCCACTGGCCTGCAGTCAGGCAGTGACTGATGCTGGTTGTAAAACCCTGGCCCCCATTCCTTAAGTAGAAACCCCCTTCTGTGGTGCAATTCTCTCTTCAGACTATACCTCAGGCTGAGACTTAACTTCTCCTGAAATGGCATCTTTGTCCAGTTTCTCCCCTGACCTTTACTGCTTCCCTCATGCTCACCAATTCCTCCTGAGAGTGCTCCTTCAATAAGAAGCTTACACTAAATTCCTGTGATGGGCTCTGCTTCTGCAAACTCTGCCTGAAAGCTCTGCCTGCCTCCTCTCTAATTTCTCTCTTACTGAACCCTAACACATCCTCCCTTCAAGTCCCAGCACCAGTACCACCTCTTCTAGAATGTTCTGTTTTCTCATCGGGCAATCATATTCTCCTCTATATTCTCACATCGCCTAAATTCCCTATGTTAGCACTTAATTATTAATTTTTTCTATGAAAATATTCATTTTTAAAAATATCTATAATAAGATTATACATTTCCTGTGGGCAGGTACTCTATTTCATCTATATCTACAACACTAAGTACCTATAAATATTAATAATTACCTGCAAAAAATTATGTGTTGAGTTTTAAGTTATCAATATAGGTATCATGTTAAAGTACAAATACAAGTAACAAAATGCTTTAAAATAATTCTGCTACGGTCCTAGCTGGTGTGGCTCCATGGACTGAGTGCTGGCCTGTGAATCAAAAGGTTGTTGGTTCAATTCCCAGGCTAGTGCACATGCCTGGGTTGTGGGCCAGGACCCCAGCAGGGGGCGCACAAGAGAAAACCACACATTGATGTTTCTCTCCATCTCTTCACTCTCCCTAAAAATAAATAAATAAAATCTTTAAAAAAATAAATAAAATAAAATACTTCTGCTATGTAAGATAATAAATCTTTGTTCCTTCAGTATTCACTGTGCTTTTTTTAGTGCCAAGCACAGGAAGGCAAAGGAGATGGGCTCTTTGTGACTGTGAAAGCCACGGGCACTTAAACCTGCTGGAGTCAGATGAAAGACTGGTGCAGAGCAGGAAAAGAGGATGCCGCATGCCAGGAGCAGAAAGCAGCAGCTGGGCTTCCTTGATCGCATTCCCACATGGCCACCCATAAATGAACCCTACCACAAATGAAACCTGCTTCAAGACACATGCAGAAGAAGAGTAGCACCTCTCACGAGAGACACATTTAGCTACCAGCATTTATGGTTAAAGGCTACAGTCATTCTAAATGAGAACTTCATTCATTTCACTGGCAGTTTTTGAAGTCGACGCAGTGGGGAATGATTGACTTAGTGACGATAATTCTATCACTAATCATAAAGCACATTTTAAGAGGGAGCATCTTGACAAATGAACAGAAATACAGAGAGGGGACCCCCAAAATCTGGAATTTATTTATAAAAAGTTGTGTATTTATTCTTACATGTTTCAACTTCAGTCACCTTCAAAGCATTCTCCATTTGATACAGTACTCCTATTGACACGTTTTTTCCCCTGCTCAAAACAGTTTTTGAACTTGTCAATTTCAATGTCTTTTAGTGCTTCTGCCATTTTTTATTTCATCTCTTCTGCATCAGCAAATGTTTTTACCTGAGGAATTTTTTCATCCCAGGAAACAAAAGAAAAAGTTTGCATGGCAAGATGGGGTGAATAGGGCAGGTGGGGCACAGGGGTAATGCCATTTTTGGTTAAAAACTTCTGAACATTCAGTGCAGCGTGGGCAGGTGTTCTCATACATCACCCGTCATGAAATGGGCAAACATGTTGAAAGAATCTTCAAAAAAATTCACTGAAGCTGAATGCAGCCTCTCACAACAACACCATCTGGTACATTAATACATATGGTTTCCTAGAACACTCACCTACCAGGGGAAGTCTGTACTACCAGGGACTCACCTTCCAGAAGATAATTCTGCATTTTTTTCTTTTCCCTTATAAGTTACCAGAATAAGATAGAATACTATTTCCACTAACTAAATTTTCTATTTTGTAATGCAAGTTTACTCATTCATGTTCAGTAATTTTAAAGAAAAGTTGTTTGAGCAATTTTAAAGGTATATATTATTTACACTTAATTAAATTTGCTTATATCTGTTGAACCCTTGAACCTTATCTAATTTCAATTACAAAGCCCCAAATAAGTTATCTTCTTAACTATGTCTACACAATTTGATAAAATCAAATGCCACTGGAAAGAACTTTCAGAGTTTTAACATTAGTATGTCATGTAATATAGATGAGAACTATTAAAAGTGATAGAATACTTAAAGGATCTTTAAACTTTAATTTCCACTTTTATGTCTTAAAGTACAACTCCACTATGTTTTACTCAAGTAGAAATTTTTAAAAGTAACTTGTAGCATAAGAGTCATCCTAAGTGTTCATTCTTTCAAGAATTGATTATTAAACAAGACAGAAAGACATGGCTAAAATATAACATAGGGTTCAGAAGATTATTTTAATTTTCATAAAAATTTAACTTGATCATCTGCAATTATAATAATGCTAGTGATTTGCCATTTATAACATATTTTTAAATGGTGTATTTTCTTCCTAAGAGCAAAATACTTTATTTCACTCAATTTATTTAGTCTGGAAATGAAAATTATTTCCATTGATTTCTACCCAGATTCTTTTTACTAGTATTGATGTTTATTATCATTTTAGCTCTCAAAATAATTGCAACACTAGCTATAACTGTATTTCATGTTGCTATTTACCCAGCATTAGACCAGAACCCACCTGCATAGCAATACCAAAAGAATTCCTAATGAATGTAATTACCTTTCATTTTTTGAGTACTTTAATTTTTTAAAGTATTCAAACAGTATTCTGAGTAACTATAAACAGTAACATTGTTCTCATGAATTCTGTAAACATGATATTAATTTGTTTTAAAATAACAGGAAATATTAGCCCAAGTATTTAAAACTACATAGAAATTTGTAATACAATAGCTAAAACATACGCTCAGAGAATGGGAAGTTTATGTGAACTGCCTTTAAAAATTGGAATGTCAGTGATGATCTAAAATTTCAACTTCTGATTAATTGTATAGATTCAATTATTATGTAGTGCTATGGCCATCTTATGGAGACCAAAGAAGAAGTTAAAAACAAAGTAGAAATGGTTTCCCTCTGTCATCGTCCTTAGTGTTACATTTACCCTATTCAACTAACCAAAGTGTCAGCCACACTGACAGTATAATTGGTTCCAAATTTTACCTCTGCAGGGATCTGGGCCCATAACAAATAAGAGCAACTGAGGAAGAAGCCTCTGTGGTCTTCAGAATCTGGAAACCATGGAAACCAAATTTGACAAAGTCCCTTGTGCAGACTAGAAGAATTGCCTTCCTCCAAGTCTTGACTCTGTACACTGTTTTCCAGACAGCAGACAGAGTAGCATAGTATCAAACAAGCATTAGTTTCAAAATCATCTTATCATTTCTCATGAACCCATAATAAAACTCAAACAAAGCCCCATTGTTCACAAGATCCTGCACAACATGGCCCCTGTATGCATGTGGCTGTGCTTCACACCACCCACACCTTGGCTCGGGGAGTAGAGCCTTCAAGGCTTTGTTTCTGCTCCTCAATGATAAGAAGTTCTTTCCCACTAACATCCATTCACATCGTGGGCCTCTGAATTCCTCTGTCCATCTGGAACCACCTGCATCTCAGATCTCTTATGGCTAGAAAGTCCTTCAGTCGATCGAATAACACATTGCCTCTTTTAGCAAGGCCTATCCTGCCCAGCCAGGCAAACAGACCCCCATCCCATGAACTAGCACAATGCTTCTTTTATTTTCCTCTCACTCCTTATCACTATATAAAATGATCTGTGGACTGGCTCTTGCTCCTGGTCCCCATCTCTTCTACAATGTACACATCTCAAAAACAGAGAATTGTTCACTCTTGTTTTCCCACTGCTTAGAGCAATGGTTGGTACATAATAGGAGCTCAGAAATATCTGCTGAATGAATGGATGAATGGAGAAATGAATTAATATGCTTTAGATCCCAGATGTTTACTAAGCCATACTCCCCCAGAAGACCCATGTATCCAGGATCAGTGTTGCTGCAGCTTGATTCTGTCATTGTGAGCACCTCCTACAACCAAAAGCCATAGCAGCAGCTGCTCACCAGACTAGAGAGCAAGCCTTTCTTAACCAGTTGCTTCACATCAATTTCCTTTTGTTAGATTCAGTACACCTATTTTCATTTGGGGAAAGGAAACAGAATGAATGATTTGTTTAATGCAAATCCTGAAGGAGTGAAATTGGCCTTCACGGTTTGGGCTGGAAGGATATAGTGCAGGCACAAGGACTAGGAACTTATCCTTGAGCATCAATGGACCTGGGGCTGAGAATCTTCAGCTTTTCAGAAATGGAGTAATGGAAATATAACCCGAGATATAAATCTCACTCAAATTTTCACCATCCACTGAGCACATCCATAGGGCTTCCCTAGAGTAAGAGAACAGGGTCTTCTCCTGGGCAGCCCATGCAAACTTGCTCCTGATTTATAGGGCAGCCCCTGTACTCCAGAGCAGAAATAATTTTGAAGAGTCTGACAAATAGACTCATTCGGTATCAGTCTGTATAGATTCTGGCGGTCTCTCAGTACAATATCAGAAATCTGAGGGAGCATGAAGCGTGGTCAACAGTGTGTCTCAGAGCCTGCCATGGAGCAAGTGGGTACCAAGGCAAAGCACCTGAGGTCAAATTAACAGTACCCAAACAGATTCTTTACCCAATAAATATTTCATGAAACGATATTGTTTTTCCTTGGTGCCTTAAAAATATTTCTTCATTTTCTCTTTTAAATTGTATTTTATTAATATTTCTCTTTTAATCAGTGTTTTATTAATACTTTGTATTTGGGGGCATGGTAGAGAACTTGAATGTATGTGTTCATTAGCCACAGTCAGAGAAACCTCATGGGGCATACACGTAAGTGGGTAACGAAGACAGTAATGAACGTTCCCTTGATGCTGCTTTCTGTCTCAGTGCAGACCTTAGGCCTGAAAGCTTTGCAGTAGCAAGGATGAACAGAGGCTGTGGATGTCTGGGCACACCCTTCCCTGCTCTGTATTTATAGAATCTTAGGTAATTTTTTCTTAATGTGCATAAAGTTCATAAACGCATTTTCCCATCTACATTTGAGCTAGTCAAAATCTGGACCTTCACCAGTGTGTAATGAGGGAGAATCTTGCCCTTGAAATGTGTTTTATGCAATGCACCTGCAATGAAATTTAGTAAATCAATTCTAGATTCAAAACCAAAGGGCACTTTTCCTGTGTGTAGTACTGTCATGATCACGAGTATCTTATTTGCTGAGCTGAACTTTGCTCTTCTTATGGAATACAGAATCAACCATTAGATAAAGAAAAGATCATTTCTTAGAGCGTTGACCTATTTTACTCTTAATTTACCTCATTTTCAAATGTGAATGAATAGCCACTCTTTATGAGTATTTAGCATTGAGACAATTGAAACATTAATCAAAATAATAAGGATTTTTCAATCTATTCAGCTAAATGTACACTTTATATTCAATGACTTTCTTTAAAAGAGCTTACATGTTCACTGAGGCTTTGCCAAGAAAATCCCTTGAGTTCAAATTACTTTTTTTTTTTGTTTCCAGTCTTTTTCCTTATGTACTGTTTTAGTCCATTTAAGTGCCAATGTGTGGATAAGAACAATGGAAAAGACCTCAAGAAGTTGTCCACAGAAAGTAAAAATTATAGAGAGAACACATTTTCTAAGAAAATTTGACTCAGATATTCAATTGCTCTTAAATAAGTGTCTAACCTCTCAATTTATGCTAACACCGAATATAAAGAACATAAAGGCAGTTACACTTTAAAATCCATGACCAATTTCACAGACTAGTGCTTAGCGAAAAAGCAAATCAAAGTATTTGCATTTCAGATATCAGGTTGAGCCCAATGTGAGGTCCTGCTCATTGAAGAGGTTTTTAAAAAAAATTACTTCTTATCTACTACTATTCAAATATCAAGAATATCTCAATGTTCCTTAGTGGCAATAAATACCTAAGAAGTGTTTTACAATAGTCAGATTTTTGTAAGCATTTAAAATGAAAAAAAGCTGGTTTACATGCCAATCTTCCAAAGAACTAGCCATATTTCAATATAAAAAAGGAATGATGGAACTAGAAGTATAGACCTTTGTATATTAATTTAATTTGTGTCTCTAGACTAAAAAAGAAAAATGTAGAATAAAAGATAATTTTGGAAGGATTCAATAGTGTTATCTGAAGGTGGAGTAATACTAAGAATCAATTCACTTTTAAACATTATACCAGAAGATACTTTTAAACTGTTTGAATATAATTTTAATGGCATAAATACTGACATTAATACTGTTGGTTTACAAACACTCACACTCAAAAACCTAACACTCTAAGTGACTTCTCATTACCTTTTGAGATCTTAGCTTCTCTGAGCTGAAAGATGAAGGAAATAAATGATTCAAATAAACAAGAAACAAGATAACAGTAAAGTAAAAATTGACAAATCCCAATGATCTCTCACAGAGATGCCTTTTGTAAATAAATAAATGGAATAGCGCAATTGATGACCATGTCATCGATGCTGACCCAGATCTTCAGGCCAATTTCATTCTAAATATAACAGAGTTTGTATTTTCTAAAATGCAAATTAATATGTAATGAGTTTTGTCAAACTTTCACAAGTAAAAATAAAATGGCACTGGCACAGCCATCAGGGCATCAAATGTCAAACAGAACAAAACACTTCGCTCAGAACAGAGATCACTGTCCCCCACTGTCCGACTTTCCTTAGTTTTCTAATACATACACAGCTCTGTACTCCTAGAAAACATAAACTCTTCCTTCCAATTGTTATTTACAAAAATATGCACTTGGAATAAGATGAATAAATCCTTGAAAGCATGTTTTTTCGTGATTTAAAGGACCTTAACAACACACCATTTACTGCATGCACTTGCTTGTACTATTGCTGAACTTCATTTTATGATCCTCTCATATAAATTGTTCATGAGGGGACTCCTCTTATAGACTCTTGAAATAAATGTATCCTCTACATTTATGTTACAGGTTTATTATGATAGATTGTTCTTGCCAAAGAACTGAAAACTACCAAGCCAGTTTATAAAATCTATTAATAAAAAACAAGTTCTCACACTGAAGTAGACTCATTTACTGAGCTACCTGACATATATTCAGTTTTCCAAATAAAATCAGAAATGTCCAGCTATGTGAGAAGTGTGTGTATTATAATACGAGCAAACACTTTTGATTTTGATTTTTCTTATTAACCTTAAATGAAGATGAGTTTGATGAATGGCATGTTTTTTGGATCTCAGGTGATACATCTGCAAAATATTTAAGGTTGTATTTCCAACATAATTGAAAGAGACACAAAATTCAGCCTATAATGTAGTGCTTGAATGCCAATGTTCAGTTACTTAGATTCAAACTTATTCTTCAATATTTGTTTTAGTGTATTGACTGACATTTGAAAGCAGAGACTCAAAACACTGTAGAAATTCTGTCCATGATGAATGAATTGGGAGCCACACATGATGACAGCTGAGCAGTGTGGAGTCCCCTGTTCTATAAAATTATGCTAACTATGGGAGAGGCGAATTGTATTTGACAACATATTCCCAGGCAGTGTGTAATGAACCTTGAAACTTCAATTAGAACCTATCAGAAAGAAAAACAAACACAATTTCACTAAAATGCTGCCTTCGTAAGAAAAACAAGTCAGTTGGAAAATACAGCAAGTTCAACATCATTGGCTACTCACCAAGCACTCCTTTCCCATGTCAGGTATCACATAAAATGCAGATTGACTCAGTAATAATAGAGATCATTCCCCTTTTAAAATTGAAGGACATTCAACTCACTTGACACCCTTTGATTTATCAACAATTCTACACTCCAGACTTTAATGATTTCTCTTTTCTACCAGTTACCTCCAAAGAAATAGATTATTTTTTTAAAGAGCATTGCATGACACTATTTATGAAAGTTGATCAGCATATTCAAAGCTCAAAATAAAAACACAGCCTTCTGGGATACCACACATGGAGCACGTAAAAGCATCTGCATGTTGGTTTAAATTAACTTAGAAGAATGTTGAAGGTATATGCCCTGATTGTGATACACTCTGGGCAGGCTGTTCAGACTATTCAGATGATTAATTTCTCGGTGCTTCACACAGATAGCATTTCAATAGTTATTTTGTCAGCTAAAATGCAATAGCCTGCCTGTTTTAACCTCCCTCCTTGCCAGTGTTTATTAGTAATTTGCAGAATTTTGGCCATGGGATAAGCGTACGTGAATGGGCCAAAGTGGTAAGTCTAATTAGCTTTTAAGCTGGGATAATGGTTCTGTCTTCACTAACAATTTCAACAGATGAGTGGAATGTTTGTTTTGAGGTTCCATAAGGTTCTTTTGATGAAAGTTTTCCTTTGATGTAACATTTTGATTTAAGATTTTTAAATATTAAACAAAGCACTTGGTAGAATAAACTTGGTAAATTTCATATAACATAGGGTCTAAACATAGCCAAATGAGAAAAACCTGTCATGTGACAGTATTTCCATAGCATTTTTTCATGGTTGGAAGTGATAAGTGTCTACTAGGTAAAAAATAAGATTGTTAAGAAAATAGTCCACATTACCCCAGCATTTTCTAACTATATTTTTATAGTAGTAATATGATCATATGGTATTATTATTAGCATGTTTGTCAATGATATGTACCAAAATATTCACCCCTAGTATATGAGTCAGTTGAGAGCAAGAGTCGTGTCATAGTAACAAGAAGCAAAGAAAGGCAAAACAAAAAACACAAAAAGGGAGGGAGAACAGGAAGAAGGGGGCTTTATAGGTGACCTAGTCCTATGGTGATCTGTGATCACACTTCAGAGAATAAGTCCAGCAGTTAGGGACAGAACGGCACCAGAACAAGGCCATTTGTTTCTCAGGTTGGAATTCTTTCCCCAACATGACCGTGTATTTTTTTTTCAAAAAAAGTAATAACAATTTGCAACACAACACAGATACAAGAAATAATTCACTTAATTTCACTTCATCATTTTATTTTTTTCAGGAGGGGGGAAAATGTGGGCATTTATTGACCTTTTATTAATAAGACATATGCGACCACTTTTTCTTTGTTGTCTCAGAAGATTGTGTTTTCAATAAAGAGAAATAGAGCTATTGAATCTGAAATAAATTTTATTGGTTCTACCTCTTCCATCATCGAAATAATTAAATACATAAACCTTAAAAGTTAATTCTGGGTATGATTTGGATTTATAGGCATAGGAGACACTAGTCCACATCACTTGAATGGTGACGTCTTGAACGAAGTCACTCAGGGCCCTGTGCCTTTCTAAATTCATGCTGACAATGTTCTACTAAATGTTCATTAGTTCTACTAAATGTTCATTGTCTTTGTCTCTATGGCAATGAAGAACTCGAAAGGCTCCTTCTCACAATAGTGATGCAATTGAAATACCTGTTAAGCTACCATACACTTCTCTGTATTAATGTAATGCATGTAGAATGGAACAAACAGATTGACAGTGTTGGTACATAACTTGATTGAAAACGTATGGCATGGAATCACAGACTCTCAAAAGTATAAGGAGAGAAGCAACATATTCGGTTTGTGCTACACATTAAAGGACCCGTACCAAGGTCTTTCGTTAAAGGTGGCCACGAACACACACATTTAATCCCACTTAACCCACAAAACCTTCTAAAGTTAAAGTAGTAAAAGTTTATATAAACTCTAGATAACTAGACAAAAAATGACAGCAGAAGAGAAATGTCAAGTAATTCACAGAGGACAGAAAGTAGATGGCATGAGTGTTATAAACCCAGAGCAGAGAGAGCTGGGATGAGGCTGTGTCCGCAAGAAAGAGGAGGGAAATCACAGCAAGAAGGACAGTGTGAGCTACTGAGACTGAGAATGTCTCTGAAATTTGAGGCATCCAATAATTTATAAGGCAAGAGTAAGGATTGAGGCTGTACAATCTGTCTTTAGAGACTAATTAAGTTACCAGATGCCCTCACCAACCCATTAAGGCTAACTACTACCCAGTGAGCCCCTGGCAGGAGGCAAGGGTTTATCCTTGAGAAACACTGGACAGAAAGTCTCCATTCTCCATGCAGTGAAGGATAGGGGTGAGGGTAGAGTTCTATACTGAAATCAGAAAAGCAAAATTCAACATACTAAACAGCACAATTATGCTTATTCTAACCCTTGTTCTATTTCATTTCCAATAAAAACGCTGAGCAGACAAAAGCTTAGAAAATACCTGTCCATGAAAAGAGTCTCCAGAGAAGGTTTTTGGGAGCCTCCCAATTATAGAACAATTTGATCTTACTCTAATAAGTTAAGATTTTCTGACACCCACAGAGCTAACAATTTTAGTGTGTTGGATAGTATGATTGGCTGAATTTCCCCAGGCATTTTTTATGCACCATGAAAAATGGAAAGCAAACCAGAAAGGTAAAGAGACTCAGAAAAAACAAAGATAAGATAAAAACTTTAAAAATTATATATATATATATATATATAAAATACTATTACAGTTGTCCCATTTTTCCCCCTTTATTCCCCTCCACCCTGCACCCCCTTTCCTACCCACATCCCCCCTTAGTTCATGTCCATGGGTCATACATATAAGTTCTTTGACTTCTCCATTTCCTATACCATTCTTAACCTTCCCCTGTCTATTTTGTACCTATCATTTATGCTTCTTAAATTTTTCAATACCTGCAGAGAACTAGGAAAATGTACAGCATGCATGAAACAAGCACAGAATGATATATTAATATTTAAAAATAAAATCACAGTAATAGAATAAATTAAAAGATAAAAGTGAGAAAGTCTCCCAGGAAAGGAAAGAGAATAAAAAGGAAAGGAAATAAAAATAATAGAGAAAAAACAAAGGCTTAGAGGTTCTATCCAATTAAGAGTCCCATAGATCAATAATACATTGTGAAATAATTTTATTGATTAGTATTTCATTGAGAAGATGGCTCTTACTCTTAGGTCTTATAGGTTTATCTAGTTCATGATGATCATCCCCTGACACACTGAAGAATGCTCATTAATACTGTTGAAATTTAAATTCATGTGAAGAGTAATAAGAATGATAAAAAAATTAAATTGGAACACACTCAGATTTATCTTATGCAATCTTGTGTTTGATGATAGAATATCTCTATTTTAAACCAAAGTATTATTTTAAAAGCTCTTATACAGAGCCCCTTTTATGATTTTGTAATTTTTTTTTATTTAAACACGTTATATCTGGCTATGTAGTTGAGCAAACAGAGCTTTGCTGAAGTGTAGATTTATTCCATATGACAGGCCAGCACTAAGAGTAAAAATTAAATCACGGAATCGATAATATAAAATGACACAAACCCCTCCTGCATAAAAACAACTGCTATGTGTTTAAGAAATATTAAACAAAATTAAATATAATGACTGTTAGCATTCTTCTGCTGATGCAGATATTCCTTTTTTAGAGATCTATAAAACCCAGAATATTCTTTCACTAAAACAGAAAGAATTTCCAGAGCTTGCAATTTCTTCCTGAAATGATATAGCATAAAAAGCAAATCCTAATTTAAATATTCATGTCTTCACTTTGTTTAATGGTATGCTACTATGACTGTAGATACCATATTTTAATGCTCTGTGATATTTCTTTCTGTTTTATAATAGCTGAAAACAAGCCACCTTCAAGAGTAATATTATAAGGCATCATTATAAAGTTCATATTTTTTCTTTGAAGAATGTATCCTGCTACTAATAATGACAACATGCTGATACTCAAAATAGTGCATGCTACCTTTTTAAAAATTATAAAATAACCCACTTGTCAAAGAGACAAAATTCAGGATTCAAGTCCACCTTCAAACAATCTCCATCTAACACCCCTGTACAGCTGAAGCAGAAGAGATGAACCCCGAAATTTTGCACAGCTTAACAACAACAACAACAACAAAAACCCTGCAGGGTGTAACTTGGTCCCTGAACATTTTTAAGATAAAAAAAAAATCAGCTGGGATTCAACATTTAAAGGATATTGCCAATAAAACCTACCCAGAATGACGCAAAAATGCTTTGCAGGATTGTCATTTTGACTAGAAATAACTGGAAAATGAGCTTCTTTTAAAATTGTCCACAGAAACGAGGAAAAGGGGTCATCTCCTTTAAACCACACATACACAATTGTCCCTTACTCAGTGTGGAAAAGAAAAAAAGGAAACATTCAACCAAATTATCATAGTGCCTCAATGAGCTAACATTATGCTCTCTCTTTTTCTTTTTTTCTTGCCCCTGCACACTCTGCACAACACATACATACGCATATACTGACACACACACACACACATCCATGCATCTATGTGCACACACATTCACATACAAAAACATTCTACAGGCTCAGGTTTTTGTGTTTTTTACAAGGGTTAAGAAGGCATTAAATGACACAGGGTATTCTAGTAATTTTGCACAAACTATATCTTTCTTCCTTAAAGATTAGATCTAATGAAATCTGTACATAAAAGCTAGTGTTTTTTTTTAGGGTGGGGATAAGAAAATATTACAGGGCCTTTTATTGCTTTTACTCAAAAATGAGGAAAATAGATTTTTCACACCAAATTAAGGAAACAAACCAGGAAGCGGTTTCAGCTGAAAAGTACTTGTAAAGGCAGAGTGACTGCTCAGAAGGAGCGTGCATGGGTTCCAATCCCAGCTGTCACTCACAACCTGGGAGTGCACATCAAGCAATTTCACCTTTCTGATACTCAGGGGGATGCGGCCTAAGGCGGCCAAGGCACCTTGGCCCATGAACACTTGGTTGGATGTGTGATCCATGCAGGCCATCGGAGGTTAACGGCCTTGTGGGAAGGAGGGCTCTCTCCCCTGGGATTTGAAGTGTTAATGGCCCCCATTAAGCACCTTGTGGAGAAAGCCAGAATGAAATTAAAGACAATAAGAAGGGAAGCTGAGAGGAGATGGGGAGAGACCTGTTGTAGGGACTGCAGTCCATCAGGTGGCTAATTAAGGCTTTTAAAAAACTTTAAATTGAATTTATGAGGGTGATATTAATAAATAAAATTATACAAATTGTAGGTGTGCCATTCTATAATTTATCATTTGTACATAGTACCATGTGCTTATCACCCAAAGTCAAGTCTCTCCCATCACCATTTCTTCCCACTTCACCCTCTTCAACCCCTCCCCCCAAGCCCCTTTCCCTCTGGTCATCACCAGAGTGTCTGGTTCCACATGGTTTTTCATTTTTCTTTTTCTTTTCTTATTCTTCTTTTTTTTTCTTAATCCCATCACCTTTCTTGCCCAGCCCTCCAACACGCCTTGCCTCTAACAGCTGTCAGTCTTTTGCACTTACTGGACAAATTAACAGAGAGTTAGTCCATTGAGGCTAAATTTGGATCTCTGTCACCTGTTTCTGAAGTCTAATGTAAGAAAAACAACTTATCATATAATTCTAAGAATAGGTGTCTAGGCCAGTACATAGAAGGTATCCAATGATGCTAATAATTATTATTACTATTAATACAAAAGAGTGATCCTTTCTCTTTCATAAGGGGTATGGCCAGGTTTTGCACTATAAAACATCTCTCAAACATAGATGCAATTGCATTCTGGATAATTTTGTTAAATTCAACAACACTTATTTATTATGGTGCCTATTTTTCTCAATAAGTTGAAATCCTCAAGGGCTGAAATTGTATCTCAACAACATTTACACCTTTAGAAATTATATCTCAATAACATTAGGCCTTATTTGTGGTAGATGGTAAAAAATTATTTGTTATTGATAATGTATGAAATTAATTTCTACTCCTGTTGGCTAACATCCAGATTACCACAAACATTCAAGTATGTAAGTGAATTTTTAAGAGTTATTATAATATAATGCACTATGGGAAAAGCATTTACTTTTCCATATATTTCAGGAAATGTTTTTATTCCAATTCAGAAAATTAAATTCTTAGGATTTGAAGTGATGTTTAAATAGTTTTGAGGTTTGGGTTTCTTTATGAAATATAGAAATGAAAAAGGATGAAAAACATTTTAATGAAAAGCCAAAATGGATAAACAGCATTTCTGGGGCACGCTGAGCTAAATTCAATAGCAACAACTTTGAGAAGATATGATTTTCCCCCAGTACAGGAGAACTGACTCTGATGGCACTGGATGGAGGATACCAGCAGGATTTATCCTACAATCTCTTGCCTTGGGGTTTGCATCACTCCTTGGAATCACAGTAGATTACTTTGTAATTCAGACTCTAAGCTCTACCTCAGTGGATTTGCTTGATATGTCAGTAACCTTATTTAAAACGACTCGTTTATTATGTATTATAAATGAATACCTTTAATTTTAGACATCTTGCTGGAAAGAGATTTCTTATAAAGGATTTTCCCCCATAATATTTAATGAGGATTTTCATTTGGAAATTATGCCATATCTCCTGCAATATCTTCTTTTTAATAACAGCTCCCATTCACTGAGGATTTATCTGTGCCACTCATTCTGCTAGTCACTTATACCTGTTATCACATCTAATCCTCCTGACAATCTTACAACAAAAGAGTGCCTATATTATAGATTTAAAAAATAGAGAGCGTTAAAGGCACTTGCACAGGGTCAAACAGCTAGGAGATGGAAAAACTACACTTCAGATTCTTACCTGACTGATTGCAAAGCTGATGCTTTTTACAGGCTTGATGGAAATAACAACACAAAATACAGTCACATTACTGTTGGACCAGATTGGTGAATCTCAAATATTATGCTAGTAGATCCCTCCTCCCTTTCTTTATCATAAATAGCCAAAAACTTGATAATATTTCATTAGTTGAAGTTTATATTATCTTTGCATGTCCTTAGTGTTATACCATTTGAGTGTTTCAGATGAGTTAAATCATAATATCTAACATCTAATTCAGTGCTTCTTCAGTGCCAGAGACTCTACTAAGCACCTTACATGTATATATCAGCATATCTACATGTATGCACATATAGTAATATAATAATGTATGTATAGATAATCCTCACCATACTCGGTATGACAGGTACTGTTATTATCCCAATACACAGATAAGGCACAGAGAGGTTATGTAACTTCCCTGAGGCCACACAACTACTAAGTGGCGGATGGGGAATCAACCCTAGGCAATGTGGCTCTGGAACCCATCGAAATCAATCTCCAACAGTGACTCTTCATGTGTCACCGACTGCCCAAATACTGGGCAATATTTGGAAAGCTAAGAACTTTCTACTAAAAGTTAAGGTAATGAATGTTAAAAAGACTTTTAGTAATTCTAGTACTAATAGAGTTTAGATGGAGGAAGGTTGGAATAATCAGGTTCCACCCACAGCTCCACTGAGGCACTGCTCTGCTTAGCTCCTCACCCATCCTCTGCCCCGTGTGTTCCTTTCCTGCTCCTTTGTCATGAGTTACTTTAGAAATGATGATGCTTCCTAGAGCCTCACTTTTCTCAACCAATCAACAATGCCCTTCCTGCCTACTGCCTGGGCATATGCTTCCCGGAGGGTCAGTCCCAAAGCATCTTCCCTGGCTGCAGTGCCTCACACCCTTTCTCTGGGTGCTCAGGTTCACTAGTGGAGCAAGCTCACATCATGTTATACTTTGTTTTAAAAGATATGCTCCCTGAGGTCAGCAATCATTATTACATCTTGGTAGTTTTAGCATCATACACAGTACCTGTTGTATTGCAAGGAAAGTACTTAAACAAAGTTCTTAAATGTTTAATTCCCTCAGTTTTCTACATGCGTTTGCAGATATTTGTTAAAGATTAAATTTATCAGATATCATCCAACAATAATAGAGGTTCACATTTTGATTTTTCCTTGACTTACAGCCTCTTGTTCTCTGCTATTTTCTCACTCTGGCCAATTCATAATGATATTTAAATGTTATCCTTCACAATATTATAATTTTCCTCAGGCTAACTTCTCCCTCTGCCTCTCACAATCTTTCTCCATCTTTTCCATCATAATCAAGTTGCAAAAAAACCCCAAAATGCAGGAATACTTTCTCATATTCTCACTTTAATGCACTCTCATTTTAAGAAAGTTTATTTTTTACTATGAAAGTATTACATACTTATTATAAAGGAAAATGTGATTTTTTAAAAATCACCCACAATCTCTTCAAGGATAAAAATTGTTCACCTTGTAATTAAGTTACTTCCAACTTCTTTTATATACATATATTGCATTCATATAAGAAGAGTAGATTTTTTTAATTGAGATCATACTGAATATTTCACTTCAAAATAATGCTTTTGTTCATTCAACATGACACTGAAAGAATTTTTTATAGTCACTAGTTTTCATTGTTTATTTAATTCTTTTCTTACATGTGGTAACATACACAAAAGGAGCAATTTTAATGAAAGAATTGACTCAAGCTTAGGCAAAAATGGGAACCATTAAAGACTAAGGAAATCCAAATAAAGCATAAGGAAAAATGTACAAACCTGGTAGCTGAAATACTCTGGTACGTTTATTTATGTTTCTTTCCCGGACACTACATTAAATGTTCTATACAGGTCAGGAATCTTAATCTTTGCACCCCCACACCTAGCACACTATTTGGCACAGGATAGATACCTAATCAAAGACTGGTGAGCAAATAAGTAGAGTTAACGTGCTTACAACTGCAGAAGCTACTTATGACATAACACTTTACTTTCCAGCTAGATGCCAAACAACTTAACCAGCCACAGAAGGTGCAAACCATTAAATGATTATTAAATGACATGAATTGGGGAAAAAATAAATCGCCATTTTATTTTCCTTTGGTTAAAAGTATGTCTCTCAACCTTCTTAAATAATTTAATTTTGGTATTCAATGAGACATACTTAACAAATGTTACTAGAGAATTATCAATAAGAAAAACTCCACCTTTAGCAATTTACAACCTGAGAATTAAAACTAGGCAATATTTAAACTGGATGCTGATTGTAGGTAAAGTTTGTATGTGTGTGTGTGTGTGTGTGTGTCTGTACAAGTTATATATTATGCAAACTTTTTGATTCTGTTATCATTCAATCCACTTTTAAATCAGTAATTACAGACAACATATATAGAACTTTCGTGTGTTAGAGAAAAAAGTTAAATGTTTGAAAAATGGATTATTGACTGGTGGTATGATTTTTCAATCATGGTGTATTTGGTTTTTACTGCCATGTTAACAAATGACCACAAACTTGGTGACTTAGAAGAACATGCATTTGTTATCACACACTTTCTGTGGGTCAGGAGTTGGCAGAGCTCAGGCTGGTCCAGTGCTTGGGGTCTCACAAGCCTGATTCCAGGTGGTTAGCCAGCACGAGCTGTTCTTGGCGCCTAGAGGCCCCCGAAGTTCCTTGCCATGTGACCCTCTCAAACGTGGCTATGGGCTTCTTCAAGGCCAGCACCAAAATCTTTCTGACCTCTAGGTCCTCTTTTAAGACCTCGCCTGAATAGGTCAGACCCACTTGTGACAATCCCTGATTAAATCAAGGTAATTTAATCAGGGACCTAAATGTTTTCTAAAATTTCCCTCTACTTTGTCATGAAATGTAACCTAACTGTGGGACTGAGGTCCCCTCATATTCACGGGTCCCACTCACACTCAAGGGGAAGTGATTACATAGGATGTGCTCCCCAGACTTGGGAAGTTGGGAGCCATCTTAGAATCTTCCAACAACACTAAATAACCTAATTGTCCCACACAGGTAACATGATTAAAAATTACAAACTCCACAGAGATGAAACCTAGTTACATCTCTGTTTTTGTCTCTTGTGAGTTTGTCGGACCTTGGATATATTAAGAGTGGTACAGTGAAAATATCTGAGCTGTGCAACTGAAGACCTAGCAGAGGTGTGTGGCAGAAGAGAAAGTCAGAGGAAATTGAAGCTTGACGTGGTTCACCACTGCTGGCATGGAAGAGGGTGATAAAGAGACATGAGCCAAGGTATACAGTGGCTTCCAGAAGATGAGAATGACCTCTGACCAACAGTCAGCAAGGAACTGGACCTCAGTCCTACAAACATATGAAGTGATTCTTCCACAACCTGGATGAGTTTGGAAGTGGGTTTATCCACAGAACTTCCAGAAGTGAGGATAACCATGTGGTACCTTGGCATCTGCCTTTCAGACTCTAAGCAAAGAGCCAGCTGACCCATGCTACACTGAGAAGTCAGTCTTCAGAGTTGAGAAAATAAAGATGCATTGTTTAAAAAATTTCCAACTCTAAATATTTATATGCCACTATTGAAACTTACACTCTGTTGTGGAAAACAAGTTGTGATTTAAGTTCAAGCTCTTGTAACAACTGCTTTCGGTAAAATGCCTGTCCCCAGTGATTGGCACCTGGAGGCTATGACAGCAAGCAGGAGGATGAAGTGAGAACGGCAGCTGTCCTCCCCTCGCTGATGGATTAGTGTAACAAGGATCAGATGGGTTTGCAGGCAGCCTGGCTGGTCAGTCCAATGGCAGCTATGCTGATTAAAAACCTAAAGTGAGAAATTTGCTGTAACAAATGTGACTTACTGGCATACATTTTTTCACAGGTTAAGGTATTCAAAATTCTAACAGATGGTCACTAGAGGGAAAAAGGCACAATTAAATCTACTAAACTGCATATTTTAATAAAATATTTGGGGTTTTTAAGGCACAATGTATAAATACACTTCTTACTGATATCCTCTCAGATGTTTGAAGACAACTGGTATATCTTTTCTGAGCCTGCTCTGTTATCTGATAAATATTTGCCATCACCCCAGGCATTCCTCACATGAGCCATCAATGCCTCAAAAATTAACCTGCTTTTCTCTATTCTAGAGTATGGCACCTTAAGTATATATTTTCCTTATTTAACTGAGCAAACAGGATAGAATAGGGCTATCACCTTTCTTATTTCAGATCAGTGGTTTGCCTTTTGGGGGGGTACATGTAAAGATTTGGGTAAAAATGCAGATTTCTTGACACAAATACAGAGATTCTGATTAATTCATTTAGTCTGTGGGGTCCCTCACATATGTACTTCTGACACCCTGGGTGACAGCTCAGGTGAGCCACAGACCGCTGGTTGAGAAACCGTGTCAACTAAAACTGTTCAGAGACCACGATTTATTTTGTAATCCTGTCAGAGGACGGGCACCTAATGAGATTTCGGTTCACTAAACTTCATATGATTACATAGATGAGTTCCCAGATTACCAGGTTCTGGGGAACAGATCACAGAGCTTTTACCTACCATTGTTAAATTACAACATAACAGATGTATCCCTCCCACCTGTGAAGATCTTTTGAAATCTTGATTTTGTCATACATATCTGTACATAACAAGACTGCCATCAGATGTATTTTACAAGTGGTCTCTGTACATCTTTCTTAATGTCAGGGGCTCCTTCTTCACAAGGTACCTCCGAACTGAAGAGCCTGTCATTTGACTTACCGTGGTCCTCTCACCAGGGGTACATTTTCCTTTCTCTTCTTTACCATGAATGTGAACCATGCTCTTTATTTTTTTATACTTATTCATGAATAGTAATGCATTTTTAATATCATTTCCACTATTTTCTCTGATAAGCTAGCAAGTAGAAAAAAACTTATGAAACTCTCCTTGTTTCCTGGTCATTTGGAAGAAGGTGTTAAACATAAGCCCACATAGAATATCATAGTTACTTCTAAAAAACATAAATTATTTATGACACATTCTCTGATTAAACAGAAATAAAACTTAGATGCCTTTAAAAATAAAGTTTGTGTGTTTTTATTTTTTAAAAAAGGAAAAATAATATGAGCACAAGGAGGGGACCCCCAAAAGACCCCTGGAATTATCTTCGGGAGGGTGGGCCCCTTGTAGTACAGGCTTCCCCCATGAGGTGATTGTTCCAGGAACACATTTGTATCAGTGTGTCAGTTGGCGTTGTTGTGAGATGCTGTGTTTGGCCTCAGTGAATTTTCTTTTAAGACTCTTTCAATGGAGTTGCCATTTCAAGATGGGTGATTTGCAAGCACAACTGCCCACACTGCATTGTCATTCCCAGCGTACATAAATGGAAAAAAATGGTTTAATCTCCACAACAGTGTTCACACACACATGCAAACTTTTCTATTTAAATGAGTCAATTCATAGTTCTGAAAATTAAATAAAAAGGATAATTTATTCAGTGTTTCTGGCTGTTGACCTTTATTTTTTTTTCCATTTTCCTTTTAAACTGAACTGGGAGGAAATAATTTCTCTAGTCTTCATGAGTTTCCAATAAACAGTAACTTAAATGACAATCGAATAGACACTTTTAAATGCTACTGTAGACATAGGGCTATTTTAAAGCATATGAGTGAAAACCTTTGTTGATAGAGAGTTTCTTGGGTTTCTCTTAAAAGAAAATAAAAATAGATGGAGAAAATAATAGACGGGATGGGTGAATAAGCACAAGAGTTACGGCTACGAACAAAGCCTGATGCTCCCAGCGCAGCCAGGATAAGTAGCGCCGTGAGAGTAGAAGTCAAGGGAAGGTCACACTATTTGTGCTTCGGTTGTTTGGTTTGCTTTTAATCATATACCCTGGAATTGTTTTCTGAGCTTATTTTAATGAGATTGCTCCTTGCTGCTCTTCTGTGGTAGAACATTTTAACCATAGCTAAATTTAGATAGTGTTCTCCAGTGATGTTCTTTTCAAACTAAGATGAACGGAAACCAGCCTTGTACCCCTTCATCGTCTACCTCTGAACTTCTTGGTGACAGAGGTGTATGTGGGTTATGTGATGATCCTCAGCTACATTGTATTTTGAAAAATCGCCGTCAATAGTTTACAGCATGCTGGGCACAGAGAATAACACTACTATCCACCACAAGAGAATATGTTTGCTTTTCATGGTGTGAATTGTTAATGAAACTCATTATCATGCTTCTCGCTTATATATTTATCATCTCCTTTGTTTTCTTTTTAGTTCTAAGCTCACATGTTACTTATTTTTTTATTTCTGAATTTTGAAAATTGTATTTTAAAAATCTCTTTAACTGAATATTAGAGAACCAAAGAATCATAAAGTCAAATTTTACAATCAAGAGAACCAGATTGAATGAGGATGTACAGGATATTCACAAAAAGCATGGCTAGTTTATTTTTTTTTTCAGTTATTTATATTCATTCAACATACCCCTTCCTTATCCCAGATCTACCTTTCAAAAGCTTTCAGATTAACCTTCCTAACACAAACTTTGATTACTTTTCAAGAGCTCATAATAAATCTCTCCCACCTCATCCTACTTTGTTTCCCTAGCACCAAATGTTGCATGGCTGATAATGCCATTAGACATGAAGTCAGTATTTGTTGAAAGTTTGAAATGAATTCTTTTTGTCTAAATTGTTCTTCTGGATTCTAAAGACTTTCTATTCACTTGCTCTGCTCTAGCAAGCCTTACTTTCACCATTGTCCAAAGAAACCTTCTGCTCAGGAAACTTATCTTAAAAGTCTCATACTTATTTCATGCCATTTCTCTTGACTTCTTTTTTTAGGCAACATATGGTTGCGCAGCCCTGTACAGAGGGTCACCAACTGAAGTAAGGCCACACAATGTGGAGTACGTTTGGGAGTCAAGCTGATACATGTCTGCCCTTTCTGCTCACTCTTATAATCTTTCCCACCCTTAAATATTGGTATTCCCAGGCCTTCCTTTTTTTCCTTGTGGTACATAAGAAATCACAAAGTGATGTTTACAAACAGGCAAAACTCCAGTAAGTAGGAGGATGAATACATCTGAGAAAACATCTCTAAGAAGTCTGAGTTTTAAACTTTAATGTTCAGGGCCTTAATCCTTCCTATCTCCATGGAATCCAGGCACTGAACTCTCTCTCATCTGGGTCGGCAGATGTGGTGGTGACATGCTCAGCTTCCTGTCCTAGATGAAAAAACCTTGTCTGTGTAACAGCTCCTCCATAAACTAGCTGATAAAAACTCAACTTCTGTAACCTCTCAAGTGTCGTACATCTAAAACAGGGCAACAAAATTTTCTTCATAAGATTATGGTGAAGATCAAATGAAATAGTCCCTATAAATAGTGCTTAACACTGTAAGGGTCTCATAAAACCTTAGTCAAAACTAATAATAACAAACACTATATATTATGCCCTATTTTAACTACTTTTTCCTGCCATTTTATTTGATCCTCACAACAACTCAATAAGACAGATAATATTATTAATATTATGACCACCATTCCCATTTTTACAGATAAGGAAACTGAGGCACCGAGTTTTAGTGACTTGCCTAAAGTCCTATAGGTTGGACGTGTTGAAGCTCTAATTAAAACTTAAGCAGCCTGGCTTTAGAGATCCTGAAGTTCCCTCGAAGATTCAGAACATCTTTTTCTAATCTCAGAAGTTTCCGCCAAGTGCTCACCTGTTGATGTCTGGCCCTGCCTAAGGACCACTCTCCTGTACCGCTCATGCCCCATATTGACTTTTCCATGTTCTCAGTTCTTTCCACTCATAGGGTGTACAGTGCAATTTAGAACTTAATCATTTACAGCACCCATACACTTCTCTGTAATGTATGTAAGTGTTGTCTTGAGCATATACTCTGAGGCAAGACTATATCCCACACTTGGTAGTCTCCTCAGTAAGAGTGCAGGCCAGACTATGAGTAAACTCTCAGCAAACACTTGAGTGATTGATTCTCAGGCTTCAGGGCATCACTACTAAAATAACAACAACTGGAGAGACTTGCATAAGCCTGGTCATCCCTACTGAACATTTCATACCAACAAAAGTGCAGTCAATGACACCGAGCTTTACTTTTGAGACTGTTGGGAAAGGGCACGAACAGAAGAAGCCTCTTGTAATGTGTGATGAACGGATCTTTTTCTTTTGGGGGAGAAAGGCATTGGTTCATATCTTGCATACTCGGAATCCATCTGGAAGATCACATCTCTATAGTATGCTGACCTGTGCACTAGCTTTTAAAGGACTCACTCTAAGAGTTACAGCTGTCACTTCTATCCACATTTCATTGACTACAGCTATGCCTAACTTCAGGGAATAGGCTAATGCAATCTTACTACATGCCCAGAAGGAGAAACATAGGAAATGTAAATGAATGGCACCTGTGACTACATCAAGAGATGACTTCGGTCATGCAAATAAAAGGTAATGAGGATGTAAGCAGTAGAAATGAAAAAGAAAAAAGGAGAGTAAATGAAATAGAAATAGAATTGAGACCTGGCTGGGTGATATAGGAAAGAAAGGGATCTAGTATGACTATAAGGCATACACCTGCAAGACTACTGGTGTCTTAGCAGAAAGCAAAAATATAAGAGGAGAAACAGTTGATTGTAGGGGTGGTGGTGGAAAGAACAGGGGCCTTAAAAAAGAGAATGCTTAGTTCTTCCTTTTGGACCATGTTAAGTTGTAAATCTTGGTGGGGATATATGAGTAAAAATATCCAAAGAACAGTTGAAAATTAGAAGCTGGAGTTAACAGAAGAGTTCAAATATGAAAATAAGGATTTTAGAGTCATTGACATAGAAGTAAGATTTAAATTTATGAGCATAAATGATACAACAAATTTGGCAAAATTAGATTGACCTTATCACATTCTTTTGCCAATAGACAGGATGTTGATTTTCATTTTATTGGCTTCATATTCTTGAAAGAAAGTAAACTACCAATGATAAAAGTAATGCAGACAAGAATTTGCAAAATTGTATGGAAAATAGAAAGACTACTATTTTAAGTATTAAAATTGATGATAGTTATAATTTTTGAATTCTTCAGGAGTCTCTTATTAATATAATGTTACAGCTTTTGTATCTCATTCCTAGAGGGCACCATGTAGATATGAAGACTGCTAATCTTCACTGAGATAATTATAAGCACACACAGAAACATGATTTTTTATGGCATTGTAACAAGGCAGTTTGCCTTGGCAGTTTGTAAAAAGGAGCTTTCCTTCCCCTTTGCTTCAGCACACACAGACATAAACTTTTAGTAAAAAAGCAGTGAGGCAAAGCCTTTATGAAGAATTTCAAGCAAATTTCTTGAAAAAAGATTCCAGCTCACAGAAATGTTTTGCTTGTCTGTACAGATAATTAGGAAGTGGTCCATTACTTAGTCAACACATTTTCAAATTATTCTCAAAATGAAGTTCAATATATAAAAACAAAACACTCTGGAAAGGATTTTCCAAATTATTACAATCTGGAAGTAGATATTGGAATTCATTTAGCATTAAAATTTGTATTAAAAATAAAAAATGTAGCCCTGGCTGGTGTCGGTTCAGTCTGCTTAGGCATCATTCCACAAAGTGAAAGGTCGCCAGTTAAATCCCCAGTCAGGGCACATGCCTAGGTTGTGGGTTGGGTCCCCAGTGCGAGGACATACAAGAGGTTACGGAGCAATGTTATTCTCTCACATCGATGTTTCTCTCCCTCTTTTTCTCTCTTCCTTTCCCGCTACGTAAGGAAAGCAAGAATGTAGAGTAGAAATATTGGATTGCACTGAATTCAGTAAGTTGAAATGTTGTTTGAAGACATTTTACGATATTTTCATTTTGTGTGTATGTTAGAGAAAAAAACTGTTGACAATTTAAATACAGGATGGGACAAAAAAGTAGGTTTACAGTTGTTTGTACAGAAAATAATGCAATAATTAAAAAATAATAATACAAGAATAAACTCTGGTTTGTATACTCATAACTTGAAACTTACTTTTGCCCCATACTGCACATGCCTTCCCAAGATGAGTTTGAAAGCCGTTGTAAAGGAGTGAGGAATGAGGACAGAGTGTGCTACTCAGGGAATGGTTTAATCATTTTGATAGTTAAAGACAAATTATCAGCTATGAATCCCACTTCCGTAGCCTAGAACATTCTAAGTTCCTTAAAATCCACCAGGTCTTTAAGTCCTGCTGCTTTCCACTTCACCATTTTATGACTTACACCCCAAACTACACCTTAGAGAATGAATGTATCCAAACGGGATGTCAGCCTTAATCAGGTTTGGCGTACACATACTTACTTCTCCAATTTGCCTTTGTTAGCAGAGCTTAGGTGTGCAGAGATTCATTTCACAATCTCACCGATAACACTACAACATTGTATCTGTTGAATTTAAATTACCTAATCGACTCTGATCTTTACCACTACACTAAATATTCCTAATTGGCAAAGTGATCTTATCTACCCCAAAAGAAGGGAGAAACTCATAAAATAGGTCAGATTTCCAGATTATCTCAGGAAAGAATTACCGATTTTAAAAAGGAGCATAAATATTCAAAATATGGCTTAGAATAACTTTTATTAATCAAGACAATACTAGTATAAAATAATGTTTGAATATGAAATATTGCATGATTATTTTAGATTTCCTTATGTTGAAACAAGATTTAAGCTTTCAGTAGTTTGGGAGCCTATTAAAGCATTTGAGTGTTATAACTTTTCTTTCCAATTCTTCACCTTTAGTTCACCCTAAAAATTGAGAACAAATCATATTACTAAAGTATCACAGAAATATCTGAGTAACTTCTGGGGACTATAAAGCTGGGGTCTGATATGTTCTGATCCTTGAAATTGTAAACTTCTCATATCTAAAGTTTAGAGAAGTAAAGGAGAGCTAATATTTGTACTCCAAACCCTATTCCCACCACCACTGAAAAGGATTTTTAAAGAAATTCCACACTCAAAGCTAAGGCACTTTGAAGAGTTGAGAAACGATGTGACTTTGCCTTTGATGCCCAACACTGCACTTATACCCAGACGGAGACACAATCTTCAGTAGAATAAGGAATTTTAGGAGAAGCAATATGGAATTGGGAAAAGAGGTAGGCAGAAATCCTGGAGCTGATGGGCAATTAAAAAGTCCACAAGAATGGCTCATTAGCGAAGGACAGATGGAGAAAGCCTCAATGCAAAGCATTCCAGAACACAAAGAATGTGGCAGAGAAGGGGATGAGAGGCCTCTGCCATGACGGCCCAGGGTAGTTCCCTCCCCCAGCTCTCATAGTTGACACTGTTGGACATGCAGAACAAGAAGCGCAGAGGGACAGGTTTTATGTGAAAAACAAACTGATCAAGGAGTAAATCATACACATTGCTGTATTGCCGTACGAGAATGTGCACTTACGTAAATGTAAGAAAAGACCTCATAACTGAAAAATAAAGACTGATTTTTCTCAGAGTAGAGCACTAGGAGTGCGGATGTTCTGTTTAAATTTTACCACCTCAACCAGTTGGAAGTGTACAGATGAACAGTAATGAACACAGTCATATTGCTGTTAAACTCTCAGCACCACCCAGCTCCAGAAGACTTTCAACTTGAATGAAACTCTGAACTCAGTAAACAATAACTTCCCCTGCCCCCAGCAACTACCATCCTGTTTTCTATAGCTATAAATTTGACTACCTCAAGGGCTTCATATAAGTAGAATCATATACAATATTTGTGTTTTCTGACTGGTTTATTTCATTTACCAAATGTCCTCAAGGTCCATACAGGTTGTAGCATGTGTTAGAATGTCCCTTTTTGAAGCCAAATAAAATTCCATTGTCTGTATATACCATGTTCTGTTTATCCATTCATCCCTCTTTGGACATTTGGGTTGCTTCCACTTTTTATCTGTTAAGAACAATGCTACTTCAAATGTGAGTGTACAAGTATCTCTTTAAGCCCCTGCTTTTAATTCTTTAGGGTATATACCTAGAAGAGAAATTGGGGGATAACATGGTAATTTTATTTTTAATTTTTTGAGAAACTGCCATACTGTTTTCCATAGCTCCTGCACCATTTTATATTCCCATCAACGGTATATAAGGGTTCCAGTTTCTCCGCATCTTCACCAACACTTAAGTCTGTTTTTTTTCAAGGTAACTATCCTAACACATGTGAGGTTACATTTGAACATTTTACAACCAAAATACGTTTATATATTATTCCTGTAAACACATAAATATCTTAAAAATATGCTGTGATATTCAAGCATGTACATTCTGTAAAAGGCTTTCTGATATTATCTCTAACTGAACGGTTTTCTTCCCTAAAAAAGCGGGTGATCGTGTAGTGTAATTGCAACCAAGTTGACATAAAGGAAGAGTTGACCAGCTGGTAAGTCAGATGAAGCATCCGACTTCACCTGGAAAATAACCCATTTATACCAGTTGTGCCTACAAATCTAAGGAGAAGTTAGGGGGCTCCCTAAGACCTGTGCATTGAGATCTTACAAATATTTAACAGAGGCATATAAACTATTCATATGAAACAAAGAAGAGTTTGTTAAAGCTTTAGTTTGTTACATCAGGAAAATTCTTTCCTGGGGTATATTTTCTTGAATTCTGAGAACTGACAATTCAATTCATAGATAAAGTAACACAATTAAAATGGGGGGGGGGATTTCTTTAAAAACTTCAGTGGATGCTTCTACCTCCACACTCCTTCCCTTCTTAATTTGTCTCTTTTTATTTTCTTTATTTTCCTTCTCAACTCCTCCTTTTCCTTTATCATAAGCAGATCAAATATGTTAAAACTGAACATTGATGAATGTTTAAATATGAACTAATTTGGGATGGAGAAAAATTTCATTAATATTTTCAACAGTTATGGCACAGACAGTTATAACACCATGGCAGTGGACCCACTTGTGTTAACAGAAGTATATATGTGAAAAGAAGCTTTTAAAAGACTATTACGAGGCCCTGACCGGGTGGCTCAGTTGGCTGGGGCGTCATCGTCCTGTACACCAAAAGGTTGTGGGTTTGATCCTTGGTCAGGGTGCATACGGGGCCAAGCAACTGATGTTTCTCTCTCACGTTGATGTTCATCCCCTCCCCCTTTCTTCCCCACTCTCTCTAAAAATCAGTTAAAGCATGTCCTCTGGTGAGGATCTTAAAAAAATTTTAAGGGAAAAAAATGATTATTACTCGAATAAAATGAAACCCACTGAGGGAGCAGCTGGAAGCTCTGAAAAGACAGTGCAATTACATTGACTTTGAAGAATGTTTCTTTTCATTCATAATTAAACAGAGATAGTGGTTCTCTCCAAATATTTTTGTGTCCCCTATACTTCTCAGCCCCCCTTGTAGTGAGGAGAGGAAAATCACTATTTCTTCATAGTAAAAAGTAGATCAGAGTGATGTGCATGACTTCCTAGATGAAGTACCGAAGAACTGGAGTGCCGGATTCTCTCGTCTCGTTCCGCGCCATTGCAACCCCGGAAGCCATTTGCTGAGCTGGAGACATCACAAGGGAAGAAGAATGGGGACCCTGAGTCCCTGGATGGACCCCTATTAGACATTGCACGATTAAGAGCTAAACTTCTGGAACACTAAGCTTTGGGGATTTGGGGTTTATTTCTTCCTATGGCATGGCCTAGCATTGATCAGACTACTACAGCAGAGGTGTTATTAAAGAAATCAGCAGTGGGACTGATCGCAGTGAGAACACAAAGCACATAATTTAAACCCTAAATAACTATTCCTCTGATCTTTCTACCATTTCCATCCCCATGCTTACCAAAGCAAATTCATTGGATAAACTTATTTTCCCCTCTTTTCAAAATAAGCTATACTAGTTTTTAGTGTTGTCTCAACAAAATACTACAAACTGCATGGATTAAAACAACAGTAATTTTATCCTCTCTTGGTTCTGGAGTCTAGAAGTCTGAAGTCAAGGTCTCAGAGAGTTGGTTTCTTCTAGATGCTGTAAGGAAGGGTCTATCCCATGCCTCTTTCCTAGCTACTGGTGGTGGCCAGCAGTCCTTGCCATTCCTGGCTTGTAGCCACATCACTCCAATCTCTACCTGCATCTTCTCACGGCCCTCTCTCTGTATCTCTGTGTCTTTGCTCCTCTTCTTATAAAGACACCAATCATTTTGGATCAGAACCCACGCTGACCCAGTATGATATTTTTTTAACTTGATTACATCTGCAAAGACCCAATTTCCAAACAAAGTCACCTTCATAGGTACTGGGGTTAGGAGTTCAAACAAATCTTTTTGGAGGACACAATTCAACTCACAGCAATATCTTGCAAGCAGCTTCCCATTTTTCATTCTCTGGAAGTGAATGCTGTGAATTGGATTTAAACAGCCCTTACTTTGAGTTACCATTTCAGAAATTGTTTTGTTTTTATTTAACATAACTGTTGCCAACTTTAAAAAGGAGAGATTATTTTAGTCCAATACTTTCTCAAATTCAAACATAATTACTTTCTGCACTTGCTGAAAATTATGTTACTATATAAGAAATTCTAATAAGTTTGCACACTGCAGGCAAAATGTAATGGCTTTCAGGCTTTTTAAGTGCCCCTGCTAAGATAAGTGGGAGCAGCAGCACAGACGGAATCAGATGAGCTGAAATGGAATGAAGGTGTCCATCCAAAACATCAGTTCAAAGCCTCTCTGTTTTTTTTCCATTCGTCCTTTCCTGGATACTCAAGATTTGGTTCTTTTCTGGTCTCCATTCTCTTCTTCTACCTTGTTATAGTGCTTCATCCTCTCTTAACATCTCTCTCCTGATATAAAAAGTCAAGAACAATTGTCAAAGTGCCAAGTCACCCTAAAATTACTTTTGTCTCATAAATTCATTCAACACATATGTATATTTTTAGTAGCACCAATGTAGCAATCAACACTTCTTAAGCCTTGGGGATTGCGGTGGTGAATCAACCAGGTCCTATCTTGCCAGAATTAATGCTATGAAAGGAAGGAAGCACAGAAATGCTACACCAACATGCTCCAGTGGGAAGAAGATTTGACTGGGGATGTACAGAGCAAATGTGAGTAGAGAAAACTGGTCTAGAGATCAGGAAGTATGTGAGTGCAACTGTGACAAACTGGCAGGAATTAGTCAGGTGAAAGGAGGGTGTGGAGGCAGCGACACCATCATTAGCCCAGGTTCAGAACTGAGAGAGAGGGTGACATGTCCCATACATCCCAGGGAGCTCACAATGGCTACAGCTCAGACTGCACCTTAAAATGTGGGAGAAGAAGTGGTGAGAAATGAGGCTGGATGGAAATACAGTAGACAAATCAGGAAGTGCCTTATAAATAAAGTGATGATAAAATTCGTCTTCCATCCCTGGCTGGGTTGCTCAGTGGATTGAGCACCAGACTGCAAACCAAGAGGTCACTAGTTTGATTCCCACTCAGGGCACATGCCTGGGCTGCGGGCCAAGTCCCCAGGCATGTGAAAGGCAACTGTACAATGATGTTTCTCTCTCTCTTTCTCCTCCCCTCTTCCTCTCTCTAAAAATATGTAAACAAAATCTTTAAAAAAATAGAAGTTATTAAAATAAATAAACAAGTAAAATTCATCTTCCGACCAGGCCACATCTGAGAATAAAAGAGGTGCCTTTAATAATTAGGCTGGGGTAGCAGGTATAAACCAGAGGGTAACTAGAAGATATGGTCACATGGCCAATCAGATACCATTAGAGCATTTTATGTAGAGGAATAGCTCAATATTATTGTATTTTATCAAGCTTACTGTAGCTGAAATATAATAAACAAATGGAAGAGGGTGAAATGGAAAGCAAGATAATCCATGCCAAAAGACCACTGTGACGGCTCCTAGTTGTGAGATGATGATGGCCTGAATCACTGCAATGATTGTGAGCCTGTAAGAAATTGGTGAGGTAACATTAGGTTAAAATTACTGCTTCTCATCGCTTTTAACTTGCAAAAGTGGCAGTTTCAAAAGGTTCAGCTCATAGATTTACAGGAAATAGGGTTAATTAGACTTTTTTGGTAAGTGTGTGCTAGACAAATTTACAATTTGAAACATTGATGTGTCTCATGTTTTTATCCCACGTGAGCAACACTGGCTGAATCTTAAACTATGAAGGCATCCTTTTTTCACTGTAGGGAATCAGAGTCTGGGGGCAGGGGAGGAAGGGAACACCAACAAAAAGATCCAAAATCTGTGGTTTCTGAATCCAAAAAGGTTATAATTCAGGTATTTTAAAGTAAGTGGAATTTGCTCTGCACTGAGTAAGTTCCTTCACAATCCACCATCAAAAGCTCCTGGACTAGACCAGCCCCTGGACCACAGATGACAAAAGAATTGGCAGAAGTAAGAAGAGGAGAGTCAAACATGTGGGGTCCCCTACAGGATTTTGAGATCAGGAGTGCAGACTCTAATGTAAGATTACCTGGGCCTGTCACCTAATAAGTATAACATTGGGTGAGTCATTTAACCTTATACCCCAAGTTCTTCATCTACTAAATGAGGACAATACTACCTACATCATTGTATTGTTTTCAAAATTAAGTCAATATTTTTAGCACTTATAACAGTACATGGAAAAACTTAACCAGTATATAAGTGTTAGTAGTAGTATAAGTATTATCATTATCATAATTGAGTGACATCAATTAAAATTTACATACATTAAACTGTAAAACATAGGCAGCCAATATTACTATCTCTAGGTATTGGGAGAACAGTTGATTACTTATAGCTTACGCATAAATAGGCACAAGCAAGGCACCAACCTGAACAATAATCTCCATGAGTGCCCTGGTTCTCAATGGGGGAAGCAGGAGATAACTCCAATACTCTATGTGCCTATCATTGAGGAAACAGAGTGGGAGTCAGCTCATTTGCTAGAGACCACCAGAGACCAGTGCAAAGGAACCTGCAAAGGAGAAAACTGTGGACCAGATGGCATGCATGCTGGAAGCCCATACTGAAGCTACTGTGAGAGAACTGAATCTGTACTAGGAAGGATTTCTGACCTTTACAGGTTGAAGCAATCACAATATGCTATCCAAAATATACACTTCCCTGTCCTGATGTCATGATCTTACCTCTGTCCCCTGACCAAAAATTACTAAATTAAACTGAAATTACTTGAAAACACTTAGATTAGGTTGCATACTCCTAAGCAAACCAAGCTCCAAGTCACAAATCATGTTCTTTTTTTAAATTTTATTTTGTTGTTCAAGTACAGTTTTCTGCCTTTTACTCCCATCATAGCCCACCCCCCAGCCCTACCCACCAACCTCCCATTTCCACCCTCCCTTGTTATTGTCCATGCGTCCTTTATACTTGTTCCTGCAAACCCTTCCCCTTTTCCCCTGAAATTCCCTCCCCTCTGCCCTCTGGTCACTATCAGCCTATTCTCAATTTCAGTGTATTTGGTTATATTTTGCTTGTTTGTTTTGTTGATTAGGTTCCTGTTAAAGGAGAGGTGAGATCATATGGTATTTGTCTTTCACCACCTGGCTTATTTCACTCAGCATAATGCTCTCCAGTTCCATCCATGCTGTTGCAAAGGGTAGGAGCTCCTTCTTTCTTTCTGCTGCTGTTCTATACTAGAAATACAAGATTCACCTTTTTTTGCACAATACCATCAATATTATACCTATTACAAGGGAGTGTTGGCTGTAATGGACAGAATGAAGGAAACGAAGACTAGGGTGACTACTAGGTTTCTAACTGAACACTGGGGGTGACAGTGCTTTTCTAGGTACTTGATGGAGAAGAGCTGGAAGGAAAGTAGAAGACAATAAACGTGCAAATGCAAACTTCCAACATTCTTTTATTTCTTTTTATTAACTTCAGGCTCTCTCTAGATAATTCAGCATTATGTAGGTCTCTATGATTAACTTTTTTAATTTATTAACTTTACAGAGAAACATAACCATTACTGCACTGCAAATGTATGTACATTCATTCAAGTTTACTTAGCTCCTGAGTGTATGTTTCCAATATTTTTAAAACAAGCATAGGATTTTTATAGTATTATTTGAGTTATAAGTTTAGAAAACGTATAGTAATAATACAAGTTTTTGGCAAACATCACGAAGTTGGAGGAGATAATTACTTTTGTTTACTTGTAAAGCCTTCACTTAGCAGAAAATCACAAAACTAAACTTTTTCTCACACCAGGTTGGCTCATTCCACTCTATAAAAATGTGGTTAAAGGAAAGGGAATAAGGAGGAAAAATGAAGAATATTAAGATAAAATCAAAGAAAGACAGATAGAGGGAGGTAAAGTAAAATAAAAAAAAATAGCTCTTAGAAAATGAAATACCACTCAACATTATACACAGTCAGGAAAGGGGTTATGGTGGATTTACAATTCCCTTTAGAACAAATTGTCCAGAGTTCTTACCTCTATAACTAAATATTTTAATACATAAATCCTAAGGCAAGTCAGGGAAACCTCTTTCTCCACTGAGGTTAATATGCCATTTTTAAAGCAAATAAAATTTCTCTTTTGTGGCATGGAAAAAGGAATAAAGTAGAAAGCAAAATAAAAGAAAAAGTGACTTTTAAAAAACTGAAAATGTAGAACAAACATTTAAACTGCTCATAAAAATAAGGCAAAATAAATTTCTCTACAGATAATTATAATTCTCCAAGATGCTCAATCAATTTCTGGTATGAAATAATAAAATGTTTCTCTTTGCTTTTGGTTATATGTAGCTTTTAATTGTAATGAGTCAGTAATAAACATATGTTGCTTCTATTGTCAGATATTTTTAAAAGTGGAACTTTAATCTTTTATTCTGTTTGTGGAGGGAAGGAATGAGAGGCAATGACACAGCATGAGGTGGAGTAAATGAAAAGAAATCAAACACAAATTGAATGAGACAAAGAACAAGAATTAGGCGGGCTGAGGTAAAGAAGGGGGAATAGTAAACACAAATGTAAAGATAATTGGGGGAGGGAGGAACAGCCAAAACTTCTCATTTGTCTTAAAACTAATGCTTAAGAGGTTCCACCTCCCCAAACTCTATCCCTTCAGATCCTATCTTACCTTCTGCACCATAACTTATTCATATCATTTGTGCAAAACCAGAAAAAAGATCCAGCTTGAAGCTCAATGGGTATCTACTTTTCCTTGATGGTTCAAATGAAAAAGAAGTCGGGTGGAAAGGCTGTGAGTCACCTCTACATGAATCACCTCTCATCCTAAGTCATGGGCTCACTTCACAGCCACTGTTGACAGAACACAACAGCCTCTCAGAGTTGTGCAATGCTTCCCAGACCTCTCAATGTCCACACTATTTGAGAAACCCCACCCTATAAGAATAGGATCTGGAAGGATGTTGGAGTTGTATGGCAACCAGATTTTAGCTTTAAAGGCAATCATTGGATAAAGGTGAATAAGTCACAGGGAAGAAAGACTTAAAATGCTAGTTATTTTACAGAAACATCAGAGTGGTGTGATTTTTCAGATTACAGTATTCAATTGTCATGCACAATTATAAGAACATTGCATGCTCCATTTCAAAAGTAATATAGTCACAAAATTAGTGAGGTATTCACAGAGCAGAAGCTCGGTGATTAACATACCATTCGTTCAATTGCTAAAATCAGTATCTACACCTAGTGTTCCCTCTGATTATAACACTTTTCTAGAGTGTCTATAGACTCAATGAATGGAAACATGAATCAATAGAATTGGAATCTTTCAAAAATTTGATAAGTTTGAAATGTTTGGCCCCCATTTCCACATCCCCATTTAGCCAAATAGGCTCTTTGGTTACCTGGTTATTATGCTGCCCAGCTGGGATCAGGAATTCATTACTGAAATTTTCCATAACAAAAAAAATTATCATCACCAAGGGTGGTGGATGGTAACACACTAGCAGCAAAGACGAATGGCAGCACAGTTAGGAAATAAATAATGGCAGCCAAAAAGTACATAATTAGGCATTAGGTACATATGCAACTAAGTATTTCAATTTCAATGAAAATTGTATTTAATAATAGTTAAACACTATTACATTATACATCTTATTTTAGAAATAAAGAACAAGCAAGTTGTTTCTCGTTGTGCATACTTGATGGACTATGGCCAAATGATTGAGTTTAGATTATTCTCCCACAAGGAACAATTATAGTTTTCACTGCAAATATCCAAATAAAGACCAAGGTTTTCTATTGTGGCCTCAGAGGTCCATTTTTTAAACTACAAATAACTGGCAGGCTATCCACTTGCATAAACATCATTCCAAATTGTGATACAATTCTAGTCAGACAATGTTTTCACACTGTTAAGTAATGCTCCCATTGAGTGGAGTTATATAAGACACTGCCGAGTTTACCTGCAGAGAAACACACTTTAATAGTTCTCACAGAGTGTGAAGGCATTTATCATTATTCAAATATAAAAGAAAAGAGAAGGTTCTGATGTTTTCAACATTATAACTGGCTTGTGGTAAACAGCTCTTAAGCAGTGTCCAGTGGACTGTGCTTATTCCAAACAACTGGAAGAGATTTCACATGTTATTCCACAAAAATACTAAAAAAATCAGAAGTGCTCTGAATGGAATTTTTTCCTTAGCGCTTATCCTTTACTCCCACACCTCAACCACAAACTAATCTAAAAAACACATTATTCATTAAAAGGGAGAAAATACGTGAGTGTGTAGGTATGTGTGTTTTTATATAGGCATTTTTTTTAAGAAAAGAAATATGTTTTTTCATCATCTTTTCTGTCTTGATCATATGAATGTCTATGAAGAATGTTTATAAAATGTTTTGACAGAGGTAAATATAGGTTGCTTTTCATCAGTTGGCCAAATATTAAATACACAGCACTGGCACTTGGGCAAAGTTCTATGTGAAGCAAAGTATTTCAAGTAAGACCAACTATTCTCCTATCTCAACCTTGTCTCTGTTGCCTCAGAGGGTCTAGCAACAAACTGTTCAAGTAGAGCTATTCGTAAATGCATATAGCTAATTGTTTTATGTTCTGTTACTCAAAATCAGTAATGTGCATTTGGTATAGAGCATTTTGGGGGAAAATGTTTTTGTTGTTTTTAGTAAAATTTAAAAACTGAATAATTTCATATTATTCAGTTTTTTGTTCAAGGCTAATGACTTGAGAAAAGAATAAAGAAGTTAGCTTTTGAATTTATAATTTGTAAAATACTATACAATATGATATCCTACTAAGTTTAAGAACACATTATAGATGTTATAAATTAAAACATATTTATGTTCAACAGCAATGAACTCAAGAATGACTAACCCATGTTCAATTATCAGTCTGTTTTAGAGAATTTGCTGTCTTTACCTTAAGGCTCAAGTAAAATGGACTTTGTTATCTATCTACTTTGGGGGTATATCTTTAAAATTAAAATAAATGAAATAAAATAAAAAGAAATTTTTACTGTGAAGTGAACATAGCTACAGGGTTTAGCACAAATAATGCCCTTTTTTATTACATAAAATTATCTTATTACAGAACCATAAGTATGTAATTCTGTAACATAACAATATCACACTCAAGCACACCATATGACATTTTAGGTGAAATGTTCAACTTGCTGTTCTTCTCGTGTGAGACGTTCATGTACCCTACCAACCACACTCAATGGTGTTACTTCTGCTGGACCCTATATTTCAATATTATTAGATTGGACTGGGATGGAGAGGGCCCAGGGGCTTTGTTGAATTGGAACAAGTTATCACATATTTATCATGGATAATTACACAGTTAAATTATACAAGTTAGCTCTTATAACTATCTTATTTGCTCATTTCACATTTTGGCTACTTAATTCAACATTCACTTTTGTAATAAATATGCATATATTTCCTAAAGTGAAAAATCAAATACACCTAAATATTATTTAAGCAAAATTTATCTCCTTTTTACACAAGAAATCCAATGATCATAAGCCATTTGTTTGAAGCATCAAATTAACATAACATTCCCAAACATGTGGCTTTTAGGAATTGTGACAGATAAACAACTGGAAAAAACCTTGAGCCACATCACACTATTTTAAAATTAGAAATAAATGTCCTTCCCATGTTTCCATAACTATTAAGGTTGAAAATTACTCTGGTTAACAACCTTGAAAAAAGAAAGAACGAGGAAGTCAGTTTTTCTCTTCTCTTTTAATATTTTTCTCTCCCATTTCCCTACAATGCCTTTTTACTTTTCTAATTTTGGTCTACTTTTGCCATATATTTATATCCACAGCAGGAGAGGGCAGCTGCACTCAATGGCACCCACACTCACTATCAAAAGATCTCTAAGACAGCTGTGATATTAAAAACATGTACAGTCTACATAACAGATAAGTTTTCTCTTTTCTTGCACATAAACCTCAATTAAAAACTCATTTAATTTAGATTGACTATGTGCTGAGGTAATTCCATTACATTAAAAAATGTTTATGCCTGGCATATTTTGACTATATTTTATTGCTAATAAGCACATCTAGTCTGCTCTGAGAGCTTAACTGTGACTGCTTTATCACTTCGGTTATAAAATATCCTGTAGACAATGCCCACAAAGCAGATTCCAGTAGAAGTATAGTAGCACAGTCACTATGTTGCAACAAGCCACAAGTACACAAATTTAAAATAAATTTTGCATTAAAGTATGACTAGCTAATAATAATAATAAGTAAAACCAAAGCATGAATGTTACCAAACAACTGAAGTAAAGATATGGCTTAAGTCCATGTGGATGGATGTTCATTCAATATGAAAAATTACAACAAGAGGTCTCAGTGGAGAAAAGCTCTTTCACATACATACTGCCTGTATTAATCTCATTGTATACAGGGTCCATCACAAATAACACCACTTTGTTTATCACAAAATCTTTTATTATAAAATCATTACCATGTACTTCTGTAACAACAATATCACACTCAAACACACCATATAACATTTTAGGTGAAATGTTCAAATTAAAGCTATAAATTATTACACCCACATCATTACTCTACCAGCCACACTGAAGCAGGCATGACTTCTGCTGCGCCCTGTATATACACTTACTTCATTCTCTACTTACACAATTCTTGCAGAAGAAAAGTCTTGCTCATCTTTGTAGTACAGTAAACACTTTTTTACTCACAGTACATGTTCAACATATTTCTGTCTAATGAATAAATTGGGACTTTCCCCATAATTATTATTAATGCTTTACCCATGGTGATGATACTGTCAAACAATTACCTAACAAGTTACTAAAAAACCTGCTTTAAAAGTTGAACCAAATCTGTTTATTCTGTCTTGTATGCACATGTAGAATTTTAATAGAAAAATTTGCCAGAAAGCCTTTTAAAGAATAAAATCATCTGCGCTGTCTGGTGTGGCTCAGTGGATTGAGTGCCAGCCTGTGAACCAAAGGGTCACTGGTTCAGTTCCCAAACTGGGTACGTGCCTAGTTGAGTCTGGGTCACTGGTTGGGGGTGTGCCACACACTGATATTTCTCTCCCTCTCTTTCTATCTCCCTTGCCCTCTCTCTAAATTTAAATAAATAAAATATTTTTTAAAATTTAAAAAAAATTTAAAAAGAGAATAAAATCGTCCCATATAAAACAAGTCTTTTATCATTATTTTCTTACTTCTCCTAAAGAGAAATTTAGCAAAAGGACAGATTAGAGAAAAAATCACCAATTATATGATCATTCTTTGTACCAAAAGCTAGCCTACCAAAAAAGTTATGTTGCTAAAAGTAAACATCACTAGATTAAGATCACGCCTTTGTTTTGGAAAAGTAAAATGAAACAGTCACTTTGGAAAACAATTTTCCCATTTATTATAATATTAAATGCATATTTGCCATGCAACCCAGGAATTTTACTCCTAGATAAATATGAGAAATGCAAACATGTTCATAGAAAGACTTGTACATGACTTGTTTATTCATAATAGCTAAAAACTGGAAACTGTCTGAATGTCATCAACAGGTGTTAAATTTTAAAAAATCCTACATTGAAAACTCTTAGAAATTAAAAGGAGCAAAAATAGATAAGCACAAAAATATGGATGGTTTTTATGGATATCTAGGCTGAGTGAAAGAAGGCAGACTCAAAAAAGTACATAGTTGGTGATTCATAGGAAAGGGAAATTCCAGAACAGAAGCAGCTAATCAGATGAGAGGTAGGGTGTGGAGGGAGACTGCAAAGCACAAGGGGGTGGGGCTTTTTAGGAAAGTGAAAATCTTCTTATTCTTCATAACAACATGGGGTGACAGTTACAGGAATGTACACATTTGTCAAATGCCATCATCTAAATGTATATGTATGTGTTCATTTTATTGCATGTAGATTATAATTCAAAAAAGTTGTTGCGAAAAGAGATTGTGCCTATGGGACGGACTGTAAATATCTTACAGTCCAGAGGAGCCTCATTTCCTCAGCTAGAAAATGGTAACCACAAGCACACCAGTTCTCAGGGATCTCAAGAACGGCTGAAACAAAGTGAATACAATGTCTGACATGTAACTGGTGCCACCTCTATGACAGAACAGAAAAGTAGTTAAAGCCTATGAAAACTAAATGGAAATAAGAGGTTTCAACTCAACATACAGAGTATATTTCCCAAAGGAATCTTGCTACACACATCTACATAACCGTGTGAGACCTAGATAATGACCAAAAGGAACACAAGGGAGAACAAATGCGGGTTAACTGCTAGACATCGGCTAGGCCAGGGCTCTAAATAATTGTCGCCATAAACACTGATTTGAGAAGCAGAGTCATACTACAGGAAACTATGACCCAAAATACAATGTGGAGTAAAGAGCAGCAATTTTCAAACTTTTTCATCTCATGACACACATAAAATAATTACTAAAATTTTGTGGCACACTAAAAATTATATTTTCTGCCATTCTGACAAAAAATAGGTGTGATTTTGATTCATTCATAATGAACAGCTATTGTGTTGGCTCTTGTCATTTTTTTTCATTTGAGAGCCTAAGTGAAATGAGGTCCATACCCCTGACTAAACAGTCAGGTACTACATGTTTTAAAAATTCTTGCAGAAAACTGGTTGAAAATCACTGGTCTATAAGATTTTGGAAGTTATCTGGTTTCTACATCTTTAAATCATTACTCAGAAGTAAACTTGTCAACCAATTTCCAGCTAAACCATAAAACACTTAATTATTCCATTTAGCTCACAACTTCCTTCATTAATTAAAATTTTCATATAAGCAAAAGAAAAACATACACATCTTGGGAAAGAGACATTATTCTGTTAACTCCCACACATACACAAGATGGCTAATCTTAAACAGCTGTCTTTTTCTTCAACCAAATTAACAATGCTCATTGTATTCTGGCTTCCAGATGCTGAACATGTTTCATGTCAATATGCCTCATTTCTGACCTGGCAATAATGCTGAGAAACTTAGCAGGAATTCTAGCCTCCAGATCCTCTTATCTTGAGATATAAAAACAGATGAAAATGATGCTCCAAACTACTTTATTGTTGAATTAAAAATGCTTATTAAAAGTGTTGTGAAGGCCATTTCTACTCCAAAAATGTCCCTCTAAGTTACAAACAGGATGTTTCCTAACCAAGCTGAAGAACTAATACTGCAGGTAGTATAATGATGAAACATAAAGCTGTCTTCTGAGGTAGTTACTATCTCTGTGACCCTTCCCCCTCCCACAGGAGAGAGCAGGAAAGGTAGAAGGAAGAGGAGAAAAGTGGTCAGGTTTAAGCACATAACATCTTGACCTGAATGAATTTAATATGTTCCTCCCATCCAAGTAGACTGAGTAGTTGTGGCCTCAACATTGGCCAGCCCTGACTCTCAGACCCTTAGGGAAATAGTGGTTCTAGAACTAACAGCTTTGGAACTATTCTAGGGCAATTTCCCCTGTGGGTCTGGTGCTATCAGGGTCCTTCTGAGCCAAAAAGGGATTCCCTGCAGCTAGATGCTTACTGTTGAGATCTTCTAGGGATAGATAAGCAGATCCCGACACTAGGTCTCTTAGAATCAAAGTCCATTGTCTTTGCCAGCTTCTTTAACCCAAGCCCCTCCTCCTCTCCCACATCTCCAAGACAGGAGTTCAGCCATAGGTCCGAGAAATATGAATTCAGATGAAAGGTCCTATTCTATCCAAGCTTTATCCCCTGAGCTTGAAACAGACAAAATAATAATAATAATAATAATAATAATAATAATAATAATAATTTCACTCTTTAAAAGAGAAAGACATCCTAAACACTGCCTAAAATACTTAATTTTGTTCAAGAGTATCAAAATAAAGTATAGAATAGAAGAAAGTTGCAGGAGAAAGCTACAATTATAGCTTAAGAACCACAGAACCTTTATAAAGTCTTAGAGCCCTGGCTGGTGTGGCTCAATGGCACCAGACTGCAAACCAAAAGGTCACTGGTTTGATTCCCAGTCAGGGTACATGCCTGGATTGTGGGCCAGGTCCCCATTTGGGGGCATGCAAGAAGCAACCGATTTATGTTTATCTCACATATCAATGTTTCTCTGTCTCTTTCTTTCTCCCTCCCTTCCTCTATGTCTAAAAATAAATAAACAAAATCTCTTTTAAAAAGATTTAGGAAGAACTCAGAAAAATATTTATAATCCATATGTTTTCTCTCATCTTTATCCAATAACTATTGGATAAAATACATTGAGAAATTTCAAATGATATCAGAAAAGAAAAAAAGCCGCCGTGAAATCAAGCAATGGAGTTTTACAAAACTCTTCTATACAACTATGTAAATCAATAGTACTTTCTTTGAAAGAGAATTAAAAGCACACATAATGCATTTTAATGCAGATTATACCAAGACACTAAGGTCTGTAATTCTACTAAATGTCAACAATACTATAACCCACTTATTGTGGATTCAGATATAATGAAATTCCATTTATAGTGAAGTATAATGGAAGCTTTAAATTACGTCAATGGAATGTAATATACAAAATACAATTCCAGTAATGGTGAATGTCTTATTAGAAAGAAATCTTGGTGAAATGATGACTTCATTGTAAGTCTCCCAGATCCCTCAAAGGGAGTATTCAAAATAACATTAGAATTTAACAGCAATACTGTACTAACCGAATTGCAATAAATGCAATTTTTAATTCCCAAATACATGAAACCACACATAATTCTACCAAGAAAGACAGGAAATAGGTGTGTATAAATATAAAACAACACAATAAATAAATTCTAAGTTGTGTTTGGCTATATTTATATTAGAAAATGAATTAAACACTTCAATTAAGTGGAGAAAGAGGTAAGAATTATAGAAAACATGAAAAATCATCATTCTTTGGCTAAATCAAAAAACATGTTATAGATTACCAATAGATTCAAATTTCAACTAGCAAAACCCTACTATCTATTAGGGTTATCTGTTAGGGTTTTATTATAATATTGTATAATGCTACAATTTCCATTTTAGCTTTTTCCTTTTTTTAAGAAAAATTGCTACTTTCCATATTACAGAGAGTTCATATAGGACTAAAATTAATGTCTGAGGTTTAGAAAACCAGAGATTCCATTCTTGTCCCTTATTTTTAGCAGACTAAACCACTCATGTTAACTATCAATCTCCCTTTTCTCCAACTGTAGGGGGTATACTGTACTGCTTCCACCATACTCAAAGGCTTTGCTTAGATGCAATGAAATGGTGGTAAAACAATAAAATACCCAAGATGCCCGATGCTCAGAAACGTAAACCATATGATAGCAGCATGATGGAAAAGGAGGCTGTAATTAGGACTATCAGATAGGATTTGATTTTCTCTCTCCATGGAAATCATAACTATGCTATGTAGATACTTAAATCTAGATGTTTAGTTTATAGACTCTGCTCTATCTAAAGGTCATATTAGCTAATCACTGAACAGAAATTTTAAAAATGTGTGATAGTCCCAGTTTTAGTAGAATATTTAAAGAAATTTCTAGTGTGCTAATAATTCCATAGTTCACTGCAGATTATTTTCCTTATTTGCTCACATTGTCTTTTCAATCACTTTTCTTTCTCTATGAAGAATACTCACCAGGACAATAAAAATTATAGTGCCACGCTACTTTTCTATTTCTTTTAAGTAAATGCCCAATTGAAAGTGTTGTAATGACCTCTTGAGTTCACAAAGAATTCAATCAGTAGGTGCTTCAGGTGATATTTTTAAAAGAAAAAAAAACATAGATAATATCAACACAAATCCCACCTCTCCCACAGGTTCAGCACATAAGCACATAAATCAAATAAAAATAAAAGTTCAAGTACATAATAAGATGAAGACTTGTACTATATGTAATGATCTGTGGGGCTAAGGTGACAGATGTGACCAGATAGAAGTGGATTCATCACTGAGCGCATGGAGGAAATGAGTATTTCACTCCATCCTAAAAGAGGAAGCATGGTGTGAAAAAGTAGGGTGTGCTAAGGGAGAGGAAAGTTTTCTGATGGTTCAAGTAGCTTAGTAAAGACAAAGATGGAGAGAATTGTCTTTCTGAAAAAAAAAAGTGAATAGAAACTTAATTTGGAAAAAGGAAAGTTGGAATCTTTTCCAAGAAATAAGCTTGGAAAGTATGGATGCATTAGGAAGGAAACTGGTGGAGAATCTTGAATATTGGCTTCTATGACATATTTAAAATGAGGGCTGGCAAACTCCTAAAAGGATCACATCTTAAATATATAGTGGGAACATCATGTTTTAGCATTCCAAAATCTCACACCTTTTCTTCATGCCCTGCTAATTCTACCTTTGGTTCTCTTTTTTTGTACTTCAGTATAAACTTTAACTGCCTACTTTGGGTGGCATAATGCTCTTAACTATCTCCATAATTTTCTATGAGTATGTGTCCTTTCCTAAAAGTTAGCTCTCCTTTATTTCATCATTCAGTATTCAGTGTGACCACTCTGTCTGCCAGGCTCTGGACTGCAATGAGGGTAAAGTACTAACAAGACAAACCTGGGCCACACTCTCAAAAGTCTTATGCTGTCCCACCTTCTCTCAAATTCACTTCTGTAAGAAAACAAAACAAACACAAAACCCTCATTTGCTGAAGGATCAGCTATGCCTTGCCTTACATTAGAGCTCTGTTCTTAAAATAAGAATAAATGTGCCATGTTTCTTAAACCACAGATCTCTTTTATTAATTCTAGGTATGTAACCATTTTGACAATAACTTGAAGGAATAAGCAGCATCTAAGTACAGTGCATGTATTATTTGACATATTATGAAGGCCTGGCGAAAAGTTTTCTTAAAAGTTTTTTTTTCTGAAATAAAAAGAACTTTGGAAATATCAGAGAAGAAAAAAAGAAAAATGGAAAACACATGACAATAATGGCACCTATTTGAGTTATATACATTCTATCTCAAGAATTTATATCTTGAATGGACATTTTAATTTTATGTATTGTAATTCTCATCCAAAGTGCCCTTACATGTAAAAAAAGTTAATGACTCAGCCAATAACTATGCATGCTCTTTTTAAAAAATTTTGTTTATTTTTAGAAAGAGGAGAAAGGAGGGAGAAAGTGAAGAAGAGTAACATCATTGTGTGGATGCCTTTTGCGTGCCCCCTACTGGGATCTGGCCCATAACCCAGGCATGTGCCTTGACTGGGAATTGAACCAGTGACCATTTTGTACACCAATCAAGGAGTATTCTTAAATCCAGAGCTTAAAAATTGCACAATTCTGCCTAGAATATCCTCAGGTAAAAAAAAAAATGTATCTCAAGAAGCAAGATAATTTAAAGTAGCCTCACTTTCTAAAATATTTTATTTATTACTTAAGTGGTGTTATAATAATATATCTGCACACATTGTGTTTCAGTATTTATGAAAATTTATATCTTATAAAAATATTAATTCACACTATAAAAACATTAAGAAAAAAGTACATGGAAATTTTTTTAAAAAGGAAACCATTTGACCTGTCAAAAAATGATGTCTTTATTTATTTTACTTTTTTTCTAATTGAGTAACTACCATATGTCAGAATAGAGACTGGAGATATAGCAGTAGATAATAATAAAAGTCCTATTATTTTAAAACTTGATTTAGTAATTTTTAACTGTTAAATATCTAAAGATCTTGGAAGAGGAACTAGTTGATTAAATGCCCTTCTAGCTTTCTCTAATAGCAATAGCTCTTGAAATTTGTCTAAAAGATTGTTGGGCTGGTTTTCCACTCATTGCCTAATTGAAAATAATAAACAGGACAGATTCATTGCATACGTGAAACAAGTTTGACCTGATCCATGGAATTATATTCAGAAGAGCCTAAACACAGTCATGTGTTAATTCAAAAAATTTTATGAATCTCCTAGAATCTGAAAAATGCCCTGAGAGGAAAATGTTTTGTCCAGAGGAATTAATATCCACAGAAAGATAAGAAACTTTAGGGTAGTTTTGCTTACTTAGCACATTTTAGGTAGTATCATGTCAGGAACCCCATGCTTAAAACCAGTCCTTGAAAATTCAGTGGAAAATATTTTGTAGGAGCTTCAGGAAGATATAATGAAGAGAAATAGTAAAGGTATTTTTGAAGAATTTTTAAACATACTATTATCTACAAAACAAAAATAAAATATATTTTTAAAAATATTTCTTTTCTGTGCCAAATAATGTTTTCTTTTTTGAAAAGATTTTATTTATTTATTTTTAGAGTGAGGGGAAGAGAGGGAGAAAGAGAGGGAAAGAAATATCAATGTGCAGTTGCCTCTCATGCGCCCCCTACTGCGGACCTGGCTCACAACCCAAGCATGTGCCCTGACTGGGAATTGAACCAGTGACCCTTTGGCTCACAGGCTGCCACTCAATCCACTGAGCCACACCAGCCAGGGATCAAATAATGTTTTCTATGTTACTGGGAGGTATATGGCAAATATATATATATATATGAGTGAAATTTTTTAAAAGGTCATGAGAAGGAGGATTAAGCATACTATTCAGCAGGATGTGGATTCCACATTATCTGTTACCTTTGTCTAATCTTACATGATTTTTATAGAAAAAAAAGACAAATCTGTTAAATAAAAATTCTAACCAATATACAAGAGGGAATACGAAAAGAAATAAAACAAACTAATCTTCTGGAGGGGGTCCCTTTCAGTACAGGCTTTCCCTGCCCAGTGAGTGTTCTAGGAACCCATTGATACCAGTTGTGAGAGGCTGTGTTTGGCTTCAGTGAATTTTTTTTTTTTGAAGACTCTTTTAACACATTTGCCTGTTTCATGATGGGTGATTTACAAGTCTACCTGTCCACACTATCTGAGTATTCAGCAGTTTTTGAACAAAAACAGTGCTACCCCAGTGCTCCACCCTCTCTATTCATCCCTTCTTGCCCCCAGCACTTTTTTGTTTGTTTGTTTCCTCAGATGAAAAAAGCCTTCAGAGGGAAACATTTTACCCTTGTGGAAGAGGTAAAACAAAAACCCACAGAAGCACTAAAAGGCATAAAAAATGATGAGGTCAAAAACCCTTTTGAGCAGTGGGAAAAGTTCTCAATAGGTGTATTGCATCGAATGGACAATATTTTGAAGGTTACTAAAATTTAAACATGTAAGAATAAATACACAATTTTTTATAAATAAATTTCAATTTGGGGGGTCTCTCCTTGTAAAACCAGTCTAATGATTAAAGATAAATGACACTGGAAAAAGAGATGGAAGGTTAGGCTTGAAACACATGATTTTCAAAACTTTAGTCATTTAAATTATGATGCTAAAAAGGTTCTAAGCAAGTTGTCTACTTAGTCTGTAACAATCTTACCACTGTTCCTGTTTTAACACACCAGTGTTCAATAACCATGCTCTATAAATCTAAATTTTTTACCTATCAGAGCAGTGGGAAAAAGATCCTTCAAACAATGAAAATTTGAGTCAGAAGGTGAATACTTAAGTTTCTGGACATCTCATAACAAACCAAGAGAAACAGTTTAGATCCACCATTGGACACCTACATAACAATTTTGACAAGATGGGCACAGGGTAGGGGATCATGTTTTGGGTTCCAAATATTATAAACCCTTCTGAATGCTTTTCAAAGCAGAAAACTTTCAAAGTTTTTTGGGGCGGGGGTGGAATGAAAGAAAACTCATTATTTCAAGAGACACATGAGACATAGTGCTTCCAGCAAGAATACCCCTGAAACGCATGTCCATCCCGATGTGAATTTGGGAGCTCATTAAGGCCCAAATAACTCCCCTGCTAATTCAGGATTCCAAATATCAGTATTCTTCCTTTGGGTTAAACCTTGGTCACAAGTTCACTTTTTAAATCCACTGGAAATGATCCTATTTCTCACTCTGCGCAAGAAAACTATGTCTACATATAACTGGGGGAATGAAAGAAAAGAAAAATGGGAAGATGTCATGCAGATATTTTGAATTTCCCTAAGTGTGTATGGCTAGTTTTCACCATTCCCTGCTTTCCTCCAACAGAAGCTCTCTGGATTTGTGTTCTTTGTGGTGGTGGGGGGGTGGTATTTCTGACCTGGAGTAAAAACTGACATATTTTAGGCTCCTTCTGATTATCATATTAATCTTTACATAGCAATGGTCTTTGAAGATCTAAGGAAATCAACTATAGTCTACCCTGTAGAGCTACTAGTATAGTCCATAGATCCCTGAGAGTCAGTATTCAAGGTAAAAATTCTTTTCATGACAAGACTTAGTCGTTATTTGCTTTTTTCACTCTATTGACATTTGCACAAATGGTACAAAAATACTGGGGGTAACACTGATGATGTGTTAGCATGAAAAAAGGCAAACTATGCTAGTGGTCATTTTAGTCTTTACCCATGCACACTCACAAAAGAAAATAAAAAAGTAATTTGACAGAAGAATATCCTTGATGAAGAAGAAACAATTACTGATTTTATCAAATTTTGTTCCATGGGCACATCTTTTTAATATCTACTGTAAACTGATATAAAATGGTTGATTTGAGAAAAAACACTTATACAAGAGTGGGGCAAAAGTGGGTTTACAGTTGTGAGTACACGAAACACAGAGTTTATTCTCATATTATTATTTATTAACTATTATGTTGTTTTTCCATATGAACAACTGTAAACCTACTTTTGCCCTACCCTGTAAAATTGTTTGAGTTGAGTTGCACACTAAAGTAGCCATTTTTTCATGAAATATGCTTTTGACCCCAAGGAAAGTTGAAACTATGAATTCTTGGGTTTTAAAAATGCCTGACCTAATGGACATTTTGTCAAAAAGGAATGAAGTAACTGAAGAAAATTTGTTGCTAATGACTACATTTGAACTTGCAAGTGAAAATAAAAATTTTGGAAAACCTGTTTCCACCACTATAAGATTAATAGCTTCTAATATTTAAAGATCTTTCTAATGCAATCAGTGGTAAGTAAAACTTTTTCCAAGTGCTAGAGAAACCAGTGGAATTTAATATTATAGAATAAAAAAGGAAAATTGGTATAGTTTCAGATACCATACTGTAGCCAATCTCTAAAAAAGTAATACATATTTAGGTAGAATATATGAAAGACATACAGCTACCTTAAAGGGCATTGAAATACTCATCCATCTTCTGATAGCATGCCTATATACATTATTTCTTCATATACTTTAACCAAAACAACATATTTCTATTAATTTGCAGAAGCAGAAATAAGAAGTTAGTTATCTTCTATTGAGCCAGACATTAAAGCAGTTTGAGAGTAAAAAAACAGCATCATTCTTTTCACTCTGTTGTCTTGTTTTGGAATATAAAATTATTTTTCATTTAAAATTATGTTGTTTGTCAACATGTAATTATTTTTATTACTTTTCTTTTAAATGAATTGATAAGTAAGCATATTTGGATTCCCCAATATAAATTTTTAATACAGCATAATTAACTTGTTATTTTTAAAAGAATAAAGAAATCTTAACAAATGCTTGGGAACCACTAGACTAAAAATAATAACAAATCTTTATGGAGCACTTACTATGTGTCATATATTTTTCTAACACATTACATAGTTAAAAGAGGTCTTTAAAAAATAGTTTATTAATCCCTAAGAAATTCATGGCCAAAAATGAGAGATTCTTAGAAAAAATGTTCATTATATCATATGAAATATAAATAACTGCAAAGTACTACTAAAATTCCCATCCCTTTGCCTGTTTAAATCACTTCTCACATTGAGCTACTAACATAACTATTAGCTAATTATAGGACCTTGTGTTTCTTCCCGTCTCTGCTGCTGACTTGTTGTCTGACCTTGACAGAATTCTTCAGTCTCTCTGCAGTGATCTAGTTTGCCATCTATGATCTCTGAGGCTCTACTCAAAGAAACTTTTATGTTTTGCTTTTCTTAAGAAAATGGGATGTTGTATGCACTGCAAATACCACTTTTGAGCTTTGTGATCAAATAACAAAGGGGAAAGAAGAAAAGAGCTAATATTTACTGATTAGCTACCAAGTATTTTCACGTATGTTATCTCACTTAATTCAAGTTTACAATTGTAATAGGAAATTTAAACTCTGACTCAGGTTTTTGGTCTTAGTGAAAAAAGAATGTGGTAACATGGCTATGAAACCAATCGTTTCTATCTCCAAAGTCTTTACTTTTTCTACTATTCAAGGTCATGTCCAAAACAGAGGAATGTATATTAAAATTCAAAGTATAAAAAGGTGTAGGTTAATGGGTATTTTGTGTAGGCTAAGCTATAAAGTTCATAATAATAAACTATTAATACATGATTCCAATTAAAACTATATTTATTTATTTGTGTTTTTAAGTATATGAGCAAATTCTTTCATCAATGGCCTCAGCTAAATTTGTTATACCACTGTATTGGAGAAAGAGTGCTGATTTCAGTGACAGCACTTCCTAGCACCAAGACAGTTTTTAGACTTAATTCATTCGAGGCATTTTGAAAATATATGTGTATTGAGGTCTTAACAGATATTGCATACTTTCTGTTCATTATTTCATATGCCCCTCCCAACAAACTGATGAGCTGAAGTGGCTTCCTGGAACGGCAACTGCACCACTTCACGTTCTCCTTTGTACTGTAGGCCCCATTCAGTAACTGAAGAAGGCGTAGGAGGCAATTAGCCAGAAAACAGGCTTCAGATAAACTATATTTGATGTGGCAAACTCTTACATGTTACCAGAAACTTAGAAGAGATTTCACCTTAGGGTTGTAATAATACAGCTATCATAGTAAAAATATAACGATCCCATTTACAATTTATTCTACAGTCTGTAATTATTTATCAAAGCAACAAGACTTTCCTGCAAATTCAATTTTCAGATTCCCTTATTCTAATTTTTTTGATAAAACTGAAAAGCTAATGATTTTAAGAAACGAATCAAATAGGAATATACTAATTAGGTGCTGTGAGTTCTGGACTTATGAATAGTACATGCATAAATGTAAACATATGTACATCCACAAACATACCCTCTCAAAGTCTAGAAGGTATGCTAAATTTTCTGCCTTAAGTGAGAGGTCAACTTCAAATGGAGCTCTTTCCATCTTTTCATCAGTATTTTATACTTGTTCAGAAGGAATTTTGAGATTAACTTGACTCTTGGGTGTATCTGGTTGGGTCTTGCTCTTTCATTCACTAGTATGTGCATTGACCTTTTTTTTCCCAAAGAATTCAGTAAATAATAAATAACATATTTTATGTATAGGTATACAGATATATACTTGACAAGCAAACATCTAGCTTTAACTCATCATGTAAGTTTAGATTATGCCTCAAAACTATCTTCAGATAGTAATTACCAGTGGTGTTTAATAAGAAGATTTAAGTGAACTTTGCTTTACATAAGTCTTCTTGAAAGTTGTATTTGTTCGAATCAAATCTTTAACAACCATATTGTATTTACAAGAAAGATACTAAAGGAAAAAGGAAAAAGAAGGAAAGTAGAAATGGAGGGTTAAAGAGGAGAGAATGAAAGAACAAAGGGGAATAAAGGAGGGAGGGAGGAAGGAAGGGAGAGACAGCAGAGAGAAGGGAGGAGGGAGAGAGGGGAAGAGAGTGAGAGGGAGAGAGAGAGAAGCTAAGCAATTTCTTTACCTAAATTTCTTCTAAGTAGAATTTAGTCAGGCCAAAATTGCATTACTTTACTCCAAAGGTTACTATAAGACTTATAATGATGCTTAAGGAAGTTATAAAAATCGAAATGAAGCATAGAATAAGTTTCTGATTATAAAAACAGGTAACATTTCAAAGCTTATTTCATAAAAGAAGCCATCAGATCAATACATCATTGTGTCATTTTCAGCAATAGTATCTAAACTTTAGCTCTGAAATGAACAATGAGAGAGAGAACTTTAACATACACACATATTCATATGGGATTATGGATAATTTACTTGTGTTTTAACATGAACATTAGTTAAACTCTAAGAAAACTATGGCATAGTTCTAAAAACACTGGGGCAAAATAAAGGGATGTGGAGAAGTTCCCTGAGTCATTTTAAGTATCGATAATATTTTAATTGTGGAATAGAATCGAGATGTCAAAAGTAAAAAAAAAAAAGTTTTACAAAGATTCATTTGAGCTTCCCAATGATAAGATACATGAAGTAGAATACAGCACATTCTGGAATGAAATCACTGAAATATGCTCTATAAATGGGAGGTTTGGGCCAAGAGATAAATCTAAAATAATCCTGCTTTTGGACTACTGGACTAGTCCAAAGGATTACAGCCTGCTGGAAGAAATAAATAGTAAATAGAAAATAAATATTAAATAAAATTTCATTCATTCATTAACTCTGCTCAAACCTCTCCAGTACCACCATCTCACTCAGACGGAAAGGAAATCCAGTCCCCATTACCCCTCTGGCCTTCTCATTACATGCCAGCTTAGACCTGTATAAACCTGTTCCCTATGCGGAGAGTACTTATTCTTCCACCTGATATCTGTATGAAGCACTCCCACATCACCTTCAAGTGTTTGCTAAAGTGTGACCTTCTCAATGAGGTCAACTTTTATCACTCTGTTTAAAATAGCAGCCAACCTCCCTCCGCTCCTAGAACTCCCGACTCTTTGCATCCTGCTGCGTTTGATCATCTAGGCATCTCATCACTCACTACATTCCATAAAACACTCTTGTCCATTATATCACTGAATCATTATAGATTCATCATATTTTCTGATTCCTCAACTAGAATATAAACTCCACAAGAGAGAGGATAATTTTTGTCTGTTTTACTTACTGAACACATTCGTCCATTAGCCACATTTCAATACACACAGGTCCAGCCCCACCGATCTCCTACACGGATTCTCCTTTGAGTGCAGTGTCACCCGTTGGTTCAGCACAGGACTAGTCTTTTTTCCTGCCTGTCTGGCTACACTGAGCTCGGCATGGGTCTTGAGAACCATGTGCAATTGAGTTCTGTCTTTCTCTCACTTCTACTTTGTTTTCTCATCCACCACAACTGGGCTTCTGCCTAAGTTCCTGCTTAGCTACCCAGTTAAAAGTTGTGACCATACACAAATCCTAAACCTCAATCTTCTGTTTTACCATCTGTCAGGGCACTGATAACACTTTCCTTCTGATCTTGATCACTGTCTCCAGCTAAATAAGGGCCTGTTGCAAACTGAGCAGATGACCTGGAGTCACCATTCATCTTTATTATTATCATTACCCTCTTTGGAAACTCTTCCAGCCATACTGCAACCACACAGCACAATCCCACTGGAAAAATAGGTTGACTGGAAACAACTGCACAATTAATACATCCTTCGGACTGCATAACTTAGACAACTAGCCACCCCAGTGATCATGCTGTGTATTTATAGGCCGGGTTGAAGTTAATTTCCCCTATTCTGGACCCCACTAGGTCCCAATTCCCCCACTTCTAATGTGGTCCAGAATTGTGACCCCATGGTTGTAAAGCAGATTATGAAAGATGTGAGACATCACATAAAGTTCAAGTGAATTTTTTCTTATAGTTCACTGCCAAATCCATTCCAATCAAAAGAAGAAACAATGAGTCAGTCTCAGAGATCCAAGTAGAAATGTCTAGCACATTAGTCATTGTTAATGAATAATCAGTATTTACTAAATGTATGAATAAAAAAGTGACAATTATCTGCATTATATAAGTGGAGACTGAGAAAAATGCTGTGAAATAAGATCTACCAAAAAGTAAACTTTTTGTCATACCTACTGTGGTACAGTTGAAAGGTATAAGAATTAAAAATCCACCTGCTTTGGAGATTCTTCTTCCCATTTTACTAAATCCATTCTATAAAATATAGACTCATACCTTCTTCAACAGTCATACCTAGGAATAAGTCTTGGGATACCTTTTTAAGTTTTGAAATAATTATATTGACAAAGGTAAACACTGTAGTTATTTGTGCAGATGTCAATCATCCCATATTTTAGGGTCTATGGTAACTGAGATGAATTATGAAAGAATTGTCAGACCACATACATAATCCCTAGCAACTCTTTGAGTTCATTTTGTATGAAATCCTAGGATAAAAGTTTTAGAAAAAAGATAGATTAGCAATTTGTATATACCGATATATGAGAATAAAAATCATAATATAAAATTTGTCTTTAAAATTTTACATACTTATAACATAATAGTCAATGTGGAATGTTCTTATTCTCAGCAATAAACTTATCTGTAATTAAAGATTTTTATGAAACTATTAGACCAGTAGGTAGTGAATGAGCCAGTAAGTTACATATGAAGCAAAAGAAGATACTCCAAAAAATTAACTTCAGGTTTATAGCTACAGTAAATCCCCTGAAAAAGTTCTCAAGTAATTTATAAAGTGTTCTTGTATTTTATAGCACAGGATATTTTAGAACTGCAATTGATGGTGAGGTGGAAATTCCATATTAAATTTTGAAGCATGCTTGCCAACAATACGTGAGGACTGTCTCAAACATGTTTTTATTTTAAATCCCAAAAGGCATCTAAAAACACAGTTATGTACATTTAGTATTTACTTGACATTTTAAAGAATTCAGAGGTTTAAATGAAGGTTTGCACTCCAAAGACAATAGAATGCAATACTAGAATGCGGGACTCAGAAAAGGACTGGGGACTACATGAGTCCTAACTTCTCTGTGGAGGAATTTCGTACCAAAGCATCCCCCAAAAGGCGTGTATCTATTCACCACATGCACATTTCCAGAAGCTAGGTGCTCCCCCAGTTATGTCTGAACAGATCAGAATGGGGAGAAGGGGCAGGATTCCTCCCATTTTATTGAACTTAAACAGCCCTCTTGGTCATATACTTCTGTGGATCTGAGTTTAGGCTTTAGGAAGGGCATTTAGCCTTTCTTGCATATAACAACCATTCCAAAACTTTGAGGATATCTCTTGGATTCTCTCTATCTTTCTTTCTCTAAATTAACAAACTATACTTGGAATTTTCAGATTCCTAACTATTGTGTTCCAGCTCCTCTGAATTTATATCCATTTGTCAATGAAGCACCCAAATGTGTTTTAACAAACAGATCAATCTGCTTTTATGAGTCTTTCAAAGATTTTATTTATTTTATTTTTAAAGAACAGGGAAGGAAGGGAGAAAGAGAGTGAGAGAAACATCAATGTGTGGTTGCCCTTTGTGGATCCCGTACTGGGGACCTGGCCTGCAACCCAGGCCTGTGCCCTGACTGGGAATTGAACCAGCGACCATTTGGTTCACAGGCCAGCACTCAGTCCACTGAGCCATTCCAGCCAGAGCTGCTTCTATGAGTTTTTATAAAAGTGAGTTGGTTAACATTTCTGTCACACTACATGTTCACACTGAACTTACTGAAATTCAGACTTGTCCTTTCTCATCCTGTCTTTGTATTCATTCCTATGCATATAAAGCAAACAACAAATTTCCAGAATAGGGACAATGAAATTATTTGACATATAGATACAAATAATAAAACCAACTTCATGTGTGTCCTATTCGTGGTACACACTACAGATTTCTTTAAAGTTCCTGACTCTGTTTTTACCAGCTTAGCTAACAAAATCAACTTTGGACCTCCTGAAATTCTGAGAAGCTTGGATTTCATGTTTTTCATCAAGCCATTACCAGGACAAATAAACATAAGAAAATGTCTCACACACTTCTAGACACCTTTTCTCCAGATTAACTTCAACCCATTATGCAATATTCTTTGATAACTATTTTCAATCAGTTGTGACTTACCTACCATTACATTACCATTGCCACATACTACTCACAAGAATGTCAGGAAAAGACTGTAACACTGTCTTACTGAAATGCAAAACCACTTTGACTATCATTTTTCTATTTTGTCACTAAAATCTCATTAAAGGATTTCCTGGAAATACAATTCTTTTTGAATCAATGTTATTCATACCACAATTATGTATGCTATAGAAACCACACAAGATTTTTAAAAACAAATAAAATATCTGGTTAAGTTTCTAACTCAATGTTTTCTAATGTTTTCAACATTTAAAAATGATTGCTTCATGTCAACATTCTTAATAAATTGGCACTGTACTAAAACAAAAAACAGATCTCATTCTCAACAATAATGTTTGGCCAAGAATGTCAGGGCTAGTATAATCAAAAAGAAAAAAGGTGACGATAGCCAAGAAAACACTGCTATCAACTCTATCCAATGATTTTCACTGAGAACTTGACTTAGCACAACACTGAAAGGGAAATATGCCTCAAAAAATAAATAGAAAGAAACCTTGGTATCATAAAAAGAGAATTTTAGCATAAACAAAACTAAGTTATTTCAGCTCCTAAAAGTAAATTTATTATCAGTTGCATCAGCTGAAGTCACAGGTACTCTAAACCTCAGGTCTTCAATGTGTCCAGTAAGGGTAACAGTAGCAGAAGGTTAAATAAGCTCAGGCATGTAAGGCATTTTTAAATTATAAAGCACTATACAAACTTAAGGTATTATGAAATATATATACATATATATATATATATATTTACTATTAGTAGGTTTCAACCATTTATCCTTGAATCAATCTTAAATATATCACAAAGAATCCATAAAATATACAATAGATTCTAGATTGTAGAATATAGCAGTCTATATAGTACACTCAGTGTTACAGCTATTTTACATAAAATTCCTTATTGTATATAGCATCTGAGTTTTCTTTCAACAAAATGGCAATATAAAGTTCCCTTCTGCATTTACTTCAAGCTATACCTACACCACAGAAATCAGAGTTCATTTTATTTGATGGTGAGGAGAGGAGAGGGAAGAAAAGAGAAGAGAAAGAAGAGGAAAGGGAAGGAGAGGGGAGGGAGGGGAGGAGAGGGGAGGGGAAGAGAGGGGAGGGGAGGGGAGGAGAGGTTGAGATAGAAGGGTGGAGGTGAGAGAGGTGAGGAAGCAAAGAAGAATGAGAGGGATGGGAAAGGGGGAGGGAAGAAGAGAGAAGAGGAGAGGAGGAGAGGAAGAAAGAGGAAGGGGAACACATTAAGGAAATTCTGAGGAACCTACTTGGTCCCTACTCTGCAAGTGAGCTGAAGGGTTGGTGCTCCTGGCCTCTCTCACTCCCAGCTGCCTGACAGTATTAAAGGATTGTGTATTGTTAAAGCATATTTTATAACTAAGCACAGTTAACATTTAAAAATAGTATTTTTATAAATCAGCTGTCAGATCTATTCTCAAAATCACTGTCTCATAAATGCTATTAATTAAGCCACATTGACCTCATTTTACCTCTCAGAGAAGGAAAAGCAAAAATAGAAGGAAAAATCATATGGTGAACTTAGATCATTTTTATTCTCAGAATTTTAACCAGGGGAGTATTGTAGCAAGAAGCTTAGAGTACTTTTTAATTCCTTTTTAAATAAAATAGTAATGCTAGAAACTCTAGAATACAGGAGGAAAACTATCGGAACTACTAGACACAGCTTTATTTCAATTAACTGAAAGAGGAATAAGTGTATTCCAAAAATTTGGCAGACACCGCCTCATTAAAACTTTCAAAGGCTGCTAACCTCTATGTTTTATACTCTTAGGGTAAATGCTATGATATAGGAGAACAAACCTTAAATATTTCTTAATTTTTCCTTTGATGCATGTTTTTCAATTAAACAGAAATGTTTGCTGAAACTGTATACTATAAATTGTGTTTTTTAAACACTGCACATGTGCTTCTTTTAAAATTCATGATCATAAAATAACTCTTCAAAGGTTCCCCAGAGTTTCAGAAATGATATGCGTATAAACATTAAAGCTCTCTGAAGAGAATAATTTGAGTTATATTAAACACAACTGTTTTGCAAAGTCCCCTGCAGTTTATATCTGGTCATTTTGGTCTTAATTAAAATACAGATGACATCTCAGTCTCCTCTGTATTTTAAGCGAGGAGAAAGTTCACTGTAATAGGGTACCTGAGATAGGATGTGGGTAAAGATAACAGGAGGCTGGAGGTGCCGTTGCCACGAAAGAAAAAATCCACACACTTAACCACTTTACAAACCTTGTTCAAATAGTTACAAAGTCCCTTAAAAAAAATCAGCTGCCTTCCATAAACTTTCAAGATGAGCCGCAGCCTGGGAAACCTTTCTCTGCAAGGAAGGAATCTGATTTGGAGAAACTTTCTCAATTGGTTAAAAGTTTGTCTCTTGGAAAGATTTTGAAACACAATTTGCAGGATGGATAGTGATAGTTCTTTCAGAAACGAATGAACAATGAAAAAAAGCACTTCATGTTCTTTGAGAAAAGACAGGCGATTCCCTTTACCCAACTCAGGGAGTTGAAAGTGAACTTGCTTCAAGCTTAGACCCTCTCGCCCCAAAGTGCACCCCAAGGACAGAGCAGAAAAGCGGTCCCCTGGCAGAAACTGTCGGAAGAAGGGACCAGTGAGCAGCCTCGGGCCAACTAAGTCTGTGATCTAGAGCCCACGCCTGTACCTCTTTGCTGATGCGCCTGGGGCAGCTGCTGCAGCCGATGCTCCTGGCCGCCCCCGAGGCCCCCGCTGAGCAGCAGGACCAGAAGGACCCCAGCGGCTCCTGGCATCGCAGTGGCCCCGAGCGGATCCACTTCTCAGGAGCCGGAGGATTCTCTGCCGCTTGGTCCCCTGCCCTGGCTTGTGAGCCGAGTGAGCGGCAGCTGCGGGGTAAGAGGAGGAGACAGCCCCCACTGGCTTTGGCTCAGCCGCCGAGGGCGGAGGGTGGGGGGAAAGAGGACACTCCCCCACCCTCCCCTTCGCACGCCCTCGCCCCGCGGATGTCCAGGCACAGGCCCTTAAAGGGTCCTCCGTGAAAAAGGCCTCTCCTGTAGCGGTCCTGCCCTCTGAGGAGGGGTCGTCCCCTGCTTGATCTCTTAGCCGAACTTCTAAGTTAAAGGAAGTAATTGATGTGGAAGTACTTCAAGATCTGTAAAATCCCTGCTCATGGAAGGCATGATTTGGGGGAAATGTCCACAGCTAGGAACTTCACCGAAACTGGGTAGATGTACCTCCTGAGAAAGGCCTAGAAAAGCTGTACTGGCACCTTGTATCCGGGTAATTCACGTCGGTGACAAGACCTTCCCAAGGGCCGTGTAGATGTGGAAATTGCTGCAGAGCAGAAGGTGGTCCCCTGGAGGCTGCGACTCAAGCCACAGGACTACTGCTGGCAGAGCGCTGGCGAGGCGGCCAGGGAGAGCAGAATAACACGCATCCGCTTGCTCCGCTGCAATGTTTATGATCGACGTGAAGAATAGAATTAGGTTTTCAGTCCAGTCACCACCAGGCAGTTCTTTAAAGATAAAAAGGTCTTTACCCGTGTTTCCTTTCAGACTAAAAATTTTGTCTCTTCCAAACCCCATTTCTTCCCTTTAATCAACAGAATTTTTGGAAGTATCTGTTGCCACTGAAGGTTCAGATGACAGGTCCTTACTAGTTTGTTTGTTTGTTTGTTTGTTTGTTGTGGTCTGTGGTTCACATGAGGTTTAAAACAGCTCCTGAATGGGTTTTTCGGAGACTTGCAGGCTCTCTTTCGGTTTCCTCGGTGATTGGCGATGCCACTGGCATTAGTGTACCGGAGGCTGGAGGGCGGCTTGTCTCACAGTGGGTGGGACAGTCCCACAACGTAAATTGTACTGCAGGGACTTCTGCATGGGCCACTGAGCATCCATTTGGGTTAAAAAACAAAACAAAACTTGCATTATATTTGAAACCTAATTTAAGTCCATGTTGCACATAAAACTTTTGCATGAATCCTATTTTCTAGGATGTATCTACTACATACACTGAGGAAATAATACACTTGGTGTTTTTTTAGCTTTGCCAAATCTTGTTTCCCATTTCAGAAAATCACATCACTGATAACAACTTTCTCATGGTATTGTCTGCAGGACACTATCAATGTCCCATATGTCATATTAATGGTGCCTCCGGGAATAAGTTTGGGCTTCTGTATCATTTTGTCTACTAAGGTGGTTTTATCCAAGTATTTACATACTGAAATACATAGTTTTATGTAGATGATTTATTTTCTTTTTATTTTATATGTAAGACATTGTATCGATTTTTAAAAATATTATATTGAAATTAGGTGATTATGTAAAATACCCCCTTTATTTTATTGAAGGATATTCATTATAGAATTGATTGAGAACCACTGGCAAGATGATGATGATGTGATTTAATATCCCTCGTTATTCTGTCTTCATTAGTTCCGTTAATGCTAGTACTAGGGAAATTTATAATCATTTTGTCTTTTCTGTGAAAATTATAAAATGAAATGTGGCCCAAGCCTTGAGATAAGACTACAATCTCTAATGTCAACTCTTCTTGTCTGACTTAACATGCAGAGGGTGGGGGAAAGGGCACAAAATTATTTATCCAAAATTGAGATACCAAACCAGTATTTTCAGTGCTATATTTTTCAAATAAGCCTACTGGAGGTACAATGTACACGAAATAAATGTACCCACTTGATGTCTTTTAAAAGAATAAACTCCCATTTGACAATTACCCCCCAATTAATATATAATCTATTCCTATTATTCCCCCAATTTTTCTATTCTACCCTTTATAGTATTCCCCCAAACTCTACCCCTAGAAACAGGCAATCACTGATCTGATTTCTGTCACTATAGATTATTTTAGCTATTCACAAACTTCATGTGAGTGAAATAATAAACTAACAGGCTTTTGTGTCTCGTTTCTTTCACTCAGCTCAGTGTTTTTCAGGTATAGCCAAGTTGTTGCTTTACATCAGTAACTCATTCCTTTTCATTACCAAATAATATTCTGCTGTGTGGACATACCACAATTTGTTACACGTTTACCTATAGAAGTACATGTGTATTGTTCAGGTTTTGAACTATTATGAATAAAGCTACTATGAATATATGAATGTTGTGTGTGTGGACATACATGTGTATTCCTCAATTCCTAAGAATGATATTATTGGGTTGTTTGATGGGTGCATAATTATAAGAAATTATGAAACTGTTTTTCAATATGGTTATATAATTTTAAATTCCCTCAGTGATATGAGAGTTCCAGATGCTTTGTGTCTTTACCAACACCTAATATTACTTAATTGTAGCACTTTCAGTGGTTGCACAGTGGTATCTATTGGTATTGTTACTTGCATTTTCCAAAGATGCTAAAAAGGTTTTCATGAGCTTACGGGGCATTTCTATTACTTACTTTGTGAAATGCTTGTTCATGCCATTTGCTCATTTTTCTAATTGTTTTATTTGTTATATTAGCATTAAGTTCTATTTAAAAATATATATTCTGGAAAAAAGTCCTGTGTCAAATATACTTCATACAGTGCATATTGTCCTCAGGCTGGGGCTTGACTCTTCAGTCCTTGGCAGCTGCTGGAGGTCACTGAGAGGATCTGGCCATCGGCTGACGTGCGAGCTGGACCCCTCCCCACGCTGCTCTCCACTATCCTTGGAATATGAATTCTTCCTGCTTTCCCTGCACTAGAAGCTGCTTCAAGGACACAGCCTTGATATAGTAATGTATTACAGAGACCATCTGGACAGTGTTTGTGGCTGAACCCAGTGAAGGCTTTGATATAAACTTTTGAGATTCTGGAGGGCAAGTACAGAGATTCACTCATCTTGTGGCCACCCATGTCGCCTCTTATGTAAGTTTCCTTGCTTATTAAACCTGCCACCTACCATCTGGTGTGGTCTCCTCTTTCTTTGGTCCCTCAATGCTCTCCATGTACAGGGGCCAGTTTGTGAACCAACAGCTGCTTTAGAATAACAGAAGTGTTTAATTCTGATTAAGTCTGATCTATCAGCATTTCTCATTTATACTTAATACTTTTGCATCCCATTTCAGAAATTGTTGCTTATTCAAAGTTTGTGAACATTATCTTTCCTATTTTTTCCTAGAGATTTTGTAATCTTGGTAATATAAGTTTATCATTTATTTCAGTAAATCTTCCTGTTTTCTGGGAAATTAAAAGGGCTTACTTCTCATGCAACTATCCATTTTCCGATGCAGCTATCCACTTATTTCAGCACTATTTGTTGGGAAGGATATCATTCCCCCTTCAAATAACCTATGTTAGTGCTTTTTTCTAAAGTCAGTTGATCATATGTAAGTCTATCTTTGGACTCTCTTTTTATTGATTTGTATTTTTATGCCAATATCACAATCTTCATTACTTTAGCTTTATAGTAGTCTCAAAGTTAGGTAATATGAAGCTTACAATTTTGTTTCACAAAATGATTTGGATTATTCTAGGTCCTTTGCATTCTCATACAGTTTTTAAAATCAGCTCATCAATTTCTACAAAAAAAAAATGTATCAGGGACTTTGATTGCAATTGGGTTGAATCTATAGATAAACTTTGGAAAACTGATATTTTAGCAATACTTAGCCTTCCAACTCAGGAATATATCATGTATCTGTTTGTTTGCATCTTGAATGTTTTAATAAGTGCTTTGTAGTTTTCAATGTACATGTCTTCAGCATACTTTCTAAAACCTCTCAATATTCCATTGTTTTGGACGCTAGTGTAAACAGTACACTTTTAAACTTCTTGAGACTTTTTTTATTCTAGCATATGGTCCATTTTAGTTAATGGCTATATTCAATTAAAACCAATGATATTCTGCTGTTCTTAGGTGGAATGTTGTACAAAGTTTAATTAAGTCAAGTTGTTTGATAGTGTTGCTCTTTATAGTTATTCATTCACTGTTTATTTGTTGACCATGTGCTAAGAGATAAAAGTTAATTGTAATTGAATAATACTTCATAATATTTCTGTTTCAAATTTCTATAATTATAAATATTTCTATTTCACTGTTCAGACCTTATATTAGTTATCTGTTAATTTGTTTCATAACAAGTTAACCCAAATTTAGAAACTTATCATAGTAGACATTTATTATATTAAAGTTATTGTGGATCAGAACTCAGAACAGTTTATTGAGTGGTTCTCCTCACTTGCGTGGATGTCTCATGAGGTTGCAGTCAAGACATTAGTCAGGGCTAGCATCATCTTCAGGCTCTAATGGGGCTGGAGAATCCACTCCTGGGGTGGCTGTTGGCAGGAGGCTTCAGCTCCTTGCCACATGTATCTCACCATAGGCCTGCTTTAGTGTACCTATGACATGGCAGTTGGCTTCCCCTAAAACATGTGATCTTGGAGAGAGAAAGAAGGAAGAATCGGCAATGCCATTTATGACCTAGTCACAGAAGTCCCACACCGTCACTTCTGTCAAGTTTTATTCATTAAAAACAGGTTAATAAGTATAGCACACACATGAAGGATGATGGATAACACTTTACTTTTTGAAGGGAGGAGTATTAAAAAGTTAGTGCATATATTTTAAAACCACCACAGTCATGTAAGATTTTACTTCATGTAATAACCAACTTCTATCATCAGTGTATATACATTAATATTGCTGTCTTCTTCAAAATATAATCTTTTATTACTACGAAATGTCTCTTTTGTCTCTGTTAATATTTTTCTACTAAAATCTATTTTCCTATTATTTATATACCCACTACATACTTTTTATAATTAATGTGTGCTAAACATACTTTTTAATCCTTTACATTACAATCTGAGTTTTTATGTATAAAGTGCCTCTGATAGCCACATATATTTCATCTTGATTTTTTTTCATGTTGACTAATAAGTTTTGCCTTCTTTTTGGAGTATTTAGATCTACCATTTCCAGTGAAAAAACCACTAGCCACATATGTCTATTTAATATATGAAAATTAAAAAAAAAATTTAATTTGAATCTTCAGTCACCCCAGCAATAGTTTAAGTGTTCATGTAGAGAGTATAGACTATATGTAGACAGGAAGCATGTCTCTTGTCACTGAAAGCTCTATCATACAGTTCTGGTTTACACACTTCACACTTAATAAAAGTATTGATATGATTGGGTCAAATCTACTGTTTTCACATTAGTTTCATGTTTAATTTTATTTTTAAATTATAGTTTACTCTTAATATTAATCTGTATTAACTTCAGGTGTATAGTATAGGGGTTAGGTAATTATATAACCTATAAAGCATTCCCCCCAACATTTCAATAACTAGGGTACTATATATAGTTACTACAGTATTATTGACTATATTCCTTATGCTGTACTTTACTCCCCATGACTTCTGTAACTACTAATTTATACTTCTCCGTCCCTTCACCTTCTCTCCTTTCCCACAAACACCATCCCTTCTAGTAACCATCAGTCAGTTCTCTATATCTATGTCTGCTTTTATTTTGTTTGGGTTTTGTTGTTGTTGTTGTTCTTTAGCTCTAATATATAAGTGAAATCACATGGTATTTGTCTTTCTCTGGACCAACTTATTTTACTTAGCATTATACCCTCCAGGTCCATCATTGCTGTCACAAGTGGTAAGATTTCTTTCTTTTTATGACCAAGTAATATTCCATTGTCTATGTGAACCACAACATTTTTATCCACTTGCCTATTAATGGGCACTTGGGTAGCTTTCCTATATTGGCTATTCTAAACAACACTGCCATAAATATAAGAGTGCCCATGTTATTTTAAAGTAGTGTTTTGGGTCTAAATGTACTTTTTTTTTTACCTTTTCTATTTGTCCCATCTGTTTTTTATTCTTTTTCTGAATCCTTTTTGAATAATTAAATATTTTTTAGTATTCTACTTTAACTTTTTTTTTAATCTTTTAGAGAGAGGGGAAGGTAGGGAGATAGAGGAAGAGAAACACTGATGTGTGAAGGAAACATCATTCAGGTGTTTCTCAGAAACCCTAAGCTGGGGACCTGACCAGCAACCCTGGCCTGTGCCCTGACCAGGACCAAAATGAGACCCCTCATTTTGCAGAATGACACCCAACCCACTGAGCCACACCAGTCAGGGCTTTAGTTTTCTACTTTTGCCTGCACTATTTTATACACACACATACACACACACACACAATATATATATATACACATGTATTTTCCTACATAATACATTGACACAAATAACATTGTTATGCATCATATCATATATTATTATAAATATTCTACATATATTACATGTATATATGTCATGTGCATACATTTGCATTTAATATGCATCTTTAACTTATCATTTCTTCACATTGTTATATTATTTCAGATATATTATAACAATATTAAGCAGTATATTTTTATTCCCCCTTCTGCTGTTACTGCTACTGTTATATATACTTCTTCTATATGTTATAATCCCTATATTTCTTATATTCTATAATAATTAATTATATTTTGATAAGAAATTATTTTTTCTTGTGTCAGCTGAAAGAAAAATTTCACGTGGTATTTTTCTTTACTATGTTAAAGATCTTTTATTGTCTTCTGGGCAATAATTGCATAATTTTCAAAAAGTCATCTGCAAAAATTATTATCTTTGTTTTTCTATTTTTATTATACTTTTAAGATTATTGTGTAATTCCTGGTTTTTAGAAATTTTATTACTGTATGCCTTGATGTGGATTTCTTTTATATTTATCTTGCTTAGAAATCATTGAGTTTCATGGAACTGTGAGTTTAGTTTTCTTAAAATTTGGGAAAATTTAAGTCTTTTTTAATAATCTTTTATGTCTTCCCCTTTTTTTGAGATCAGTTCTCAGTCTATTCATTTTTAACATTACTTTTCTCTCTGTGCTTTAGTTTGTTTAGTTTCTATTGATGTATTTATGTATCTTATATACAACACATTACTATAGACCAGGTGACTTATAGACAATATAAACTTATTTCTCACAGTTCTAGAGGCTGAAAGTCTGAAGTCCAGGTACTGGCAGATTCAGTGTCTGCTGGGAACTCCCTTATTCAATTATATATTGCCTTCTCACTGTGTTCTCACATGATGAAAAGGCAAGAGCTTTCTAAGGTCTCTTTTATAAGGATTCTTATTCCATTCGTGAGGGGTTCACCCTAAGCACCCCCCAAAGGACCCACCTCCAAGTACCATCACATTAAGATTTAAGCTTCGGGCTGGGCTGGTATGGTCAGTGGATCGAGTGTCAGCCTGTGAATCAAAAGTTCACTGGTTCTCAAAGGCAGCCAACTGATGTTTCTCTCACACAGCAAAGTTTCTTTCCCTCTCGTTCTAAAAATAAATACAAATAAAATCTTTTAAAAAGATTTAAATTTCAACATACGAATGTTGGGGGCCATAAACCTTCAGTCTAAGCAGGGGTGTCCAACCTCTGACTCACGGGCTGCGTGCAGCCCAAGATGGCCATGCAGGCGGCCCAATACAAAATCATAAATTTACTTAAAGCATTACGAGATTTTCTTTTTATGATTATGTGTCCCAATGTATTTAATGTGTGGCCCAAGACAACTCCTTCTTGTGTGGCCCAGAGGCACCAAATGGTTGGACACCCTTGGTAACATTATGTGTATTTATTTTTCCTTCTAAAGCATCTAATCTGCTTTCAAGCCCATCCACTATTTTTTTTAATTTTTTATATCTAAGTTTCTCAGTCTAGAAATTCTATTACTTTTAATTTTTATGGTTTCCTTTTCTCTTCTTCTTACGGTCAACTTTAATTCCTTGAAAATATTGAAATGTTTTGAAACAGATATTTTGAAGTTCTTGCCTACTTATTCAAACATCTTATCATCTCTGGTTCTGTTTCTATTGACATATTTTATTCTGATTGATGGTCACATTTTTCTGCTTTTTTGTGTGTCTAGTATTGTAGACTGAATGTTAAGTATTATAAATCTTATGCATTGAGTATCTAGACTCTGTTATCTTCCTGCAAAGAATGATGATGTTTTGTTAATCAGCATGATCATGTCAGTGTTAGTTTTAAAGCTTTGTTAGGGTATCACTAGAGTAGCCTTTACTCTGGGTATAATTTAGTTCTCCTATTAAGAATGATGTATAGCCCTAGCTGGTATGGCTCAGTGGATTGAGTGCTGGCCTGTGAATCAAAGAGTCACTGGTTCGATTCCCAGTCAGGGCACATTCCTGGGTTGCAGGCCAGGTTCTCAGTAGTGGGTGTGTGAGAGGCAACCACACCTTGATGTTTCCCTTCCTTTCTTTCTCCCCCCATCCCCTCTAAAAATAAATTAATAAAAAAAATTTTAAAAAGAATGGCTTATATAATTAATGACTCCTCCAGGATTGTGATGATAATAATAAAATAAGGTCTTTTCTCTGCGGCTGGTTGGAAATGACTTGTCTCCCAGTCCTTTTATTCACCTTCAACTCCCTCGTAGTTTTTTTTTTTTTGCTTGATTTCATAGTTTTAACTTTCACATAAAAAGTTTGATATGCAGTTACAAATCCAAGGGGTTGCCCACACACCCTCATAGATTTCTGGATCTTTATCCATCATAACTACCCTCCTCCTCTGCTATGTATTGCTTGGGTTTTCTCTCCTTGCCCTGAGGTCATGAACTGCGTGCAGGCAAAAAGTTGATCAATCTCTAAGCACATCTAGTGTGTTTCTTTTTTTCCAAGGCATACAGTTCTGTACTATTTTTCATTATCATAAAATAGCATTTTTAGATTTTTCCCAGTGTTCTAGTAGTTTATATATTAAAAAAGTAAAACTCAGTACTAATTAGTCCATTATGTCTGGGAGTAAAAGTCTTAAAGTTACACATTTTAAGTAATAAAAAAAATGCCACTAAATACAGAGATAATGATAATTCATCTTAATGATCTAAGAAATGTAATGAACTAGAACAATTTTAAGAATCATAGCCTGAGTCTATTCTATTATTCTTCATATTAACAATGTCACCTTTGGAATGGATCACAGGCTTTAAAAATTTTTTCAAATTATGTTTTAATAGCTCCTCATAAGCTGTACTTTAAAAAATATGAAAAGATCAAGAACAGAAAAAAAATTTTGTTAACCCAATTAATAGTTTTCAAGAGCCTATATAATTATGTCAGATATTTAATTTATTATTTACATTATTATTAATGAAGAAGTCATAGCACTATTTATTAATAAGCTAGGGACTTATGTACTAAAATACATTATCTAAGTAATTAATCGTCGAATTACAAATTGGCAATAAATATGCAGAAATTTTATTTTAACAAGTATCATTAAAGGTTAGAAAATGAGAGTTGATTTACAAAGTAGGCTATCCTCCCCTAAAAATACTATCTTGTCTTTATATAAAAAGCAAATATAATTTTAAAAACTGATTTAGAAAGGAAATAAAAATACGACCCTGGCTGACGTAGCTCAGTGGATTGAGCGCAGGCTGCAAACCAAAGCATCGCAGGTTCGATTCCCAGTCAGGGCACATGCCTAGGTTGCAGGCTACGGCCCCCAGCAACTGCACATTGATGTTTCTCTCTCTCTCTTTCTCCCTCCCTTCCTTCTCTAAAAATAAATAAATACAATTAAAAAAAAAAGAAAAGAAAAATACCATATACCTGAAAAGGATAATAAATTAGCATTATTAAAACATTCTAAAGAAAGTAAAAGCTTCAAAATATTGTTTCATATTTTATCTTATAAGGAAATAATTAAATTATATAAATAAACTATATGGGAGAATGTAACAGTTTTAAAAACTTCCAATATATAAGCCCTGGCTGGCATAGCTCAGTGGATTGAGTGCAGGCTGCGAACCAAAGCATCACAGGTTTGATTCCCAGTCAGGGCACATGCCTGGGTTGTAGGCCACAGCCCCTAGCAACATAAATAAATAAATAAAAATTTAAAAAAACTTCTAATATATTATAGGGAAAATATAATATAGGATCTATTTTAAATGAATTACATGTTCAATACATAATTTTAATGTCAATTATACATAATTTTTAATTATTGTTATTAAAAGAGGGAACGATATTAAAATGTAAGTTCTTGAATGTTGTCACATGAAAACATGACCTTTGGAAGAGTAAATGACATGAGAGAAAACAACCCCACAGGTTAATAACAAAATACAATCATTTTACATGGAAGTTGTATAACTCTATCTAGAAAAGAATGCTACTTAACTAGATTTTAAAATATAAAAAAGATTAAAAATTTAAATGTAAAATAAAAAACACAAGGAGACATGGAAAAGAGAAAAAGAATTTAATATACGGGGAAAAATGAAGTCAAAGACACCTGTGAGAAAAGAAATACAATCTATACAGATTTATGGGGTTTTTAAAACTCTATAACTCTATAGAGAACAGTTCTATTTGTGTAGGTGGTTGATTGGAAGAGAGTAAGGGAAAGGGAAGCCAATGAACCTAGTAAGAGAGCATTGCGTCATTTATCCTTTAATTCTGGTAACAAATCATTAGAGAGTGCCCGCTATGAGCTAGAAACTGGACACCGTGACTACTGTAACAAAGTAGACAAAGTCCTGCTGCATAGCACTTACATTCCAGGGGAGAAACAAATAATAAAGTAGTAACATTTTCCATGTCATTAGGAATGATTATAACACTTGTAAAGGAAACGAATAAGGTGAGGTATCAGTAATTATAAGGTGAAGGCTCTATAAATAGGGCGTCAGGAAGCACTGTCTTAGGAGGTGATACATAAGTGGAGATATGACAGAGCATAGGGCTCCAATGAGTGCAGGGGCAGTAGTAGTAGGCAGCAGAGAAAATACTTTGGAGATGTTTGAGAGAGTGAATTAGCTAGACTTGCTAAGGAACCGGATATGGGGGTTTAAGGATTAGTCTAAAGTTTCAGGTTGGAGCAACTGGCTGTCTGGCAGCATTAATAACTGAGATAGGAAATACAGGAAGACCGCCAGGTGTGAGTTAGATATGTTGAGGTAATTGACATTGGAGATGTCCAGTTGGCTATTTCCAGTTCTTCTGAAGGCATGTCACAGTCATCCCATGAACAGACCACAAAGTCAAGGGAATACATTCGTCTATGCAGTTGAAGAATGGATGTAAGGGAGAAAAATAAGAAGACATAGAGCCTACAAACAAGAGGAAGTATACAAAATAATATGCTCATTTGCACCATAAATTAATGAAAAAGAAAAGGTATATTCAACTATTAAGACTAACACAATCACCTGAGCATTTGGAAAAAAATAAAATTTAATTAGATCTCTACTAAGCACTGTACATAAAATGACAAATAACTGGAATGATTAAGTGTAAAACAATGACAGATTATTTTAAGAAGTGACATATGACTACAGCAAGGAAGATATTAACAAAATTACCATAGAAATAAAGAACAATATTTGTGGAAAAACAAAGAAAATGAGAACTTAGCCATACTTGTTGGGAAAAATTATATCTAGAAATTATAAAAATAAATGAGTATGACTGATAGGGAAAATAATATTTCTAAAGACCTGTCTAACCTGAAAAGGAAACTGAAACAGAGGGATTTACTATACTCTTGGGTAAAAATACTAAACATTATAAAGAGTCTCCCCAAATTAATTTATAAAACTAGTGTGATCCAAGATTATATATGCATTACTTACAAATAAAAAAAATTTATCTTTATTTCTGTTTTGGTTTGTCCATTCGGGAACCAACCGTTATTTGATTTGTGGGAGAAGGAGCCTTGTCTACCAGTAAACAGATAAATGGTTCGTTGGAAGCTGATAGGAACAAGACTGCTCAACACTGTCACTCAGGTGCTCCCACTGAACAGCAGGTCCTCAGATAACATCATTTTGTTCAATGTCATTTTGTTATAACTTTGATGAAATGCCATGTGAACTTAACTCTATACTATTAGCTTATGATAAAATTGGTCTCATTATACCTCTTTTCCAAGAACCTATCAATGACATTAGATGAGGACTTACTGTATATGACAATACTGTTGGAGAACAGGATATATTACTACATAATCGTGTATCCATGAGTACCTCTCAGTTCCCAAACCTCTAGTTCCCCTCAGTAGACTTGGGGGAACTACAAGCCTCAGCATCCCCACAGAGCCCACCCAAACAAAGCTTACTTATGGGGTAGAGAACATAAGCAGGCAGGCAAATACCTGAAGCAGAAAAGCCTTAACTTGATGTGCCCAGTTCCTCCTCCCCAAATTATCAGCTAGAAATGTCACCCCTCCTCTGGTAGAGAAGAGAGAGAGGGGGGACAGAGAGGCAGGAGTGTTCATCCATGTCCTGCCCATGGACCAGGAAGGCAAGTGACCACAGGGAGCCACCCCTTCCTCCAGAGACTGGAAAAGAAAGTAGAGATTTAAATGTGTCTTTAGGGTTAGTCTACCACAGAAGAGATGAAAATTTCAATGAATACTTAATTTGCAGGTATTAATATAAATTTTAAAGCATATTGTAAGAAAGTTTCTACCACTTTAAAGGAAATTTGTTCTTTTCAGACTATCTTATATAACTTCCTCAGTAGACAAACTTAAAGCCCTTATATGAAACATAAAATGCATCATTAACCTTGCCTTAAGTTTTAAGAATATAGAATGTTTTCCCATCAGCACTCTTCTGAAGGAGAAAACCAGGGTTGAAATTTATATCGTTAAGTGTCAAATAATGTTCTTTAGAATCAAAATATTCTACCAACCTATTTTGCCTTACATTATATTATAACTTAATACATCAAAATGTTTCCATAATCTACATGAAGGCAAAAATTATAAAAGGGAATATATAAAGAATGAAAAAGTGCTTGTAGATTCATTATAACTAGTATAGTGCTATGGAAATTTTCAACTGAAGGAACACTTACATCAAAAGAGGTATTACAAAAAAAAAATGATTTGACAGACTCTCTTAATTATCAGTTAGTGAGCAAAATGCCCTTACATAATTCAAACACCCTGTTCTTGTCAGAATAAGTACTCTCAAAACACTCTAACTGGATTAATTTGTGGAATGGCTAGAGGTGGTACTCAGGAAAAAAGGTCAATTTTAACTTTTTTACTTATTTGATCTTTTCTCCCTGTTCCCACACTAGAGAAATAGCCAACTTAATATGACTAAAACTCTTCTCTCCCAGCACATTGAAATTCAGATGCAGGCCAGAAGGTCTGACACCTCTTTCAGTTGTTTTGGTGATGAGTGCTCCAAAAGATTATTTACTGGCCCTATAAGTGGGCAGATGACCTACACATGGTGTGAAACTCAAGCTTGCCATGTGACTTGCTCTGGCCGAGTGAAACAAGAAATGCAGTATTTGATATTTGTCGTTTTGTGTGCTTCACCTTGCTTTCCCTGACTTTGTCATGAGGACTAGCGATACTCCAGACAATCCAGTACCATGGGCTTGGGTCTTTGTGTGATGTGTAGTGTAAATAGAAATATTAATGCAATTCAACCTTGAGAATTTGAAGTTGCTGCTGATTGCACGAGACCATACCTATCCCTACAGACACCAAGAATCCTAGGAGAAAAACAGCCTTCTGTCTACTTTCTTCCTCTGGGTTCAAAGTAAGTTTTTTTAAAAAATCTTTCTAGCTGTTTGACTGATTAAAATAGAATAGTAATCATCTCATTTAGTAATCTCTAGACCTAATCCTTTACCATTGTTGTTTCTGTAAAAGCTGGTAATTGCTTACTAATTATAAAACTTCATTTTAGTCTTGTCTTAAAAAAAAACATCATCTGATATCTGAGGGATATGTGAATGTGCATAACCATTTATTAAAATAAAACAAAATAATGTCCACTTTTTCCCACTAGAAGAAAAATGCATTATCCCCTGATTCTTGAATCAAAGAAGCTCCTATTTATTTTTACTGTGAACAAGCATATCTTAAATTAATAAGAGAATGGATAACAATGGTGTTTTTAGAAAACTATGTAATTTTTAAATGAAAAACACTAATCTTAATGCTTTCTTAGGCAAAGAAGTTTATGGCCTACTAAAGTGAGCTCAATGCTTTCAATGAAAATAACACTGTTAAAAACAGTCTCTACAACCTTTATTTGAATTGTACTTCTGTTGCAAGAGAAAAGCTGCCAAATATGTCTGGAATTGATTAATAATAAGAATAATTGCCTCCTACTAATTTTAATCTTTTGTACCATTTTGCCTCTCATGGGATAAACATGAGGACTGTGTGGTTTTATCATCAAATCTGAAGCTAATGGTTCCCTTGCCAGCAGCCAATGAGGTGCAGACACAAATTAACTAGATTGAGGATTATATTGCTTGGCTGTTTGAAAATTTATATTACTGCAAAGCATGCAGGCAAAGAGTAGCAGATGGGAAATACTGAGCAAAATTTTCTTTCTGGATATTGCCCATCTGTTTCCCTTTTTGCATTTTGAAATTAAAGTACTCTAGACATCCTAATTTTTCTTCTTTCCTTCTTTCTTGTAGTTTTATAAATTATTTACTCACATTTTCAGTGGTAAAATAGTAATATAGGATTGATGACTTCCATATAAGCAATAATAATTACAAATTTATATTGTATGCTTACTAGATTGCAATCACTCTCCTAAAGCTTTTAAATGTCTTACTATTTTCTTAATAATCACTAAATAGATAACATTTATCTCCACCTTACCATTTCAGAAATTGAAGACTAAGGAGTTCAAGACAGTTACCCAGTTCACTTTGTTAGGAAATGGCAGAATAAGGATTCGGTGCTGTTGTAAAACATCAAGCCTTGGGGGAAAATTATTTTGCTCTAACTTTTAAGGTAATTTATCTATTATTCAATTTTAAAGTTTTCCTTATAGTCAAACTTAAAATCTATTTTGTTTAATTTCTCTGAGATTGATCAAAAATTTTTCAAAAACCAAATCATTTTACATGTTTTAAAGATTTGTAGGATTTTATAAGTGGTGAGCTTTTAAGTGCCAAGCCATTGAATTTCAGATTTAGAATGGACATTAAACATCATCTTATGTAGCACTTGTCAAAAGTCTTTGAACAATGAAACCCTTCCTTCAAATAAAGTCTGCAATAAAAATTGAATATATCAAAGCAGTAAGGTGAACAGATTGCAGCACTTGAATGTGACTGGGTGTACTGGGTGTGGGGGAAGGGGTTGTGGTAGGAGGGAAGGGACCTGGAACCCTGCCCATCAACAGCTCTCTGTCCTTTTCCCTCTCTTTCCCTAGCAGTGGTCTCTGATACTCCTTTTTGGACCCCTAGTAAATCAACGATTCCTACACAAAACTAATCAAATGTTCTGATAACAATGTCTACTTAATAAAAAGATAATGTTTATTTTATAGGCCTCAGTTTCACTAAAACTTAATTTACAAATGGTCCCAAAATGGAACCACCTACATTTACCTATTCTTTCCATTCTCAGAAGTCAACCTATGCTACCAAAATGAATCCATAACACAACCTTAAAGGAGGAATCATGTATTTAGAAATGCAGAAAAGAAGGAGTCATAGATTGTAGAACTACCCTTGGGAGCAGGCTTATAGGCAGAGCCAGCCCACCAACGTGGTGTTTCATCAACCCAGGTTTAAACCCTTCCCACATTTACATGCAAATGCAGTGGTGTAGATACTGGTGTAAATTAATTAAAAAGAGGTAGATAATATAAGAACATGGATTTCTTTAGATCTTGTAGTAAAGTAGGTCAGTGCTACACTTCAATAACTAGGTTAGTAAATTAATCTTAGGCAAGGAAGTAGAAGCACCAGAGGATCAGTAAGTAGGATGGGAAAGGGTGTTTTGTTGTTAAGTCCTGAAGACAAGAGAACTCTCTCTTTGTTAAAATCTCCTACTGCCTTTCATAGCTGTCTCTCCATAGGACCAGAAATCCACGTTGTCCTGTCATCCTGTAATAGGACTAATTGGCCTGTGCAGGTTGGCTTAGTAACCAACTTAAGTTCACAATATGTTTCTCTTTAGAAATTATCCAAATCCAAAATAACCAATTTGTAAGTGGATTGTTAGAAATAAATCTGTTCCTATATTGGTGTTGTCCTTACACACACATAGTGTTATGATCCATTAGCCTTTCAGATCTAAAAAAAACAGTTAAGGACACTGATCTAATTCTTGGCATATATACATTTACAAGCATGCCCCTCATCTATAATAATTCTCTCACATACACTCTATCACAATATAGCTTGAGGGGATCAGGAGCATCTGGACATTCCACAGAACAGTGTGTTGTTCCTGTCTATCCCAATGACATCACGCTAAAGGGGCTACAAAAGCAACTAGATACAACCACATCAGAAGCCTTGGTAAGACAAATAAACCCCAGAAGGGGAAAAATAAACTATGATAATTCGGTGGCCTACTATATTAGTTAAATTTGGGGGGTCATTGGTCTGGGACATGCCAGTATATCCTTTTGAAGAGACATGTTTCCTTATACCTCCCAACATTGAAAAGGAAGCACAGTTGTCAGTGAACCTCTTGGGGTTCATTCAGCTTTCCCCCTGGGAGAGAATGTTGGGTTCAAGTTATTATCTTGCTAGGAAAGGAAGTCCTTCCCTTCCATTTGACCCTTCCTATTATAGTAACCTATGTCGTATTCCATGGTTCAAATGAGTAAATAGGAGCTGTTGCTAGTTATTTTAATTTATGTATGCCAATCACACATTCAACATCTGATAGAATATGAGAGGATGTGCAGAACTTATTGGCTGACAACTTAACAATCATCCCCCACCCCATCCTTGCTAACATTTTCACTTTAATTCAGGGAGCGGTGTGCCCAGCCCAAGTGAATGCATCATGACAAACCTTCCTTGTTTTTCCTATATTGTCTTATTATCAGGGTGGACACACACAGTACAGTCCTAGCAATGATACTCTTAGTAGAGTGTGCCAGACTGATGTTATTTCTTATAAAAGTGATTGCTTTATAAAAGAAGAAGTAGGCAGCGGATTGAGCCTTTTCCCTTACCTTGGCCCTGCCTGGAATGTGAATGTGGAGAGAGGAAATGCAGCGGCCATCCTTTAACATGAGGGAATGGGAAAGAGAAACCGAGCACAGCCTCTGGCACTGCAGAGCTGTTGAACTCATTGACAGCTACTTACCTCCACACCTCTTGGTACGGGTGCAACATGAATGCTTACTTATTTATACCACTCTAGTTGGATTTTCTATTACTGGCAGGCATATATAATCTTAATGAATACAAATGGGCTCATCTGGGCCTAAAGAAAGGTTTACATAGGTTAGAGTTCCATTTGTCACCTAACTCCCTGAAGTCTTAGCTCTTCCCAGTGGCTCATCAGCATGCTTATTCCCTTACCTTAAACCAGTGTTTGTTTGGGCTATTGTCTAATTGTTCCTGATGATTCATGAGGGGATTTCTTTTTTCACATGGCACATTCCTCCTGGTTAAAGATACCTTGTATATTTGTGCTTTTTTGAGAAGTTCTTCTTCCTGGGGGTCTAACAACCTTTAATCCAGGGACCGAGGACCTGGAAAGAGATGGAGGGCTTACACACTCAAGTCAGGCTTCTGTTCTCCACACCCAGAGTTTTTGGTATACATAAATTAAGTAGGGCCTTAAAAGATTGTCCATCTTTTTTCAGTGCCAGAAATTCTTTGGTCAATTAGCCACTGCAAAACACCGACAATAACACCAAAACACCTTTTTGTATGACCATGTATTTCCAAGGTAGTCCTAATGATTTCATGGTAACCAGCCCTAGCTTGACTCTGAAAATGAAATCCTCCTGTGGCTTCTGTAAATTAAAGAGTGGAGGACGTGACAAAGTAAGAGGGATAGCAGTGCTTCATATACACTAAATGTACGACAAAATGTCTAACTTCTTCAGTATTGACATTTTTTTCCTATATCATACCAAGGAATTTCCTGCACCTTACTTAACAATACTGAGTCTAATGCAAAGTAAAAGTAAAAACAAAATTCAATCACTTTTACCAGCTCAAGAATTGCTGTATGGTCAGTCCAAATCAGTAAGTTTAAGCTAATTCAAAACTCTGTTCTCTCCTCCTTGCCCTGGACTGGCAGCAGCAGACATCTTCTGCAAAAGTCTGATAGCAAATATTTTTGGCTTTCATTGTGGGGCAGTCTGTGTCACAACAATTACACTCTGCCATTGTAATGATAAAGCAGCCATAAAGAATATGTGATCAAATAAGCAGAGATGTATTCCGATAAAATTTTATTTATCAACAGTTGGTTGAGCAGATTTTGTCCACAGGCCACCTCTGATTTAGTTCCTCAAATAAATCTTACATATATTCATCAGATTTTTACTCATGTAAATTTGCAAGTTCTTGCAACTCGTTTGTGTGTGTGTGCACAAATGCATGTAGTTTTGCCAGTTTTGACTCTGTGATCATGCCCCTAAAGCATGCTATCATCTCACTTTTTATTGGTTTAGAGATGAGGTAACTATAGGGACAGGGGCATTGGTTTCCTCCTGCAAGTAGCTCCCTTGGGTGAACCAAACAAGATGGGCAATTTCCTCAAAAGGGTTGAGAGACACCATTCAGGAGGCAAAGGGAGAGTGGGGGCTCAGAAAGCATTGTAAAATCAGGCTTCTCTGAATTTCTCATATATCTCAATTTTAATTATGGGTAGTTCCCCCCCCCCAAGGAATTGTGCCGTCTTATTTTACAGTCTGTGCTATCTTTTTAAAGATGTTCATGCACTTGACAAGAAAAACCTCTCATACTCATTGAATTGTCCGTCACACACCACTCAGACAGCCACTGGTCACTCACAGCCCTGCTTTGATTGTTATTTTACAGTACATGACCTCAGGGGATAATTTAATGAGTGGCTTGGGTACCACATGCTATTGGCTACCAAAGACCTATTCTTTGATATTTGTTAGAGTTTTCTGCCTTTAGGCAAGTTAACAAATCCCAGACTTCTCAACATGTGTGTATTTATGTGCTATCTTCACACTCCCATTTTCCCTTAGGCTTGTTGGTTGCAAAGATTTCTGGTCCTAATTTTTATTAGCCTGAGATCTTCATTGAAAGCAACAAACACTGACATTGGCTGAATCGACATAAAATAATGTTTTGAAAGAAATTCCAAAGGGATTGGACAACCAGACTCAGAGGCCTCACAACCAGAGCAGCAGCCAAATTATACCCTCTAAACTTGCAACTCCTTGGGCCTCTGTTACTACCACTGAATGTTCAAAGCCACAAGAAGTACTGCTAACAATTCTGGATGTCACTGTCAGAGCTGCTGCTAATGGTGCCGCAGGAAGGTGGTTATGCTGCTGTAGTTCTCTCGTTGTCTCTGTCTTACCTCAAACAGATAGATTCACTTCTGTATATCTATACAGAAGATATATACAGAAGATAATATATATATTATCATTACCTCATAATTCCAAGTGCTGGCTGCATGCATTTGGTTTCAAGACTATGTCAAGAGAAGCTATACATGCAAGCATCCTGAATACTTGCCATTTAAGCTTGTCTATATGACAGTCAACTCTTGCTCCTCCCAAGAATTTTTAGGTGGGGACTTCCTTGTGTACAGGAAGATGATCTATATAATGAACAACTTAAACAAACAAATAAGTGTAAAGGCAATTAGTCAATATTGATTGTTAATATTTATGAAGTTCTTGTATTTCCAGGCACTGTTATAAGCTTTCTATCTTTAAATTAATTTAGTTCTTCTATTACTTCATTTACTTCTATTTTTTTAAGAGGAATCTAAAATACAGTGACGTTAAATAACTTCTCTGAAGTCACAGCTACCAAGTGACAGAAAATATTCTATTTCAGGAGAGGACAAACCCACCCTCTTACCTATTATCAGCATTGTTTGCAATTACACAATTAGCTTCTAAAGAAGTCCAAAGTATATAGTAATTTTAACATATAATATTGTTTATCTTTTGGAGACACTGATAAAGTGCTAAAGAAATGTCATATGAAAGAAGAATGTAAAATGTCATTGAACGTAAGACTTGACTCGGATTAAAACTCTTGCCTTAGGCCTAAAATTTCTTAGGATTGTAAATTGGATCAGAAGACTCTGGTTATAAAATTCTACTTGACTTTAGAACATATTGTAAACCTCTGGCTAGACCTTGGTAATCATTTTTTCTGCTTTGGAACAATGACTCAATATCCTGCTTTCTGGATAACATTGACAAAGATAATAAAGAAAGTGATGTCGCCAGAGGTACTTTTCTCTTTACTGGAAAATGGAATAGTAAAAAATGTAAGTTCTGACATTGATAGCAGCTATGTTATGGTGAAATGCTTACTTTCAAGGTCCAAATAATTTATTTCACATAAATTTTCCTTTGTTTATGAGTATTTTTACATTTTAAGTCAATAGTATTTTTATATGCATTTTGAGGTAGCTTAGCCAAAATAAAGGAAAGAAAACAATGAAAAAAACAAATAAAGTAATAGATTTGTATTATTTGTCACATATAATGGTCTCAATCCTTCTCAGTAAGAGATATGAAACAAAATAGATGTTCTGTAATTGTTTACTGATTGAAGAAATTTCAATACTTTGACTCATCACTGATCATCTGTCTACATTGTTCTTACCAGGTTCTCCCAGCCTCTTTTCTGCCCCACTCGAGCCTGCATTTTCCTGCCTCTTTATCTCAGCAGTTGATTTTCTCTTATCAGTTGTTGAAAACAGGAGGAACATCTAACAAGAACTCTTAGCATTCTTCCTTTTCCATTCCTTTTCCTCCTCCTCCTACTGTTTCACTTTGTTCCTCTGTCTCCCTTTCATTTCCTCTCTCTTACTTCTTTCTCCTCTTTCTTCTTCATTCTTCCTTCCTTTTTCTTCAGGAAAGACCAGCTAGAAGAGCAGATTCAGGAAAAAAAATGGTGATAAATTAGAAGTCAGAGCCATAGGTTTGGGTTTCAAGGACAAGATTTCTGTCTCTGAAAAGGAAGCTTAACATAATAGCAAGGTCAGATACTCCATGATCCCAAAGGAGCCAGGGGACGAAAGAGGATGATTAAGGAATTGGATGACACAAAAGATAATCTCTGTCTGTTTCAGTAGCCAAACATTTATAGAAGGGCCATTATGGGTGAAATCAGCCCAAGAGCATGAAAATATAAAAGCAAGTAAGATACTGCCCTTGACTGGAGCATCTCACAGTCCAGAAGTGGTGGCAAACCAGATAAAAAATAGTAAATGTTCTATAACAAAATCTTCTAAAACACAAAGAGAGAATATGTATAAAGTGCTATGGGAAAGCATATGAAGGAATGTAATTACTTCAAACTTCCCTAAAAGTAGACCCTGAGCCAAGAATTCAAATGCAAGCAGCTTTCACAGGAAGGAAAAATGACCACTAAAGAGTATATTGTTAAGATATCACTATGGAAAAAAATGCAGGAAACAAAGCAAAACACATGCCTCAAAATTATCCTAGAAAAACACATTCCCGCACCGCATAGGATTAATGTGATACTTAGTAAATAAGGGCTGTGGCCAGATGGATACTAATTCCCAAGTATCTCTGTACTTTATCTCTTCACCCCAACTCTTATTTTGTGAAGTAAATTCAGTAGCAGGATGACGAAGTTGTTTCAACACCCCATCTGACAAAAGCAACCATTGTAAATCAGGCCATTATGCATGGAAAGAAATGGCAGAACTAAGGGAATATGGGCAAAACACCAACAACATTCACTACAAAAAGAAAGGACCAGAAAAACTACAAACCAGGGTGAACTTGGCCTTGAAATAGAAATGGGAGTTTTCCACCAATAAGCAATGGGGGATCATTCTAGGAAGAGAATGAACAAGTCTGTAGCTGGAACATAGAGTTTTCGTCTATGTTCTTTCTACGAAAGAACATAGACTTTAGAGCAGATAGGCAATATTTATGAGGATAAGCCTGCAAAGGTGACCTGGAATCATTGTGAAAATTCTGGTATGCCATAGTACAGATACACTCAGCAGGTTAAAGGAGACTCATCATGGGGTTCAGATCAGAACCATGTTTTATAATAGTCAGTATCATTGAATGCTTTCTTCTAAGTGCCTCACACATATTTTCTCTACTATTCTTCACAGCTAGGTACTACTATCGTGGGGAACTGAGGCACAGAATGGCTAAGCAACTCACCCAAGGCCAATAGTGCTAGAATTTTAACCACATGGTCTACACTGGGATCAAGACTCTTTGCCAACTAGATGAATTAACTCCAAATCCTCTGGGAGTGGTTTGAAAGATAAATTATCAATGGAAACACAACAGCAATAGAAACCTACAAAAGGCAATACCAAATGACCAGAGAAAAGATGATTGAATTCTTAGACTAGGAAAACAAGAGTTAGGATGAACAGCTTTTGAGGGGAAAATGATAGAACTCACACAACTATATGTAGGATGTGAGGTAGAGGCAAGAGTAAGGACAGTTTCAAACTTTCTTACTTGGATATCCATGGTTGTGGTGTTCTGAGGTAGAAAATTTTGAAAGAGCATATTTTTACCCATAAAAATAATGAGTTAATTTTATTCACACATACATACTACTAACATGAGCAAGGCAGAATCTGAGTTTTCAGAAATATAAAGGCAAAAGCCAGATGAGTGGTCATGGTAATGATACTGAGCCTCAATCAACTGAATAAGTGATTCTTACTCTTTCTTCCCTTGTGTTTAAATCAGTTCTAGAACAAATGTGTACAGGCAATGATTGTAAGAAGAAAAAATGCAGAGTCTGGAGAACAGTCCAACCCTGACATCCCGCTCAACACTTTAAAATAATATTGTTAAAGCTGTATGTGTCCTTTAGAATTCCATAGAATACATAATCCATTTTACTTCAATGTCTTTTGTTCCAGACAAGGTTCTTAATTGAATACCTGAAACTAGCATTCCTATTACAAGCAGAACAAGAAGTACGTTGAAAAGCCATTGTATAACTCACATACTTGAAATTTACTTTACCAAAAAAATTTCTACTAAAAACCATCAAAAGCTTTAGAATTAGGGCAATGGTAGAGAAATCATTTATGCCAACCCATCAGACATTCCATATTTTTCTCATGTCTGAACCATATTAACTTTAAACAATCTGAAGAATTATTCTCTAAATATTTCCAAATGTCATGCTAGTCTTCCACAATATAAAAGAGACATGCAATCTCTCTTTATTCACTTAATTATCCATACCCCAGATGATTGAACTAACCTCTAAACTTAAAGTAAGAAACCTATCACACAACTGAGATTAGAGGTAACCTGCAAATAACGTAGGAGGGAAACAGGTCTTGAAGTCCAAAGCATATGTGGAATATACAATCCTTTGCCTTGGTATTCATTAATCATCCTTTTTGTTCACTTCTTTTTTGTTTGTTTAGTTTTAAGATCATAGAGTTAATAAATGGGCTATTGTCTGCAACCCTTACCAATATGAAATAATCTTATTAACACCAATACTTCAAATACCACTGTATTATTATGCCATCTGTCTGAAATATAATCAGCACCCCTACCAGTTTCCCACATCCTCTTATTTAGCTCATATAAGCTCACAGACAATTTTCTGTTCTTAGTACCACATTTGCTAAAGTTTGCTATCTACCAAGGCAGTCCGTACGTGACCCCTCAACTGCTGCTTGTCATCTGTGCCCTTCATGAAAATATAATTTCAGGATGAGGGTAGCTTCTCTTGCTGGTTAGAAGGTTACAAACTCACTTGAGAACAAAATGACACCGAATTTCCTCCAGTCTTCACTATGTCTGCATCACACTGTGTTACTGAGGAAAAAAATAAACAAGTGGAATGTGCTAGTCTCTCTGCCACACTTTAAAACAGACCACTGAACTGTCATTGCTTGAGCCTCCCTATGTTCATGGAGTCCTTAGAAAAGAAGCCGTATGTGTCTCTCTGCTCCTCAGCCACCCCAACCAAATACAAACCACTTTGACTTCTCTCTACTTCATGTAAATAAAAGAATGCATGGGCTAAGCAGTAACTCCTTTAACATATGATATACACTATCTTGACTATCCAATTATTGGCTGAGCCTGTTCTTCAGGAGGATTTTAAGAAATATTAGACCCATAATTTTTTTAGAAAAATTTTAAGCATGGTTTGATCTTAAAATAGGTACATCATTGAGGTATTCTTCCTCAAATCTAATGTAAGCTAAATAATGTTTCCTATATTCCTAATCCTTCTAATTTTTTCCCCAAGACAATCATGTACACACTTATGTTCATTTGTTCTGTGTAGTTGTTACATGTGAATAAAAATGTATAAAAAATGATAAATTTTGGCTCTAAGACCGCAAAAGGTTTGGAGAAAACCCTCACTTTATTCATTTAAACTGTAAATAGAATTGCTTTTTCAGTCCCTAAAGAACTTACATCATCAACTATTAACACAAACAATTTTGAGCTTGTATTGTAATATTTGGTGTAGTTTTCTCAAGCCTGTTCTAACTGACGTTTTGCTTCAACTCATCCTAAGTGATTTCCCGAAACCAACAGACAGAAGAGAAACATTAACTCTTCTTTGTCTCTTCACACACAGTTGTCAGTTCTGGAAGTCTCTTCGAAATAAGAAAGTGTGGTTATTGCTAGATTCACAGAAATTGGAGAGATAAAACCATCTACAACTTTAATATATACTATACTCTAGCATTTAAAAATCTTTCAGTATTCAACCAGGTCTAAAGATGCAATATCATTTCTGCATCCAGATGAAAAGGTGTCCAAACTGAGCATGATGTAACCACAGGACAAGTGTCTTCCACATGCTATCAAGAGCTAAGTTAGCAATTTTATTAACTAATGTACCTCCCAACAAATTCAATAAAAATAAATAAATAATAAAAAATTTAAAAGAGCTAAATTACCAAGAGGTGTATTATATTCGATATTTATTTTTGTTTTTGAAAAGAACAAGCCTTTTGCTCACTTTATTCAGCAATGTATTCTTTCAAACAGAGAAACACGTTCAAACTAAGAAATAAATGTTCAGTCTATTACATTACAGGTGCTCTAAAAGTTTCTAAAATCTATGAGAAAAATGTGTCTAGAACAATCTACTTTTAGTCTTTAATCAGCTTTTATTTTATTATTTTTGTGCTAGTGCAGTTGTTCCCTCTCTCTCTCCCCTTCTCACTTCCACCCAGCCCCACCCTGCCCCTCCTTCAGAACGTCCCCCAACGTTGTCCATGACCATGGGTCATACACAAATGTTCTTTGATTAATCCCTTCTCCAACTTTTATCCAGTAAGACGTATATTTTCAAAACAAATGTTCAGCCCTGGCTGGCGTAGCTCAGTGGATTGAGCGTGGGCTGCAAACCAAAGCATTGCAGGTTCAATTCCCAGTCAGGGCACATTCCTGGTTGCAGGCCACAGCCCCCAGCAACCATACATTGATGTTTCTCTCTCTTTCTCTTTCTCCCTCCCTTCCCTCTCTAAAAATAAATAAATAAAATCTTTTTAAAAAAATGTTCAGTTCCTATAACTTATAATGGTTTTGTCTAGGACACATAACCCAACACACACAGCCACAGTCATTAAAGACTCTTGGATTTCAGATCCATATACTTCAGTAAAATGTACAGATAAAAACAGATTAAACCTCTGGGAATAGAGGTTCTATTTGAGAAAAAAAGTCAAGCAATTCCTTTAATATCTATAGATAGGGTCTTTAGATGTGCTTTAAAAAAATTATATATGTAATTTAAGGTATATAGTTATATTTATAGAACCCCCAGGGTTGATTTTCCATGATTTTTGAGATTCATTTGCTGACTTTGATAAAAGTGACTGTGGTGGATTTGTTGGTCACCTATGGGCTCCTTTCTCCCTCCTCAGGGCACAGTTAAATTCAGTCTGGGCATCTGTAATTCCTCCTTACAGCTTATGTGTTTTGGGGAAAGTTAAATTTGAGAAAGCAGCATCCAATAGCCCAAAGCCCATAGGCACATTTCCATTCTCCTGCACTGTGACTGTTCAGATGGACGTGACTTTGGCCTATCCAAGCAGAAACTGATTTTCAAAAAGTAAATTTTAAGACTCTAGCTTAGAACTTTGAGAAGCAAACACTCCTATTTCTGGATGATGTGTGGTTACAAAGATTGGGACTGCTACAGCTGTTTTGTCAATATGAGAAAAGCTTTCAAATGAACTTGACAATGGAAGGAAAAGTGAAAGAATTGGGTTTTTGAAGATACCATTAAGTTGCTGAATCAAAATGAACTCAGCATGCCTCCAGGTTTATATTTTTATAAAAGTCAATAAGTCCTTTTTAATGTTTAAGCCATTTTTACTCAAACTTTTTTTTGTTACCTACCACACAAAGAATACCAAACTACAGCAGAGTGTGGGAGACAGGCCAAGGCATGTTCACTATGGATGTGAACATTTAGGATCTCTAGATAGTTCTCTCCCTGAAGGTTCTATTTTTAAAATATGGGAGTGAAGAAAATGGCTTTAATCTTCTGCCATTTTATATGATATACAATATATTAGTTTTCCTAAGTATTTATCTTATATTTTTAAATATTTCTAAAAGTAGAAATGATAATAATTCTTTTAAACTCATATCAGAATTGTCAAATTCTGATTTTTGCTTTACCTGGAAGATTACATATACCACCTGTTTCACTAATGGTGGAAAGAACAGATGGAGATATTCATGTATTACAATATCTTAGAATTTTACTAGACAGTTCCAAACATTTAGGGATATTTTCTCTCCAAAATCTCACCCAAACTAATGTTATTACGTGTTTTGACAAAGAAGTAGACTACTTAATATTAAAATACTATTTATCAAAAGTCATCAATAATAAATTATTTTAAAGACCAATAATTTTAAAAAGAGAAATAGTAAGTCTTTAAAATATTTAATTTTAAAATATAAATTATAGGTGGACACATTTCATAATTTCTCCCCATAACAGATACTTACAGTTGTTACAAATATACCTTTGAGAATACAATTTTGAAATTGTTTCCCCTAAAATTGTATCTAAATATATTTTTCACACTGTCAGTCCCTCTATAACCATATATTTAGAGACTACCAACATTTCCAGGACTACAGTAGGAACAAAGAAAATAAAGGAAGGCTACTTTCCTTTAACTTTGAAGGTTATTTCTAAATGTCCATTTGCAAGTCGTGACACATAGTCCTATAGCAGTGATTTTCAACTGGTGCGCCCAAGAACTTTTCAAACATGCAGTACCTGACTCTTTAGTCAGGGGCACTGACCACTTTTCCCTTAGACTGTCAAATTAAAAAATGACAACAACTGACACAACAATAGCCATCTGGTATAAATGAATCAAAATGACATATTTTGGGGGTCATATTTTTTAGTGTGCCACAGAATTTTGGTAATTAGTTTATGTGTGATGTGAGAAGCTGACCGATTTATTTAATGGTGGCCTAATTATTTTTTCCTGAACTTGCACTCAGTGCCATGGTAATTCCAGGACTGATTATATTTTCCAGTCCCTGCAATGGCTATACCCCACTGGAATCTATTTCTTTGAGAAGCTTTTGACAGGAAGGTCTTGGAAGTATTCCCAGGGTGACAAAGTCTTTCTATCTTTGGAAAGAGTTGTACAATTTCTGAAACTGCTAAGGTAGCTGGGTGGTACTTGGATTCAATATAATTGGATAGTATTTTCAGGACATTGTGTGAGTGTGAAATATATTAAATTATAGGGTAAATGGATCCTAGTAAATGGTTGAAAGTCACCAGGTATTTATGAACAAAAACAGCAAAAAATGTAAATAGTATTATGAAATATATCATTTATCAAAATAATTGGAATAATTGTAAATAAGAAATCTAACATCTGATCAATTTACTCCCCTCTCTGTATAGTTTATTGTGCTTTAAAACGCAACATATTATGATTGACTAGAAAATTAATCTTTCAAATAGATTCTAAAACTTCATCTTTTCAGACAAATATTTCTAAGTTCAATCTATATGAACATACAGACTCAGTAACTCATTATTTTTTTAGTGTATTATTTGTACAAAGTACACATCACTACTGGGAATAATTCTGTTCATTGACTGTTTATTATCTGTCTCCCGTGCATTTGTATTAATTTTAAAATGTTATTTTATTAAATTTTATTTTATTTTAAAGGATTTTTTTTAGTTTACTGATTTTTGAGAGAGAGAAGGAGAGAGATCAATGTGTAGTTTCATTTATTTATGCATGCATTGGTTGCTTCCGGTATGTGTCCTGACAGGAGATCAAACAGCAACCTTGGCTTATCGAGACGACTCTCTTCACAAACTGAGCAGCCTGGCCAGGGCTACACTACAATTTAAGTTGGAAAGGATTTTATGTGCTGGGAAGAATCACACAGTGATCAAACCTATAAGTTTAAAGTTGTATTCCATGGACTTGGGCCTTGGTTCTTCACTAGTTTTTACTCTGACCAAGTTATTGAATTTCTATAAATCTTAGTTTCTTTATCTTTGAATGCAAAAAAAAAAAAAAAGGTTATGAAGAATACATGAATTAGTCACTAATTGAAAAATTTAAATTATTATTATTAGTAGTAATATGTATAGCTCATATGATAGACATTTCAAATATCTAAATAATGATAATATTTAGTTGTTTATAAGTATCACACTCCTGGAGGTTTATATAATTTAATATTATCAATCACAATATAATATACCACATTCTTGTACTTTAGAAAATGACATGGTTATATAATTCGGTGTACTATATTCCTAAAAATAATAGTTAATTAAATATTCTAAAGACTTACTGTTTCTCTTTTTAAAATTACTGTAAAATCCCATATCCCAGTACCTTGGAATGTAACCAATTTGGATGAGGTCTTTAAAGAGATAAGTGAGGTCAAATGAGGTGGGACAGATGAAACCTAATCCATGTGACTGCATTTGGTGACAGGGCCTTCAAAGGGATTTACTTAAAATGAGGCTGATAGGGCGAGTCCCTGATTCCATAAGACTGGTGTCATTATAGGAAGAGATAGACACCAGGAATGCGCAGGCGCTGAGAAAGGCTATGTGAGGACACAGTAAGGAGGCAGCCATCTACAAGCCAAGAAGGGAGGTTTCACCAGAAATCAGTACTACCAGCCACTTGATCTTACACTTCCATCCTGCAGAACAGTGAGAACTATATTTGTGTTGTTTAAGCCATCCAATTTGTCATATTTTGTAGTGGCATTCCTGGCAAATTAATATATTTTTAAGTCAAATTGTCTTAATTTATAAATAAATACTGCTTTATTTCTAATGGAAATATTTTAAGTGACATAAAATTGATGTAGAAAAATGAGATTACAGGTAGAAGCTAAACACTGTAGACTATGTTGTGATATAAAGAAAAGCTAGACACTCATTCCGAATAATTTCCTCCACTAAAGACAATGTATTTCCCTGTTCTTTTTCCAGATTTTGGCTCATAGTAGGAGCTCAGATTTTTATAGAATGGTTGAACTGCTGACTGAATACATTCATATACTTTACAGCAGTGTTCTTACAGTGCAGCTGCTAGGCCCTCAGTATCAACATCATCTAAGAACTTAGAAAATTCCATTCTCGAAGGTAACTACAGATTTCCTGAATCATAAATGGTAGGGCCCTGCAATCTGAGTTTTAAAGGCTGTGGGGTGATTCTGATACTAAAGTTAGAGAAACACTGCTTTAGAACACTATAAATCTGCTTGTCACAACATTAAATGAATACCTTTGGAAAACACCTAGGGAGAAAGAGTTCAGTATCTTAGAAATGAATTGAATTGTTTCCTTCAAGTAGCATTTTACTATAACAATTGATACTTATGAAAGTGGAAAGTGTGTCATTAATTATTATTTGTACTCTAAATATTACAGTATTGTAGATAAAAACTTATTAATATCATAGTATTTAAATATTAATACATTAGTAAGTTATATCTACTTAAAATCTAATTATTAAGGAACATCTAAATATTTAGAGTGATCTTTCAAAAAACATACAAAATAATATGTCACACTCAATACGATGTATCATTTATCAAATATAAACTGTATCCTAGTTCATCCAAAATTACCCATCTCATTACCACATAAAGACAAACACAATACAAATTTTTAATTTTTTGTCACTCAACAACTTAACAATCCTCAACAGCTTAAGAACTTTTATTAACTTTCGAATGAAATAATAAAGTAGAATTATCTCTAAAAAAGATAATATTTATTCTCTGTTCATTATTTTCCTCATTTCCAAGGTATGGAGATTGGAGTACTGATTTTTAACTGATTTAGACTTGTCAAAAGAAACGTTTCAGAATCCACTTCAACACACACATTTTTTAAGAATTCTATCACATATGTAAACAGCCATCCTGAAATTGTTGCTCTACTAACTTTTCAGTATGTGAATGTTTTTATTTCATAATATAGACAGTGTTCAAAGGGTAGTAGAAAAAAATAAAAACAAAAGAATCTTTATTACTCACAGAACTTAACACCAATGAATAATCCACTATACAACTGCTAATAGTCATAGTAAACTACGTTAAATAGCAAATACTGTATTTGCCTCAAAAGTATGATGTTTTCAACTTGCTTGGTCTGCAATCATAGCCTGTGTCCCCTTTTTGTAAGTCACTGTGTCCCTGAGTATTAGCAGACCCAGGTTTGGCCCTAATTGCCCAGTCAGATTTTTGGACAAGAAGACTGTGATTACTTGGAGTCTAACGGAACACCTATTAACCACATAAACTTTTAGAGTAATGATGAAGAAAAAGACCCTTTCAAGGCTTCTATAATTGCATATGGTATGAACATAAAGATTTCCATTTGTGACCAACAGAAATAAGAATCTATATAGTAATTCATTACTTCTGTGATTTGTTGCTTATATTCAACATGAAGGAAATGCTAATTTCTATTAGGTGTTACAGAATATAAAGATGTCTTTTTTTCCCAGCCCATAATCACAGACTTCCTGAATTACATGGATCAGGAAGTTAAGATCCCTGGTATGCAGGAATATTATACAACACCACAAAGTTATGATCAGGCAAGGAAAGAGTGTGGAAAATTCCACAGGACATATGTTCTAGTAACTTCAAAAAATATATGATCTATAACAAATTTGTTTAAAACTTAAGAAACACTCAACCAAATGCAATGTTAAGATCCCAATTCAAATAAATCAACTTTAACATGTATTTGGAAACTCTCAGGTGAAAATGAACTTAAATACAGTTGTGTTAAATTTATTTTCTTAAGTATAACAATGATATTGCAATTAAGTTAAAACATTCTTACCCAGTAGAGATATACACTGAAGTTATTGTGGATGAAAAGTCACACGTTACCTTGGGTTTGCTTTAAATACACCTGGATAAAAGTGAAGGGGAGGTGATGAAATAGCAGCATAGCTGTTAAAGCTGGGTATGTGGGGCTCTATGTTACAATCTTTTATAATTACATTGATTTCAGAATTTAATAAACAGATGCTTGAGGATGAAAAACTGCCAGAAGCCCCTAAGATATGAGAAATCTCACCAAAGTTAATTGGTCATGAAGCCCCTACAGAAGATATATTGGGCACCTCTTTGCCACACCTCACATCCGCTTACTGCTGGCCCCAAATCACGAGAGCAGTGGTGCTGGCCATTTGGCTATCCCAGTCAGAAACCACACAGTGCTTCCTCTAAGTGGAAAAAAAAGTGAAGATTCTTGACTTAAAAAAAAAAGAAAAATAATCTTATGTTGAATTTGCTAAGAAATTGTGAAATTGCCAAGGAGGAAAAAGAAATCTGCTAGTTAAAAAGAAATCTGCTAGTTAGAAATGTGCTAGTTAATTGAGAGAGAGAAACCACATTCACATAACTTATAATTGTCCTATTTTATTAGTTATTGTTAATATATTATTGTGCCTAATGTATAAGGTAAACATTATCATAGCTATGAATATATAGGAAGAATATAGTAGGGTTCAGTACTAATCAAGGTTTCTGGCATTTGTTGGGGTCTTGGAATGGATCCCTCAAGGTCTAGCAAAGAATAATAAGCACAGATTATGTTTTTCACAGACTGGCCTTCATTTCATAAAGTCTCTTTTCTTCCTTCTTTAAACATGTCCACAAACAGGAAGTCAGCCATTAGAAAGGTGGTGTGATTGTACTTGAAAAATAAAGGATCTATTCATAATTAATTAAAGAGTTCTGTTAACAGTTATAAAACTTGTGTGAGTGCACCACACAAAGTCTTCTGATAAACCTCACTTCGTGCAAGCTGCCATCATAAAGAAACAAACAAGCATTCAAAACCAGCATAAGATATATATGTCTATTCATACCGAATTTTTTTCCTTTCCAAGTTCTGCGTCACTTTATCTTATTTTATCAACTTTAAGTGGCATTTAGAGAGCATACGACTGTGTACTGACCACTCTTAAACTGATCTCACCAAGTGTTTCCAAATAGTCTGTCCAATATTAAGAAATTCTCCCCTATTCAATTTGGAAATAAGAGCAGCCAGAAGGTGTTGAGGGGCTTAGCTGAGGCAGTAGACCTGAGGCTGTGGCAAAGCCCGCGGGAAAGGCCTTATTTGCTCACAATTCCCCATGGCTTTGGAGAGACTGGTGGAGTTATTTTGGTTTTTTTGTTTTGTTCTTTGACTTTGAGAAAGCTTATAGCTGGAGAAGAGGGCCTTTAGGCCATTTCTTTCGGGAGTAACAAGCACAGATATTCTTAGAGAAAAGTAACTGTCTGTCTCTTCCCTGTCACAACTCAGGAAGCAAAGTTTTGTTGGGAGCTGTAAAAGTTAAAACACAGTTCTGCCTGAAGAACACACACAGAAAACATATCATAATGAGTTTTGTAATATTCTAAGCTACTCATCAGAAAAAAACAGTGCCATAATTGAGCTAATTGTGAATTAATTGTGTACATACTTATTTGCTGTTTAGAAAAATAGAAAAGTATGTACTCAAAAAGCTCCATAATAAGAGGAATAACAATTTTATATCAACAATCCCATTTACTAAACAGATTCTTTTGTGCCACATTTATATCATAAACGGGTGCTCTTGCTTATTTTTCTACCCCTAAAAAGCACAGAAAGAAAAGTGCAACCAAGCACTGTTCCATTTTGCATTTATATGGCAGCAAAGATCCTAAGATATTTGATAACCAGTTGACTAACCCAGACATGAGAGCTAAGTTTATACTTAGTTGTTGCATTTATATATAACAGAGTAAAATATAAGCAGCTATTTATGGTGACTGCTTCACCAATTCTGAGAATAAATTTGTGCAGTCATTTGTGCATTGTGTAACTGTTCCATTTTTGTTGTGTTCAATAATACACCTAGAACATTCCAGTGATTAGGGGTTTGTCATATCACATTACCTCATGATGAATAGCACCTCTTATTCAGCGATATGCAACACATTCTTTCCGTGCTTACTTCATGTCGTTTTATAATCATTGTGATCCTGTAGATGCAAAGCCAAGAAGATCCTTGATGGCAGAAAGAAAATGTAGACTGACAAAGAAAAGTCATAAAGATGTCTGACAGGAAAGGGAAGTAGAAGAGACACCTCCCGACACCGAATAATCAGCTAACTACTCACAGTTAGGAAAGGTCCAAGCGTTAGTACCGTCCAGATTCAAGGATCCTTCTTCCCCCAGCACGTGGTCTCTTTAGCAAGTACCAGCACTTGTATCTGTCATGTACTTAGCTTTGGTTTAGCACTTTGAGGGATGCCAATACACATAAAGATCTGTTGGTGAAGGAGTTTACAATCTATCCATCATGCCAGAGCTAAACTAATACACAGAATCATTAAGACCTAATGAGTGCTACTGATCTAAGGCAATAGTAGTTTGATTTCACACAAACTCAGTAAGGCTGGGAGTATATCCATGAACTAGGTAGGGTTCATGGTGGGACTTAAGGATTGTCTAATATTTTGTGAGACTAAAGGCAAATCAATATCAAGCACAGGAAATAAACACACAAGATTAGATTGATGTTAGGTATTCTGTTAGAGAAAAATCCTCAGATTTTTAATGGAATTGATTAATAGGACTTACCGAAGAGAATGTGGGTAAGCATTTTAAGGAAATGGATAAATGTTGTCTACAGAGGAAAAGAGAAAGATCAAACACCAAATAAGAGCAGTGAGAGACAAATGAATACTTGTGATGATGGAAGTATTCAATGGTATAGGGCAGAGGAGATAAGGCAACTAACATTTATGCACAATTCTTATGCCCAAGCAATGTGCTTAGTGTCTCACCAAAGTATGACTGCATTAAACATCAACAGCTTTATTGTAGTTTCTTCCAGACATTCCTGATTTTTTCCCAAGAAATTGTCTTCATATTCCACCGTCAACCAAGACCAGGCTATAACTTTGGACATAACTCCTGCTGAAGAGTGGGTCACAGTGGACAAGACTATTTCATCAGTCAGAGACTTGCACTGTGATACAGAGTAGCCCAAGACCTAAGGGCCTACCTCCTCATGTCCAGATGCAACCTAGACTCCACACTCAAGATCTCTCCTGGCATCCCCAAGTCTCAGAAAGTTCCCTGCCCTGGTTGAAGTACCCATTCAAACCAGATTTAAGAGAGCATTGAAACTCAATTCCTTCAGGGAAAATGTCAAGCTATTGATTTTCTTTAATTATCTCAGCAACTCTTCAATATCCTCCAAATTTTTCTTTTTTTTTTTCCTCACCACTGTACTAATGAAGATCCTCCAAATTTCTGATCCATCTAAAATGACTCCTGCCCACCTCTCCAGATTTTCAGCATTTAGAGACTTCATCTTCTCCTTCAAGGCTGGCAGCCACTATTGGCTGTTGACCATACAATCAAGCTGCTTTATATTTCTTTGATATTGGGCATATTGCTGTTCTGTTTCCCTGTGTTTTGTAAAGAATCAGCTCATGTACCACCTTCACTATGAAATTTATCCTAATACTGAAAGGCAGATGTTTTTTATTCTTTTAAAAAATTCTGAGGACCCTTCTAAGCCAATCACTATTCTAAGAACAGAAATTATAGTGCTGAATAAAACAAGGGAAGTATCTCTCTGCTCTGTAAATTGAGCATTCACTCAGAGGACTTGCAACATAGGCGTTCTTATACCAATATTTTATGTTTTTACCATGCACACATACTTTTTGGTTTCCATGTCTCTGACTATAAGCAACTTAATAGCAGGTTCTGTGACTGACACCTGAGGATCTCTAGTGCCTAGCATCATGCTTGGAACATAGTCCTGATATTCAACACCCAAGAACAGTATTGTCATCAGTCAGTGTTTAATAAATTGACTTTTTCAACTACCTAAAATGTATTATTATTATTTATGATAGCATGTTTTCCGAGACCAGCTCTTGTTATATTCCAAATGTGCATGTTAAACCATTCTTTAAACCCAACACTAAAGAGTGTATTATTTTTCTTCTAAGGACACATTTCCTCTCTAAATGCTTTATTAATTACATAAATATAGTAAATCTTTTGTATGTGATTTCTTAATTTATATGTATTTAATTCTGTCTTCCCTTTCAAGTATTTTTCAAATATCTTTTATTTTTAATTATATCAAGTTTATTGTTTTGTTTTTGTTTTGTGTGTGTGTGTTAGTGGTGGTAGTTTTTCCCTTTATGCCGTTGTTTTTCTTGTTTTCTGACACTTCAGTCCTTCATCTCTGGAAGCTAAGCAATGACTCAGAGAGAACAAAGAACATCAGTAATCATATTACATGTTCATTCTTTATCTTCTTTTTAAATTATTTTTACTCTAAGTCAACAGTTTCTTCTTACCTCTTCTCTCAGGTTAGGATATTTAGGCTTTGCAAACTTTTGTTTCTTAGTTTATATACTCTAAATTATGAAAGAATAAATGACTTTTATTTACCCAGTTGTATCTCCATCAATTTTCTGTAACTTAACCTGTCACTTTCTTCTGCTGAGTCAAAAATGTTCCGCAGGAATGATTTCAGCTTCTGCTCCTCACCCTCTCTTTTGCACACGTGGGGGACAAATGCACTGTGCCAAAAATAGAGATTTTAGGACATTATTTTTCTGGGGCAATAAAACATGTTACCTTATGTTCTTTCTAGTCAGTTTACAATCTGTATATTAGAATGGGTTGTTTTTTCTTATTTTTCTTTTTTATTGTTGTTCAGGTATAATTGTCTCCATTTCACCCCATCATGCCCCCCCTCCACACCCATCCCTGCCCCCACCCTCAAGCCTACCCCCTTTGACTTTATCCATGTGTCCTTCATACATGTTCCTTATTTCTTTATATTTTGATATATAATTATGGCATACATCTTTAACTAAAATTAAGCACTTCTAACACCTCTTTTAACTTTTTAAATCTCAATAATGGGCTTGTGTCTCCTCAAATATCATTCCCTTGTGGTTTATACATTGTACTGTGCCATTTAACTTTCCAGAGTTTCTCCTGCTGTATTTAAGCTAAACTGCCAAAATTTAGTATTATGGTCATATTGTTCACCCCCACCCCCAACTCCAGTCAAAATACAGCTGTCCTGGGTGAAACTCTCTAATTGTCAAATCTGGTAATCATCTATTTGAGCTCATAATTCACATTCAAATTTCCATTAGTAACTTTTGCTGGTAAAACTTTAGCAAATCAATTTCAGTTGTCAGTACACTATGGTTGTCTCCATCACACACTAGTCTCAAATTTTGTTTTTTACTTTAAAGCAATTTCATTCTTTTTTTTATTTTAAACATTTTTATTGTTGTTCAAGTACAGTTTTCTGCCTTTTCCCCCCACCCCTCCCGACCACCCCAGCCCTTCCCACCTCCCTCCCCTGTTTCCACCCTCACTTTTTACTGTACATGTGTCCTTTATAACTGTTCCTGCAAACCCTTCACCCTTTTCCCCTATAATCCCCTCCGCTCTGGTCACTCACCTTTAACAGGAACCTAATCAACAAAATGAACAAACAAGAAAAATATAACCAAAGACACTGAAATTGAGAACATTTCTCTATTTTGAATATCAATATAGTACTTCTTTGTATGGCAGAAGCAGAGTTTTTTGTCCTCTCTTTTACCCATCTGCTGTGACCTATCATTGCCACCAGCCAGGTTGGCTGTGTTTGTACTTCCTGCATCTAACGTGAAAGTGCACTCAGACAGATTCTTAATTTTTTATTTGAAAATATTGCAGGATGACAATCTATCTTCTCAACAGCCACATAGTGCTGGTGAGGATGTGGAGAAAGGGGAACCCTAGTGCACTGCTGGTGGGAATGCAGACAGGTGCAGCCGATGTGGGAAGCAGTATGGATATACCTCAAAAAATTATAATTGGATCTTCTTTCTGACCCAGCAATTCCACTTCTGGGAATGTATCTGAAAGAATCCAAAACACTAGTTTGAAAGAACAGAAGCACCCTTATGTTCATGGCAGCATTATTTACAATTGCCAAGATATGGAGGAAGCCCAAGTGTCCATCGATAGATGAGTAGATAAAATAACTATAAGACATTTACACAATGGAATTCTACTCAGCTGTAAAAAAGAAGAAAATTTTACTCTTTGCAACAGCATGGATGGACCTGGAGAATGTTATGCTGAGTGAAATCAGCCAGTCAGAGAAAGACCAATGCCATTGATTTCACTCATATGTGGAATCTATTGAACAAACTGAACAAACAAGCAAAACAGAGACAGACTCATAGGTGGAGGCCAGATGACAGCTGGCAGGGGTGAAGATGAGGAGGTGGAGGGATTGAGTAAGGAGGAAAAAGGATCATGGACATGGGTGACAAAGTGGTGATTACTGGAGGGAGGGGGGCATAAGGGGACTAAACGGTCATGGAAAAATATAATAAAGATTATATATTTTTTAAAAAGAAAAATAAAATTTGAAAATAAGAAATTACAGGGAATGTAATTGTCTCACCTCTTTAAATGGAAGGAGCTGGGCTATGAATAAAAGTGTACACTTTTTTATACAAAAAACTCTGAAGCTGATCTGGGAAAGGAGCCCAGAGAATTTGCCTCCTGTTTTAGCAAATCAGTCAATAGAATAATTTTTATTTTCATTTAAGATAAAATCATAGGACTGTAAAAGCCTAGTTTTAGATATGTCCTAGGCAGAATCCTGTCGATGCTATGCCAGAAGAAAGGTTAATTTCACAAATGTTTACAGAAGAACTCTTTGTAATATGATTCCATGCTTTTTTATGTTAAATTTTAGAGTCAGCAAACTGTAACTTTGTGTCTCAAAATAGAATGTAGACTAACCAGGAAAAATGGCAAGGAGTTCTTTTGGAAAAGGAAAATAGTCATTATCATTGTGACTTCATAAAGTTTTCCTAGGTTCAGAATTATCTTGGTCCTATGTTGTCTTTATTTATTAATTCATTCAACAATTATTTACTCAGGAGATACCATGTGCCAGTCTCCAATGAAAAATTTAGACAAAATTCCTTTCTCATGCAGTTTACAATCCTTTAGAGAGGACTTACACAGTGTTTTAATTCTTATTTTGGAAAATGTACAAAGTTCAGTAAGAGCACATGGTCAAAGCAACTTGATAAGATTTCAGAGCTCAGTGAGGCTCTCACTGAATCTAAAGGTAGCAATACCTTAAACTAGGGCTTGAAAGATTAAAAAAAGAGCAAACCAATCAAATAGGAGATAGGGTAGGTAAAGAATATTGCAAGTACAACAGTACAAAAGCCACAAAAAGAAGACAGCATGGCACACTACATAATCTTTAAGGTCAGCACGGATGGAGTGCAAGAGTGCACAGTTTCTGTTAAGGGCCAGGTAGTAAACATCTTAGGCTTTTGTGTACCACACGATCTCTCATCTCAACTACTCAAATATGTGATTGTATAACTAAACTCACTTATTAGTTATTGTAGATTTATTTAGGGTCCATAGAATATTTACAAAGATGAAGATGAACTAAAAAGACATTCCCACAAAGTAGTTAAATAATTAAACATGAGTCCAAAGAAATTACGAAATTGTTACAAGCTATGAATGAACAACTTAAATAATAATTATACAAAATTATAAATCTGATTACTGGACCAAATTATGGTTTGAAAAGATTACTGACAAAACTTAGAACTATAAGTTAAGAAAAAATCATTTCGGAAAGAAAGACTAAACTGAAAATGATCACACACACAAACACACCCCAGCATGAATAATGATTAAAGAGAAAGAAAATATGGAAAGGAGGTAATGTTTAAACATAAATAAATAAAATGAAGGAAGAGATAAAAGGGGATTCAAAAGGAAGTAGAAGAGATCACTGAAAGACAGGTAAGACCCAACACATGAAAACGAAGATCATAGAACAGAACACCAACCAAAACCAGGACTCAACAAAACTTCCCTGAGAAAAAGAGAAGTTGACAGTTCGCATTGTAACATACTCTGTATGTGATGATAAAAGACCCAGAACAGAAAACACCCAGTGAAGTTTAGGAAATCAATTACATGTTTTAAAACAGGGTAAGGGTGGGAGGGCGAGAGGAGTTTGAGCACTGAAGAAAAATATTAAGAAACCTAAAAGAGAAAGGAAATTGGATTATTGATAGACTTTCTGACATCAGTATTTTATACTGGAAGATAATAAAGGGGGGGAAATGCAGACAGCTGTACTTGAACAACAATAAAAAAGAAACATATGTGAGAAACATGATGAAGAAAATATAAGCCAGTGATTTTTATATTTAGGCAAACACCTACACATACATACAACAATAAGGCACACATACAGATAAAAGCATGCAACTGTTAGAGACATCAAGCACTGGACAACACTGCTTCCACAAGCACTTCTGGGGAAATCTATAGAGAACAGGTCCAGGCAGCTTAAATAAATTGTGAGCCATCAACATGATGTCTAGAAGAAGCTTAATGTATTTACTTCTAGATCTAAAACTAATGATGGCTATAAATAAAATAGCATGGACATAATAACCACATTCTCTAAAACTATAGATATACTACGATTATTTTATATTAAGTATGGGAAGCAAAAACAGATAAATGAGGTAGTCCAAAATATGGCACCCAGAAATAATTTGAACTTAATTCTGAGCTTCTATATCTTGAGTTTCAGTCTATAGGAAATGCTACAGATACAGGAGAAGGTCAAATGACACCACAGAAAGAAATGTGCCAAATTTCAGAATTCCTCAGGATGCCTGACCCAATTTCTTTAGCCAGTCAATGGTATAAAAAACTAATGGAGAGAGGACCAAGTATGGTGAGAGTCCCTTGCTTGGATCAAAATTCAAACCAGTTGCAGAAAGATATTTTTAGATACTTGGGATAATTTGAATATAAATTGAATATTAATTACATGATAATAAAATTATAATTATACAAAATGTGGTGATGACACTGTGGTTATGTAAAAAAATGCCCCTGGCTTTTGTGAGATGCATATTGTTATATTTAAGTTGAAATAACCTGATCCTGGGATTTGCTTTGAAATGCTTTAGTAAAAATAATTAAAGGATAGAAGTAATAAGAAAGTCAAAATGTTGATGGTTGTTAAAGCTTGGTGATGGATGCTTACTCATAATAAAATTTTAAAAGAAAAATGGCACCCAAAAGATATCCATTGCAAATCCCTAGAACCTGTAAATGTTACTTTATTTGGAAAAAGGATCTTTGCAGATTTAATTAAAGTAAGAACCTTGAGATGAGATTATTCTGAATTATCTGAGTGTGCCCTAAGCCTGAATAGGAGAATAATATAAAATCCGTACAAAGGAGAACAGACAGAAAGGCAGGCGGTAATGTGGCATGCAGGCAGACATTGCTGTTTTGCAGCAAAGAAAAGCCAAATACCACCAGGAGCTGGAACAGGCAAGAAATGAGATCTTCCCTGGACCTTGGGGGATGAGTGAGGGCCTGCTGACAGTCTGAGTTGGGATTTCTGGCCTCCAAAACAGTGAGAGAGTAAATTTCTGTCATTTTCTTAAGCCACTAAGTTTGTGGTCATTTGTTATGGTAGCCATAGGAAACACACTAAATTCATTACTACTCAGGGTCAGAGTAGAACACCAATGGGCAATAATGACAAAAAAAGACACAGGGATGGTTGGAATGAGAATATTTTACAAAGTCATTGATATATAAAGATAACCATTAGAACATAAATGTACATATTTCTAAATATCAAAGGATATGCCGAAGAGAAAAAAGTTTAAGAAAGAGAGCAAATAAAGTAGACAAAATAGAGAGGATTTTATGTTTTAGTGTATGACATACTGAAGTATAAATATAACAAAAATAATGTTATGGAATGAGAGGCAATCATATTAATTGCATTGATCACAGTAAGTGAGCTTAATTTCCCTAAAGAGCGGTGTTTAGATTTGCTAACAAAGCAAAATTCAACACTATGTTACATTTTAGAATCACTTAAAGAGTCTCAGAGAGGTAAAAATTTAAAAAAGTAGACAAATCTATACCAGGAAAATGAATTTATAAGAAACAGGGGATATCAATCTTTGTTTTTGACAAGGTAGAATTTAAACCAAAAATCAGTGAAGGAGACAAAATAAAACAGTTTGTAAAGTTGAATTTTACAGTGAAGAAATGAAACATTAATATTGATGAAACCAGTAGCACAAGAAAAACTTTCATGAAGAAGAAACTGCAGGAGATTTTACAAGCAATAAAAATAAGCTAATAGTAAAAAATTTTAATATACTTCTAACATTCAAGACACATTAAGTAGAAAAATTGGTAAAGATTGAACTGATATATGCTACTAAAAACTCAATGAATTCCAAAAATAGATAAAATAGAAAATTAGATATAATAAAATTATTTATCACAATACAGTAAAGGTAAATATAATTTTTATTGAAAGTTTTATCAAACTGTAAATTACATATATGCTATTAAAATAAATGTGAAAATATATTAAAAATTTGGAAATAACAATAGTAAACACATATATACCAGAATATATGTGATATAGTTAAAACATTTATCATAGGCCAATTAATGGCATTAAATAATTACCAGTAAATAAAAATGACCATGAAAATAAACAAATTGAAATTTTTTTTTAAAAAGTTAAAGAACCATGAGTTAAATCAAAAGTTGTAAGCAGAAGAAATAAATTAGTAAAGATAATTTAATAAGAAAAAAGAAGTGATAAAAAAGAAAATAGTAGAACTAATGCAAAGCCTGGACCTTTGAAATTATCAACAAAAGAGATACAATGCTAGCAGAAATAATCGAAGGAAAAGAAAAATGACAGATACATGAGAGAGGAAGTACCATGAAAACTGAGGATAATAAACGGTAAAATAAGTGATTACTTTGCACAATTCTCAGCCAGTGTATTTCTTCTAGATGAAAATAAATAACTCCCCAAAAGTGCAACTTAGCAAAATTGACCCCAATAGAAAACTTAAACATATCATTTGTCAAATATAGAAGAGAAAATGGTTAGAGGTCACCTGGAACCTATTTTAAAAAAGAAACAAAACAAACTAAAATAAACATGGAATTCTACTAATTCTTAAAAAAAAAAAAACAGAATTATTCTATTGCAGAGGATAGAAAAAAATCTTCTAAATTTATTTTATGAAAGAAGTATAGCATTGATTCCCCAAAGTGGCAATGATTAAAAACAAGCAAAAACAAACTACAACCTAGTCTCAATGACAAATATGGAAGCAAAAACCAATCAAAATATTATCAAAAAGAATGTAAGACACTTAAAAGTAATACAGCATAGGCAAGTGAAGTTAATTTCAAGTTCCACGTCAGAAAAACCTCTATATACTCCCTATATATTTTGAGCTTAGAAGAAAAATTACATGGTCGCTTGCACAGATAAGAGAAAAATGTATTACAACACAAACAAAAACTGGCTAACCTTATTTATGATAGAAAATGTGTGCATTTGTCTACAGCCTTACCACCCTGAACGTGCCCAATCTGGTCTGATCGCAGAAGCTAAGCAGGGTCAGGCCTGGTTAGTACTTGGAGAAAATGTGTTCCTTTAGATGAATAAATTATATATGTAGATGTAATAATATACTTCTGCATATGAGTATACACATAGACATAAAGAAGTACATGTACCAAGAAATACACAAAACCTACACACAGAAATCATGTAAGATACAAAAGTAAACTTGGACAGGAAGACTTGGTGCCATAAACACATCAGTCAGTACTCTCTAAATTAATTTATAAATTTAATGTAAACTCTATTAAATACCTTTCAGGCTTTTTTTCTTGAGCTCTATAGATGACGATGCAATAATGGGATTTCCTTAAAAATAATTCTGAGTGGATAGTATATAATAGAAAGGTTGTTCATGGATTGATAATTGCTAAATGATACGATGAATGCATGGGAAGTTTTTATGTCATTCTCTCTGATCTAACATTCAACATTTCCCATAATAAGCAAACATATTAAATTGTAAATGAAAAGTAATGATGGATGTGATGGGAAATAAAGATGTCTTTGGTAAAATCCCACAATATTAAATCTTCAACATGAAATATAGTTTCTTGAAATGATATTCCATATTTTTACGTCATCAAGCTAATTAGCCTATCAAGAAATTTACAGCGATGAATAGCCACGGACTGGAATGCTGTGGTATTCAAAGGATTGTTTTGTATGTGAAGGGTCGTTTTGTGCCTATCACACTGGATGGATGCCTGATGCTGAACTAAACTGTAAAAATGAATAATGTCTTTATCTTCAAAATGAAAAGCCCACAATATGTTAATTGTCTTGTTACTAAAAAATGTTCAGTTTGCAATCCAGGGGTTTTTTTTTTTGCATTTTAGTAGAGAAAATCTCTTAATTATGCAGTCACATAAGTAGAATCATAGCATGTTACAATTTTTAAAAAATTGAAGGTCATTTAACTTTTGCATTGAGCAAGTGAGGAAACAGAGTATTTTGAAGTTTCCAAAGCACTCTTGACTGAACTGAGACTAAAACCCAGAACTTTCCCCTCTCAATCTAGTGCTTCTTGTACTACCCAACCTAAAACCATGCAATAAGACTGTTTACCTTCATTTATCTGCATTTACCCCCCACCAATGCAGTTGTCAATGCGGATAACTGTACTTGAACAACAATAAAGTTTTTTAAAAAGATAGTTCACCTTCAAGTAAACCTATGCTGACTGTTAATAATGAAAACTCTCCAGTCAATTGTGAAGAAAGCTTTGACCTCTCACAGTCCTGTCTAATAACTACATCTCCACTGCTGTCCTGACAACCAGTGAATGCCTTAAGGAGCCTTTGTATTTATTTTTATTACCCTTGATCATTCCACAAGCTCTATCACAGTGCCTGCCTGACATACAGTAGGTGGTTAAATAATGCTAACCTGAGAATAAAGGATGCAGCAGATCAATATGTCAACAGTTGCAAAGCTTTATCAAAATGGCACTTTTTGTCAATGAGATGACATAGATGATGTGTTTCTAATATATAGACATAATTAGGTTTGGGGCACTGTTATTGGTGTAATTTTTTTCTTTATTTTTGTACATTTTGAGGAGCATAACAAAACTCTTTTGCAATAGTCCAGATTGGTGTGTGTAGTATGTAAAGTGTCTCTTGATAAATGTACAATATACAATTTTACTTAATATAGTAATGAAGAAAAATTAAACAATAATGTTAACATAATGTATTAAAATTTTACAGTTCATAATTAGAATATATGCTTAAAGACCATCACTATTTCTTCCAAATAATTAAAAATTCTTTTTAGATAGAAAAACTATTAAGTGCCAACAAAATAAAAATCCCTGACAAAATTCATTTTCATGTGTAAAACAACATATGAAAGAGTTTTTAAAACAGTAATTACTCATTGTAAATAAATTCCTTTCTGTTGTATTTTATTTGTGAGGGGAATTCATTCTTTCCTCCCCACACACAGTGTCTCTAACAACGCAGGAAAACCCTTTGAGGATGAGCACCTGCATGTGAATCCAACTGAAACATTTCACTGCTATGGATATACAAGTTACAGAACATTAAATAACTGATTCTCATGTTTATGAGGGCTTCTTAGTGCACCCTTGTGGTAAAGAAATAAGTTACAAAGGCAACCTCACAGATTTCAGATCATCAAGTTGGCCCTAACGGAAGCAACTGTGAGTCATCTGTCATGTGCTTTCAGGAAACAGAATGGTCCTACTTGACCATGAGAAATAAATTTAGTTTGAGTTTTGTTTTGTGAAAGGACAGAGAAGATAAATGATTTGAATATTAAAGTTTAGGACAAAAAGATCATCTCAAATTAAGTTTGTAAGATAGGCCATCAAAAATGATATCATCATTGAACTGATATCACTGGATTCGGTTACTCCAATTTGCTTGTCCAGCCTTCCATGTTTTATCACATGAGAAAATGGTATTCAGACAATGCCTCTTCATTCCTCTCAGTCTGTCAATCCAGTCACAACTCGTGCCTGTCCATTCTTAGTTGAACACGACAGATCATCTCCTGTGCAGAGATGGATGCTGTATTCACATTAACTGATATCAACTGAGCTGCAACATAATGTTTAGATTTTGTTTTTTAATTTGGAAAAAAGAGCACTGCATGGACCTTTGAAAATAAGACAACAAAAAAATTGCAGGTTAAGTGTAATCGTTGTGCAGCAAATTTGATATTTGTGAAAGAATTAACTTTCAAAGAGAAATACTAATATTACATTTCTACACACATGCACATTATAATAAATAAAATTTGTCTGGTATACATTATTTCTTTTAATAACAAAATTCAATCTAAAACATTCTTATTTTTCCTAGTAACTTTTAGGAAACTTGTTAACTCAGTTAATTTTATATCAAATGATATCTATTGCAAAGGTAAACCAGTTATATATACAGAATATTTATATTAGTAATTTCTATAATAGCAAAGTTTATAAATAATCTAAAGTACACTGACAGGCAAATGGATGACTAAATTATATATTCACAAAATGCAACAATGTCAAATAATGAATAAATAAATATTACATAAAACACACTAATGAATGTAAGTGATCTAAATTTAAATGAGAAAATTAGGTTCAAAAGTTAAAATAGTGTATAATGTATTTTTGCAAAACTGAAAATATTAAAACAAAAAATCTACTTGCTAAGGATACTAGCAGTGACTAAAACATATTTTTAATAGCAAGGTAATGTTCATATATGATCCAAGATAATAGTGACTAGAATGTGATGAGAATTGGGCAGGGTTAGTAATGGCAGAGACCAGATCGTTAGATGTCCTAGTTTCTGAGCTGGGTGTTAGTTTCACTGGTGTCTGTTACATTATTGCTTGAAAACAAAAACAAACAAGTATGTTATGCAAGAACCAAGGATGAGAGTGTGTGATAAAACAGAAATAAATATTAAACCAATTCTGTACCCATGGGATACAAAGACACAATAGGATAGAAAAGGAAGGCATATTTTATTTAACATGTCAGTTTCTTAAAAGTACAAAAAATACCCTGGCCTGGTAGCTCAGGTGGTTAGAGCATTGTCTCAATACTTTAAGGTTATGGATTTGATCCCTGGTCAGGGCACAAACAAGAAGCAACCAATGAATGCATAAATAAATGGAACAACAAATCAATGCAGCATTCTCTCTTTCCTCCTTCATTCTGTCTCTCTAAAAATATTGATCAATAATTTGTTTAAGTCAAAAAACATCTGTATGCAATATAGCTAGGTATTACAGGGGCTCCAAAATCTTATAGTTCAGCTCTGTACCAATAACCTGTCTTCTAGTGATCTATTCACACATAAATACATCAGGCAGAGACCATTGTCAATTCATTATTTATCCTTTATGTCCCCGAAATTAAGTGCAGTGCTTTCTTTGCATATAGCTATACTTAATAAATATTTTAAGACAGATTTATATTTTATTCTAATATTAATCCAGATTATATTCAAGAAGGCCCCAAACATTTAACACAGAGAAAAATATTCTTCCCCCCAATAATCACATGTACTCTAAAGTCATTTAAATAAAAGATAATATCATTTGAAACATATTACAAAGTACAGTTTTACATGTCAATAATTAATAACACCATAGTTTTTATGAGAATATTCTCCCGAGGATCTTTGTCTAAAGTATAGAAATAAGATGTTGTTTGAACAGAGAGCCCAGAAATAAACCCAAGTTTCTACGGTCAATTGATATTTGACAAAGGAGACAGCAACATAAAATGGAGTAAAAATAGCCTCTTCAGCAAATGGTGCTGGGAGAACTGGACAGCTACGTGCAAAAAAATGAAACCAGAACACAAACTTACACCCTATACAAAAATAAATTCAAGATGGATAAAAGACTTAAATATAAATCGTGACACCATTAAAGTAATAGAGGAGAACATAGGCAGGAATATCTCAGATATATCATGCAAAAACTTTTTTACTGACATGTCCCCTAAAGCAAGAGACATAAAGGAAAGAGTAAACAAACAGGACCTCATCAAAATAAAAAGCTTCTGCACAGCTAAAGAAAACAGTATCAAAATAAAAAGAGAATCAACTGTCTGGGAAAACATATTTGCCAATGATACCTCAGACAAGAGCTTAATCTCCAAAATATATAAAGAACTTACACAACTCCACTCTAAGAAGACAAGCCACCCAATTAAAAAATGGGCAAAGAACTTGAACAGACACTTCTCCAAGGAGGACATACAGAAGATCCAAAATCACATGAAATGATGTTCAATATCGCTAGCTATCAGAGAGATGCAGATTAAAACCACAATGAGGTACCACTTCACACCAGTCAGAATGGCCATCATAAGCAAAACAACAAACAACAAGTGTTGGAGAGGTTGTGGAGAAAAGGGGACCCTAGTGCACTGTTGGTGGGACTGCAGACTGGTACAACCACTATGGAAAACAGTATGGAACTTC